>VXBH01000508.1:214-46482 GCA_013400035.1 Rynchops niger
AGTATATGCATGCAAACGAAAAGCTTCTCCCATTCTTTCATTCCTCCTCTCTGCCTGACACCTTGTCTTGATATATGGGGTTTATTATGCATATAAGGCATGTTTATTTACAGAAGTCCTTTTTAGAAATATTGTTAGAACCTCTTTATTCTGCAGTCTACTACAATCACTATTAAAGTTGGTGTTTGTGCTATTTCAAGAGGCTACAAGCAAGATCACATCAGACAGCATATGCTTCTCATTATGGAGACTGATCATGTTTTTTCTTGTGCTGTGATTTACCTACACAAATGGTTATAAATAGTATAATTATAATTATATATGTTCTCTTCCCTTACTGTGACTTCAAGTGCACTGTAAAACGCTTTGCAGTAAGCTATCCCTATAATAGGATCCTGTTTAGTCACTGTCTTGTATCTTCCTTCAGGACAAGACTTCACAGGGAATTCAGAATACCTGTCAATTACCCAAATTTTGTTAAATCAGTTAGTACAACCAGTGTATTTGCTGTGACAATCCTTGTATTAATTTGCGTAACAAAGAAATGTTGCTTTGAGACTTTTTGAAAGTGGCTTCACTTACATATTCATTTTCAAGCCAGGCATTTCTTTATAATTCATGAAGTACAACTGTTACATACACAGTTAGTAATCATTATGACTACTGTCACATTGAATATAATATAATAAGTACATATAATTTTGTCACATCCACAACATTAGCTTAATAGAAGTAGATAATACTGCCATTATGGAGGTTTACATATTAGAATATATTCTTCAGGATATCTGTTTGAGCTACAGGCAATCACATACAAGTTAAAAGGGATGCACGTACTACATAAGCTGCTTTGAAGCTAAAAAAGATGTAAAATACAAAAGAAAGCATTTCTGTTGTGTTCCTTTATTAACTGAGTGAGGTAAGAGGAAACGTATCATATGTTGATATGTGTGGATGCAGGGGAGAAAGGAAATTTGGCATGTGACGGAGAAAAAGGCAGGCAGCCCACTGGAGGAACCCCTTTTGGGCACAGCCTTGATGGGAAGCAGAAACAGGGGCCTCAAAACTGGCCAGCAGGGCTGACGTGGGACCTGCCAGTTCTCCTTCCCCTCTTCCTCCAACAGCCTTTAGAATAATCAGGACTTCACAAAATAACATTCATGACATAGATATTCATGGCATCGATTTTCATGTACTTTGCCTAGAAAATATAACTATGCAACTATGCAGTTATGCCCTTGAATATAGGGAAACTACTTGGGTGAAGTGAAGCTTATTGTCATCTCCTAAGTCAGAGAGATGTACAAAGTTTTAAGCTCTATAATAATTTTTATTTTCAGAAAACAGAATATCTTTCAATTAAGCAAAAGAAAATAGCGAAGAATAGTAATAATTTCAACACTAACAGATGACAGAGCCCAATTTGTAATTATAGCTTTACATCTATTTTAGTAAATTTATTTGAATAAAAAGCGGATGCTCTCAGTATAATTTTCAAATTGCTCTTAGATTTATGTATGGCATGCTTGCATATCATGCAAAAATTTGCCAATCTCTTATCCACTTAAACATAATTCCAGCTAGGCATTTAATTGGAAATGGATAAAAGCATATATCTGATTTCCACACAACTCTTCAGAGCTTCGCATGCACAATTTGTGCAAGGCTTGCTGCCATGAGCCATGCAGATGCCCTTAACATGAAATTTTTGACATTTGCAATTTGTAAGTAAAGACAATATTTTTACAAAAACCCAGTTCTTTAAGCACACTGCTAGGAGCTGAAGATACTAGCTACAGGAAGTAATGAAACGTGATGAATGAATGCACGAACACTGCTGCAGTTAATGTTCATGTAGGAGATCTTCAGTTCTTGATCTAAATAGTTTCGAAACATTTGGTATCTAACCTAATTCTTACAATTAAAATTCAGAACCCTTCTGTATTTCTGTGTCAATGACTGAATATTAATAGAAGGGGACTCTTTTTTTTCCTGTAAATACAGTGCAAAGTACCAGTAAAATATGTCAATAAAAGGAGGGGACTTGGAAAATGTTGGATGCCTTGTTACTTCAGGCCACATTTCTGAAATGAAACTTCTGTCTCTACCACAAAATGGAAAACAGCTTATGTCCAAATACATATGGGTGTTTACATAACACTCATGAATTCCCAAGATTAAAAGCCACCATGCTCTTCACCGCATCACTACCGAACACTGCAAAGCAAGAATAAGTCCTAGCCTTTTAATGGTATTTCAAAAAGCCTTTCCCCTGGTGTTTATCTTGAACAAGACAGGACAGGACCCACCAGTGCTCTGAAATTATGATGGCTTCATGGATGAAGAGCACTCAGCAGTGTCAACTCTACAGCTACTGCAACCTACCCCTGCAAGCCAGGCGGCATACATGTCTGGTCACACAGAAGAGTATGTTTTCCTCCTTACCCTTCTCAACAAGCCAAGAAAAAATATTGCCCATTCACAAAGGGTAGAAAGGGTGTTTTGGTTTGTTCTGGTTTTGCCTTATTCTTCAAGGTGATAGGACACCAAAGGAGGACACCTCCACATGGAACAGGTTCTTCTCCTTTTCATGTGTTCCAGGGAAGTTCAAAGATTTTTGTTTCCCAGTCCTCTTCCTGAGAACAGGAGGATTATCTGAAATACCAGCACCTAACACTAACAGCTGCTATGAAGAAGTCCAGAAACACATACATTTTTGTACCTATTCTTCTGGTCTTCCTTCACGGACCACAGTTCTAGGAGACTAGACGGACAGCTAGGGAGTGCACTGAACAAGGTTTGGTGACAGAAGAACATCAGAGAGCAATGACTACTGCTGGGTAAATTTATGCTAGTAGGAGTTTTCCAGACACAGTTGCTGAACCAAGAGCAAACAAGCTGGCAAAGATGAAGACCACATTACAAAAAACTGGTCAGGAGACAGGGTGTCCATTACAGCCCCAGTCAAGACTTCACATGACGATAAGGCACTCCATAATTACATCTTGTGTGTCGTCCACCCGCAGGCCATTTGACATGACTGATGTGCAGAACCGCCCAACACATCTTATGACAAATTGTAAAACAAACAAAAACCAACAGCAAATATATAGGGAGAAAGCTGGCAGGCAAAATAATGTATCCACACGGGAAGTTTTCCAGGATATTATACCTGGTAATCTTATAAGGAAAAGGTATACTAAAGACTTTGTGTTTGTGTTTCACCCATGAAAAAGGGGTACCAAACACCCCAAGATCTGCCTCACTACGCAAATCAGAATGAACAGGACAGCTCTTGAACATTTTGGGCCACTAGCACTAATTACTCTGAACTGCCCCCAGCTCAGGGACATGGATATCAAATCGCATCACCCTGAAGGTTCAAGTTCAGTTTCTGTGAAATATCCTTACCTCCCAGGACGGCTTAAGGTTAACAGTACTCCACGCCACCGCAGTGACAGGAGATACAGGAAGAATTAGCACAAAGAAAGAAAACTGATTCAACCGCTATGTTTTCTATGTTGTGTTTTTCCACTCATGGATTACCATAAAAGTAATACAAAATTTCTCCTGCATATTGAAACCCTTTTTTTTCCTAAAAAAAGACAACAAACACGGGCGTCCTCATTATACATTTCCCCAATTACATTGCAAACGGTGCTTTTACCTGCAGATAGATGCTGTGTCTCTTTTTAACTCAGTGTTCACCTGCCTCTTCTTCGAAAACGTCACTGTGCAAATTCCACAAAATGAAGAGTGTGACAGAGTTTTAAGTGTTAAATGTGAAAACTAACAATCTCTGTGCTTTTCTTCCTGTTCCTGTTGGTGGGTTAGAAGGAGAACGGCAAAGCAGGCAAACGCTGTCAGCGAACATAATATGACATCATGATCCTTAGCACAGAATTGCAGCCGGAACAGCAAATGCCATCTTGTCTTGCAGTACCAAGCATCGGTCCTTTTACTAACAACCGCGTACTCAGTAAACACACTGAATCTGGTCTAAACCTGCAAGTTAATGAAATACCACTTGCAGGCAAGCATTCTGAAAATTTGACAAAATTTTACATTTCCCCTTCCTTCATGCCCTACTGGAAAAGCAAAGATTGCTGGGGTTTGGTAGCTTTAGATCAGAACAACAGCTATTCCCTGACCGTACCCTGAACAACACTTATGCCAGGAACAGACTCAGAAAAGCACTCCCTGCTGCCAGAGGGAGAATGGAAAACACTTAGGATTCATCAGGGAACGGGGAGACATCTGAAGGTGCAAATGCTTCCTCTATTAAAATGGAAATCTTTTGCAAAACCTTCTAAAGAGAAGTAGTCAATGTTCTTCAATATCTATAAACATGCATTAGATTCCTCCTTTTACATACCGTATTCCAAAATTTTGGGGATTATTACTATTTTGCACAGGTCTGTATCCTGTGTTGTAATACCTATGCGTCCCTGCCATTTTCTTTTGTGGAATTTAACTTCATTTGCTACAGAATTGAGGCCCAGGTTTCTTTCCTGTTTGTCTCAATACACTTACTCTTCTTAACTGTGTGCCTTTTTAGGCTTGGCTACGTGTATATTGACAATATAGCACATTTGCCGTGTTCAAATTTTCAGAAGTCTGTGACGTTAAGTTCACCTCGTAACTGGCAGTGAAAACTAAAATCCCTTGGTTGCCACCATCTCCAGCACACACTAACTCAATGACTATATAAAAAAAAAAAAAGAAACCTTTTCTTCATCCTTATCCAATGTCCACTTTTCTTTGAATGATAAAACCCCCAAATATTTTTAAAAATTCCCCTGGTTCTCAGCCAGTCTCTAGAAGTCTGATTACCTCATTTGGTCTAAGCTCTAATTGTTAGACACACCAGTGCCTCAGGGCCTGTAAAATACACTTGCAAGCTGCACATTCATGGTATGTTCTTACCTACTATCATACAGCTCATTATCGGACAGATCAAAGTTCACTGAAATGAATAGAACGCTTTAATCTAGATTTTCCCTCTCAAACCTGCAAGTGACTAAGTGCCCTCAGTCTTTGAAATCACAGCTGAGAATTCAGCATGCTGTCTGTGAATTTAAGCTGACAAGGAACTGAATAGAAGTGCAGGCATACAATGATGCTTGAAGTGGTAGAAATCTGAAATAAAAAATAGAAATGAAAACTGAGGGGGTCCCACACATAGCTTCAGGAAAATGTTCCTATCTAGACAAGATAATGGCCAGTCATAAGAAAACAACCTATTATAAAGTGTGATGGGAATTCACTTAAAGACTACTGGATGGGTTCAAAACTACATATAGAAGGTATGCTAGTAACTACCCTAATTACAGTAAGTAAACTGTTAAAAATAATTTCAAATTTAAATATGATGAAAAGAGTAATTTAACCCTCAAGCAGAAACCTATCACTTCGACACTAACGCAGAGTAGGCAAGAAGGAACATGGTATATTTTTAGTGACAAATATAAGATTTTGAAAGTACACATTAAAAAAAAAAAAAAAATCAGTGTAATTTTCTTAAGTATGACCAGCTAAAAAGTAGATGTCTCTTACAGAAAAGTGTGTGTCTTTTTCTGACCGATATTTCAAGGATTATTTGAATTGCATAACATCAGTAAACTCATTCTGCAAGTCAGGCAGAGAATTTCTGGCCTCAGGACCATTCATTAAATACACAAAATAGAAAAACTGCTACCAGAATAAGCATGCATACACACCTCACTGCATACAACTGATCCTCTGAGAAGGAGAGAAAGAACAATGACGTGCCAAGGGAGACTGGCCTCAAATGCGTCCTCTCTCAGGAATAAAATTCACTCTGTTCTGAGATGTCGGGTCTCAAAACCTCCCTACCTGTTCTGAACAGCACAGCAAAAGCACTAAAAAGATGAACACTGGTTTGCCCTAGTTTTATACAAGCCTTTCATCTTATGAATGACCCAGCTTGAAGAACAATGGAAGAATAACAGAAAAGGTGAAGGTGCAGAAGAGAGAAAAAAAAGTAATTCATTCCCATGAAGGGCAAATACAGTCATGGAGTGGGTAACACTGGATCAGATGGAACCATCAGAAAGAAAAATAATGGAAGCGGGAAAAATGGATGTGGTGGTCTTCAAAACAATCCTGGTTTTGTTATTTTCTCTGTTCTTGGGAGGACAGATGTCTGATATATTTATGCTGGTTTGTGACCTGGAAGATTAAAATTCATTTTCTGCGTGCTACTCTGCTTGCTTAATTCTTGGTAAGCCAGTTAGAGCTAGGCTTACAGGTACTCGGATATTACAAGAAACAGATATACCTCGAAGCTTTATGGGATTCTTTTTTTTTTAAAAAGAGTATTAGTCCATTCGGTTTAACAATTTCAAAAGGCATTGAATGAAACTGCATAGGTGCTTTTAAAATCCCACTTTACACTTTTGATTAAATCCTTTAGAAGTGTCTCAAAAAAAACCCCTTTGCTAAATGAAGACATAATGCCTCCTTAAGTCAACGATCCACTGTGAGGACAGATCCATTACTACAGTAACAGCTTTTAACAAGGGATTTATAAAACAAGTAGATAGACTAGTTCAAGAGAGTTCAGCAAAGGGAAGGCTGAATGCTTCTATTTCTAAGAGCAATTTCTAAAAATTGCAGAGGTCAAAATGCGTACCTCTTGCCAGGAGGGCATTCCTTGGCATGGTCTATTGAGGGGATTGTACAATTATTTGGTTTTAAGAATAATCTATGGACATATTTCTTTTTAATCTGGAAAGATTACTCTGCTGCAGCAGTCTTTTCCAGTTTCTAAAATAACTCCTGTTCTGCTCACAAATGCCATTCTGTTGAGCTTACAGCCCCAATCTATCACAGTATTTCAGCTGGCCTGCAAAGATCCCAAGTTGGGAACTGCCACTTCCATAGCTTTCTCAGCTTTGGCTTAGATGTTCAGTGTCAGCTGTAAGAACAAAGGTCAATACAGTCCATCCTACTTAGGGATCTAGTACAACTCATGTAAAGGTCAGCTTTTTAGCTTACGTACATCACCGTTCCATTGATTTCAACCAAGCTATTACAATTCATAGAAGGTGGAGATCTTCAGTTGGTTCCTGGCTTTTATAATAAAGAGCTGAAACACCTTCTGAAGCATCTTTCAGCAAAAGTTAATCATCATTTTTGCAAAAGAATGATAAATAATGTAGAACCGTCTTAACTGGGGCACTTCGATTGTAAGAAAAAATTGGTCATAAAATAATAATCTGACCCAATTTTAAGAAGTTTAAACATATGCGTTATGCTGAGCACTAAACTTAGATGCATAATTTAGGTTACTTTGAATGAGAGTGACTCAGTAAGTGTCAGATCATTCAGAAAGTAGCATGAAGTGAACACGATGGTCTTGAAGTATGCCTGGTTACTGCAGTAAGCACCACTTCTCACATCTTATTTAGTGTGAACAGGTTTACAACTAACACCAAACTATGATTTATAGTAGTTCTTTACAATGGGGTATTTTGTTACCATCCCAGCTCAATATGCCCAATCTGGCCTGTTCCTTCTGAGTAATCGCATTACTGCTGTAACCACATTAACTTTTCCTCACCTCTAGGCACCTTCCACAGAGCTCAGTCATCACCACCACTCCTTTCCTCAGAACAGCTCTTTCGACAGTGCATCTCTGTGGATGATCTGTACAGATCCTGCGTCACTACTACCATCCTTCAAAAGAGCCCTTCAGGCTGACCTCTCGTTTTCCCATGTGATAAACAGATGGTTTTTTGTTTGAAAAGTCTGACAGTCTGTAAATACACACAAAGTCAGTCACGTCCCATCTGCACTATTTGCACACCTCTGGGCACTCGTGTCTGCTCCAAGATCTTCGCAGTCTTTCTGCTGCCTGGCTGCTTCACCCCAAACTTCTGCTGCAGACAACCACACAGTGTCACTGAATAAAATCCAAGGTATCTCCTGCTGACTCTGAAGCCAAACTTCCAGGCACAGAACAAGGCAAAATCTTTAGCACCTACCTCTCCTTAGGCCCTGCTAACATCTTAGTTCCACAAAGTAAAATCACCTCTATACTATTATTGGTCAGAAACACTCTGAGTGTTCCAGCTGGACTGTTTTTTTCTTGTCCAGCATGCCCCCTCTCTTCTGCAGTGGAAGTCATCAATGTTAGCATATAGACTAGATGTTTGACAAATTAATTTCTTAAGTACTTTCCCAGCATCTGATTGCTGGTTTAGTGAACATCTGGTGTGAAATCAGATGGAAGAGCTACAAGTGACTGAGAAGCATGGATAATGTACAGAAATAATACTGTATGTAGCCACTAAAAGCCTTCATCTTCTTGTCTCAAAAATCTTTATACCTTTCTTTAAGCAATAGAATGCGAAATAGTTGTACAAAAATTCACATTTGAAAACTACATAAAAATACAGAGGAAGAAAGTATATTAGGAACTGCACAAAGTACTGGCACTAAACTTTATTCTGATCTCTCTCAATATTACCGTCATTCTGTGTATGTATGTGCAATTTGAAGAGCAGTGAGAACTGATTTTTGGTTAGATATGTTGTAACGTACACTATCCACTTTCCCAGTGGCCCACGGTTCCTTGCAATAAGCCTTGTTTGTATAAATGCTCCTGCATTGTGGCAAAATCTGTAATGGGTGACCTTCAGGGAACAACTGCAAGTGAAACGTAACTATTTTCATGGCAATATTCTGCAGCAGTCTCTGACTCAAATTCTTGTAACTCTTTACACCAGCTAACATGTTCTGCCAATCTATTACCCTTTTAAGTTGAGAGGAAAAGTAATGCACTTTCTTTTGTTTAAGGTTCCAAATAAATTACTGTGACATACTCCACAAAAAATGAATGAGGGACTACACAAGTGCCACTGATTTCAAATTACTTTTGGGGCTAAAAACGATCAGTGCTGAACTCCACAGGTTTCTGAGACTGGACAGAGCATGCGCTCCCCTGTAACAGATCACTTAGAGCATTACATTTATTGCTATCTGCTATCCAAAGTAACTTCTTGCCCTTCAAAGTGCCGCTACCTTAAAGAAAATCAATACAAAATTAATTATAGGAGGGAAGTTTTGTGGACTGTCTCCAGTGAACTCTGCTGCTTTCACACGTAAGTATTTATTGAGCCATTACAGGTGAAAGATTTGGTGCTGAGCACGTGATGGTAGGTAATACTCACAGCAACCGCCTCCAGGATTTGTTTAACAGCATCAGCAGCATCTCGTTCACTGTAGTAACCCTTTTCCACAATCCTACAGAAAAAGCACCAAGAGAAATCATATTCAGGATTATGCATTAAGGTAAATAAACTGTGCCAGCAAATGCTTCTTTTAAAAAATGAGCTAGAAAACAACCAAATTTAAATATGACCAGGACTCTCGAGTTCCCCCCTAAAGAATAGAAGATAACCCTTTTGCAATTCAAGTTACCTTTGATTCCCAGTTAAATAAAAAACTGGAGATAAAATATCAACTAGGTCAGAAGCTCATAATATATACACATTCTGTTGAAAGATTCTGGAATTTTCTGAAATTCAGGGAATCTTGAATTACTCTCAGATAAAACTAGGTATCCTTTAGGAACTGCTTTTTTTTTGCTTTTACGTATAACTTAAGCTTCCCCCTGCCCTTATTTATGTAGTTAGTTATTAAACAAAAGCACTGTGCTATGCGCACACAGATTTGAATTATTCAAGTGAAAGGGTTAGTGTAAAAATTTACTAGCTTCAAATTATCCCTCCAGTATAATGGGATGAACAATTTTCTTTTTTCCCCCATCAGTAGAAAACTGGGGGCTCTGTAGTTAAAGAAACACAACTTCATTAAAACTAAAAGAAATGCCCTCCTGCAAGCACACAAGCCAGTTTGACAAAACAATGCTCTAAAATCCCCATGAAGCAGGAGAGCAAGAAGCCTGTAACGTCTGAAGTCAAAAGTTGCTGGGAAGACTTTTGCCCCACGGTCCAGAAACAGACTCTGCTTCTCACAAGAAGGGTGTACTTCTTTCTCCCCATTTCCCGTTTTGTAGGATCTTTTAATCACTTCTCCAAAATAACGTACTCACATTGAGTTACCATCAATTCAACTCCTTACAGCTTTACAAAAGCTGACAGGAAAGGTGTGGACTAACGTACATATGAAAAGCATTACTGCTTACTCATTAGAAGATTAAGCGGAGTAGGAAACAATGCAAAAATAATAATCCACCAGAAACAGATGTAACAAGCATGGCACTGTGGAAAATAGCCTGTACAGGGATATTCCAAACCAGCTGCAATGACTTTACCTTAACAGCCATTGTGTTCACAAATAACTAAGTCTATTCATGCAGCATCAGTAACAGTAAGCAATGCCTCTCAAGCAGGAGTTCTTCTATTTCACCATGATTTCCTGGATGCGTAATTATTTGTCCTTATTTCTAGAAGTTTTGTTGTTTTTTTTTTTTCTGGCAGCCCTTCAGCTGCCATCCTATATGCACTGCTTTACCTTCTTTGCATTTTTGTACTTCCAGCCCTTCCTCTGCTTTGGTCATCTGTTTAAAAAACCAGGGAGAGCTTTACTTGAACTTACCACCACAAGGATAAAACAAGGAAATTTTACTCAATGGAACATTATGTTAGGCTTTTAGCCTCAAGTTTAGGAAAGAGGTTATGAAAAATCATAAATTAAACAATAAAATGCTACATTAGGCTTGAAAGTAAGATTCTTCCTTAGCTATTTTAGGCTGAATCATCCTACTCTGGTAGATCACCGTGGGAGACCTGAGCCCCACTGACTCTTCATGCTTGGGTCTTTGTTCCCCCAAAGCTACTGGTTTGGCTTCCTCCTCCTTTTTAATTCCAATAAAGTATTTAGTGTCAGCCACCAGGTTCCTGTCTGTAGCATTCATAAGCATTTCTGAGAATACAGACCTCGCCGTCATCCCACCTTCTGCCTTCCCTGCTGGTGTTTTGGGTGCTCACTTGCTCTTCTGACCATGGCACAAGAGGCATGGCAAAACACTGTCCTTCTTTTACAGGATTCCATGTATTAAAGACATTCACATAACCATTCTGTCAAGCTCACAATCTTTAGTAGGGCGTAGGAGATCATAACAAAATTTCAAATTTGGTGACCAGTTAGTAAAACCAAAAAGTCTGCTGTGCTAGTTTGAGCCTCTGCTTTCAAACTGCCATAGATCTTAGAATATATTCCAGAACGCACCACAGGAAAAAGACGGGCATCGCGGGGCTGCTGCTGGGGAAGTGCTCCATGTAGGCTAAGCTCCGAGTGCACCAGATTTAATTCCACCATCACTCAGGCGAGAACAGGCCACCCTGCCCATGCCTTGAGCATGACCTTGTGCACTTGACCTCAGAAATGCGTGAGGCAGAAGGTTTTACAGTTTCAACAGGATTTGAAATTCCCTGATTTTCCAATATATGTGACTAAGATCAGAGCAGTACGCGGCAGCAGAGTTACAATTCCATTTACGTTTCTCCCTTCGGCCATCAAATTTCTAATTTTACAGTATGGTAACCCAGTATTTGTTCTATCCTTTCTTTTTCAAACAGGTGAACCTGGGGGAAAAAAAGGACATCTCTTAAATGCTCTTAAATACAGAACTTCTTTGTATTTTCCTCCACTCAACACAATCAAAGAAAAGATGAGGTTCTCAGCTTCCTGTTGATGCCCAAGAGGCAATGCAGGAAAGACAGCCACCAATTACCTGACTGCTGGAAACAAGAGAAATCAAAGAGATGCTCAAGACTGCCCTATTGACCACAGCATGTAAAAACCAGCCCACCCTGACTTAGACAACTATATGTTGGTAAGGATGGTATACTGCTCTCATTATTTACATTAAACACGTAACAGAAGAAGCGCATAGACACTGAGGATGAAGCCATTGTGAATTTACACTTTACAATAAATAAATGTAATGAAGTGTGGCCCCGTATTTCAGGAGAGCAATAAAAAACAACTGTAGAGTTATTCTGCAATGCACATGACTCATCTGCTGATGTTACATGTGAATAACATGTGCTGGCAAAGCCAATTACAGCTTATGTCACATGCAGTTAACTTTCTAGTTTTTCAGAAGTCTAGCATCCAGACTTATTCAGAATACAAATCTAATTCTTAATTAATAATAATCTAGCAAGTGGGAAACCTAATCTTCTGTAACAGCAATAAATGAAAAAAGACATACTTCTTGCTAAAGATGAAGATTTATTGCTAAGGGCACTCTGTTTTAACACTACAACCTGGCTATTAGGCAGGAAGGAAGAGTACTGAAAGAAGATTATCCTGTAGTTTAGGTCCTGTAATAATGCTGAGGGATCGTTTGCATATCTACTTTTTGCATCCTCCCTGCAAGAGTTTACATAAGACAAATGGCAGGTGTGCCGGTTTGCTTTATTATAACAACACTCCTACCTGAGACCAATGAAGCTTCTTTACAAAGATTTTTCAATTTCAGTGTGCAGATTAACAATGACTCATTGCCCTTTTTTACATAATGGGAAAGAAACCTGCAGAAATGTCTTATTTTGTTATTATGGAAGGAAAACCAATTATTTATACCTAGTTTACAGAATGATCTTTAAGAAAAGCATGGATGAAGAAAGATTAAACCTTTGTTGAGAGGACATAAAGACAAGAACAGCAACAATAAGGAACTAATTAAATACTCCCTTTGATATGCAAATGAAAAAGCCAGGTAGACCAAAAGAGAGCTGGAGTGAAAAACTGTGAGGAAGACAGCAGGGAATCCAGAAGAAGGGATACATAAATGCTTAAAGTCAAAGAACAAAAAAGCTTGAAAAAACACCGAATTTGGTGTTGCAAACATCCAGGAAATTCAAGACAGTGCTTCAAATCCAGGATGACATTCTAGAGCAAGCAAAAATGTGATGTGACATGATGTGATGAATTAAGATTCGTATTCTAAGTGATTGTAGAATCACTTTTTCATGCTTGTGTGTACACATTTGTTGAAATATGCAGATTCAGTTGTTTACACTTGCACATGGCGAGTTGCACATCTAACAGAATATGCAGTCATGGACACCAAGCTACATGTCTCTCAAAACACCATCTGATTTAATCTTGTCTTTCCAAGCACACGTGAAACTATATGGGACAAATCCACCTCTTTATAGAAAGAGAAGCAGGGAAGTTCCTTCCCACTGCTGCTGGAGATGAAGATGCCCACTGGGAAGAGCCAGTGGTGCTCCCCATGGTGCCGAGATGCGTCCCTGCCTGTCTGCTGGCTCCGGTCACCTGGCAGAGCCCACCCCACTGCGCATCCCCAACCAAAGCACGCGGCTGCCCCACCAAAGCTGCTGCAGAAGCTCAGAGGTGGAGAAGCCTTGGGCTGCCGAGTGACGGAGCTATAAAAAAATGTAGTACTGAGCGAAACCACCCTTAGAGTCACACCGCCCAGCAAGCCTGTGGAAATGGTATAATGTATTTCTTGTGATGCATGCTCTCTTATACACAACGGGAAGTTGAAATCTGGCAGCTTCCATGTGATCGTCAAACACACGTGTTTACTAATTTGCAGTAATGCTTGCCAACTTCCACCCAGCACTTCTGCTCCCTTTGAGTGTCATGTCCCACTCCCAGTAAAGAAGGAGGTTAAGTGACTTCAGAGTCGTAAATTCCCAGTGGTGCAGACTAAGGTGAGATAAATCTCAAGGTCCATATAGAAACATTTATTAGCTTCCCAAAATGGTTAGTATAGGTCTTAACAAGTCCACGATAATTGGTGAGGTATATGACAAATTATGGCAAGTGGTGAGGTGCACATTGTGTTGCTTAACAGCAGGTATAGGACATCTTATGGCAAGCGGTACTTAAGGTCGTACTTAAGGTTGTTACTTAACAACTCTTAACAATTCTAAGAGAAAAGAGAAACCAAGGCATAGAGAAAGGAAAAGACGGAGAAAAAAGACAGATAAAGAGATCACCGGTCCTGGTTCCAGCGTCTTTTTCAGGGAATCTTCCCAGGCATAATCTTCTCTTTCTTGGAAAAGTCTTCCCAGGCACGGTCTTCTTTCTTGGGAAGAATCTTCCCAGGCACGGTCTTCTTCTATTGTTTCTTATTTGTTCCCCCTCTAGGGGCACTTATTTTCCCCTTTNGTGTTAGCCTTATCAGTTCTTTGAAGGCCAGGCCCGCATTATTTATTTCCTTGCGAGTGTTTGAGGCATTCCATTGAAGGCTTGGAGAGCCTTCTGCCCCTCGTCAGGGAATTTACAGTCCATCCCTTACACTGAGTACTGCAAGTTTTCTGGCAACATAAATCCTTTAGTTTTGCAGCTGTTTTTCAGTGTAGCGTTTCTCTACCACAGAAGTGCAACGCTTGCCCTGTTGCTTACAGTGTTTCCATTATGCACATCTTCATCAGAGATGAATAATCATCAGCAGATGCTTAAATTCTTACCAGCGTCCATCATATTTCTGCAGCCTGCAGTATAATTTGAGAAGATCATGCGCTCGCTTTTTCTCCTTTTGGTATACTCTTAGGACTTGGAGCTATGCTTTAATTCACTACATCTATCTGTGTGAAGCCACTGAAAGCAGTGGGATATCACAGTAAAGGGAGGTAGGTAGTGGCCACACTTGCTCTGCAGAAGCATTATTACTGGTAGGAAAAAAAAATAAAAGAAAGTGCGCAGTCCTGCTAAACTAAACACGTTTGATCTGAAAATCAATGAGAAAGAGATGGGGAATCCCAACGTGTCATTTTAGAATCAATTTTCAGAGCAGTATTAAAATTATATTGACATACAATTTTACAGTTGACTGGAATACATGTATCGGGGGATTAATGACAAGCACGTTAGGCAGCAAGTGGAAACAATCAATCTTCTACAAAAACAAACAAGTGAACATTTCATCACAGAAGGAAAGGACTAGGTTTCAGGTGTGATTTTCCAATAATAACAAAACAGAGGGCTAGATCTTTCCAAATCCAGCCAGAGAAAAAGTACTCGTACAGCTGCAGTGGTAAAAAAGGAATCAAAACCACCCAGCAATCTGCTGTGAACAAGCAGAGGGCTTGTTCACTGGCAGGGGATGCTACTCTGGGATAGTCACTGATGACACACACTTGATTAATTGATTGATTGCATGACTTGATTGGCAGACAGTTGTACGTCCTTCCCTGGGCAGAGCCACTCTAAGACGTGCACAGCAACAGCTCCTGAAACTTGTAATCGAGAGTGCCAGGGGGTGAAAGAGGCAACCTGGAAGAGGAACCAAATGATGCAAGAAATGGGTACTTTACCAGCTCCCTGACCCTGAAACCAAAGTCTCTTTCTCTTTTGTTTTTCTTGGGTATGGGAATCTAGTGCTATGACTACTCCTGCAATTTTAAACACAAGGTGTTCTCCTGCCTGGCTCCTTGTGATCAAGAAAATCTGAAATCTTACCCACTTTAACAAACTTATTTTTTCCTCCTCCACACTCTAAATGGCCTAGTTCTCCTATTTTTAGCTTTAGTTCCCTGCTTCCCTCCCACATGGGCCACCCTTCCCATCCTCCAGCTTCGCCTGAAATCTGAGCAGGTGAAGTCTGTTTCCAGCTTCCCTTAATTCAGACTGGTTTTATGCTAATCAATCTAAACAGTTACTCTAAGATTTGCAATATCTAGTCATCAGTTAATATTGCTACTATAAATACTGTTTCTCCACACTGTGGAGTTGGTTGCATTTCAGTATTAAGTGAATCTAGAAACATATCATGCAGCTTGCAAAAGGCTTGCTAGATCTATTTAGACATCCAAATAGTAAAATTTTTTATTACTTCATCAGTTTCCAATATAATTTCTCTTTACTTTCTTCATGCTATTTCTGTGCTTGCTTTTTAGATCATTCTTTATAAATATTGCAGTATCAAAAAAGACATCACTCTTTTTAGGGTCATTTCCATTCTGCCTCTAGCTAGAAGTATTGCCAGAAATTCTTTATCACACCTTATCTGTGGGCTGCATCCTGTTACATCACGTACAGTCTCAGGCCCATATAAATACAAGACCTGTTCCAATGCCAGCATGTGCTAACAATTTTTTAAAATATTTGGTTCTGTATAATAAACGTTAATTTATCTAAAATTCTTTGGTCGTCATGGAGATTTTTCTGTACATATTTACTTAATTCTTATGTAAACTCTTATATTTCATTAAAATGAAATAAAAATATTTCTACACAGGACAGTGAGACTGAAAATTAGCAGGCACAGGAAAAGAAAATGACATCACACAATTCAACAGCAAAAAGGTTTCCACAAGGAACACTTTCTCAATGAATGATTCACAGATCTATTGGCTGACACCTGTACTGAGGTGATTCCAATTCCTTGTTGCTTGGATGCATTTGTTGGGTTAAAAAGTAAGGTTTCGCTAAATATTTATGTATTTTCCATACTACAGCATTGATGAGTAATATACATAAAAAAGATAGCTCTGATTCAGTTTGCTGATTCTCCCTTATTTTACAACCATTTTCTAGTTCAGTGCAGACTAGCTGTTACTGTCACTAATGACTCAAACTGCCTGCCCATGATCTGAAGAAGGATAATGGGGAATACAGAACTGGGTTTGCATCTGACTCGAATTCAAACAAACTAGACGTTTTTCTTCAATACCTTGTTTAGAAATGAAATGTAGCATTGCAGTCATTCAGGAAAACTATTTTTCCTCCATTGTTACCAAGTATGAGGCGGTTTCTGATGAATGTGGAATCTAGGAGAATTTAGGGAAAGATTGCATATTTCTTATATCTCATTCTACGATTTGCTTTTCCCTCTTGAACTTTCTTTCTACTTCTTACTCAGCATTTCTGTATCACCCACAGAACCAGAAAAATCCTGTAGGAAAATCAGGAATTATAGATTAAAAGCCTGGGAAAGACTAAATAAACGGCTACAGCTTCAAAAGTAGCAACCACCCAGGTGTCTACAGTGAAATTAGTAAGAACAGGTCGGTGCCCACCATTTTCAAAAAGACAGGTTCATCTTTCAGGAGCTTAATTTCAGTAGACTTTTTTAAAAATAATAGTCCTTGTTTCTAGAGGCTGTGAAACCACAGTGCTCACAAACTAGCAGCTCCAACTTCTCTCTCAAACAAAAGCGTCGGTGTAACTGATTGTGTGAGGCAACGCGAAAAACTGAGGTATATTTCAGCACCTCACAGCTCCTGTCTGCTGAGCAACAGCGAGGGCACAAAGAGAAGGATCACTGGCAGCTGGCAAAGGAGGCAGTGGCCTGGGGAGTGGGAAAGAGCAGCACTGGAGGCACTCGTGAAGCCACCCTGCCAAGAACCTGTGAGGCTTTCACTGGATTTCTTTGTCTAGCTAAGAGTCCCACCACGTTATAAGGAAGATGCGGGAATTTGGAGGAAGTCCAACAGACAGTAATTGAGAGGTAGGAAACATGACCAGGGACGAAAGATTGCAGTGACTGCGAAATTCATAGCCTTCTGAAGTCCTCCACTGCATGAAAATTTGCTACAAAGAAGGAAGTAATCACCTCCTCTCTACCTGCTGGGGTCAAGGCAAACTGACTTTGGCCAAATTTGCAGAAAGGAGGTTTTTCCCCGTATTGTAGCTGGATCTAATTACCAGGCCGGAGAGCCACTGGAAGAGCCTACATAAGAAGATTACAGAGGTGTTTAAGAAACAAAACTCAAAACCCTGGCTCCCCCAAGGATGGCTGAAGGATACTGCCTGAACCTGCTTGCTCCAGCCCTCCATGCCAAACCAGCCGTAGCTGCCATGATGTTCTAAACACGTTGCCCCCACGCTCACTCTGGCACATGGCTTACTGCCCAATAAGAGTGAAACAAACGGCCATCAAATTCTGAAACTTGGGGACTGCCTGCATAACACACATTGTGCTTATATCCCTCTATGTTACAATTCGCAGGACTATTCACATTATCATTATCCATTTCAGGATTATCTCAGGTTTATCTATTCCAGTCGGCCTTTTGTGCCTTGGCACCTCTTACAGTATATGGATGTACGATACATTCCTTACTCCAGCAGCTAAAGTTCGACGTTGAACTGAGAAGTACATTATTTAAAAAGGATTTGCGATCAGGCTTTCATCAAAAAACCATCATCATTATTGTTTAGGACAAGCATTTTGGTGCTTTGAATATTAGGATTACTGTACTTTGCCCTAAAACATTTTGGCTTCCCTTCATGCTCTTGTCATAATGTACACAGAAAAAGCAATGAGAAACAAAATGTACAAAGCACTCACATCCTAAGTGACTATAATTTCAGGAAAGGTGTTGAATCAAGGCATAAATACACCATTAGTTCGTGGGTCAGTCAGAGACTTCCTGTATACAAATACTTAGGCTACAGCTATATAGGCTGTAGGTATATAGACCTCAATTTTTCACCTGCACAGAGCTGTTAAAACCTCTCTTCATTTCAAACAAATGTAAAAGCTAAATTTGTTAACAACTGAGGAAATCAGCTAAGGGCTCGATCAGTTTCCTACTTAATTTAACAGGCATGTCTCTCCTAGGTTGTCAGGCATCCAGACCATGTATGTCTATATTACTGCAGTGAGGCTGTGGCAGAAAACTGAGAATACGCATGTCAGAGATGCTCTAATCACAAGAAGTCTTGGTATTAACAATACCTAACAAATTAAAAAGCTTCACAGGCATAGATGTATCCAACCTCCAAAAGGCTTGCCCAGTTCCTAGCATGGGCTAGCAACGTACAGGCTGGTCCCAACTAGGACATACCCATGCTAACAATTCCTGCGTTACCTCAAGCAAGAACAAAAAAAAGGCAAGAGGGCATTTTAAATGAAAATGTTTTAAGTGAAAAGTCTTACACAGTGGAGTTAAGAATCAGGCAAGCTTTAATGTCACATCAGTTCACATTTAGAGAGTGGCAGCAAGCCAGACAATATTACAACTGCACGATCATCATCGCTTGAGATGTTTAGTCATTTATAAAGCTGTAAGTGTGTTCCCTCCAGCACCCGGTGTTTCACCTAATTCTAAGTGCATACTTGACCACACTGTAAGTAGTATCCTATGCACAAACATTCACAAAAAATCATTTGTATCTTTCATCTTGAAGAGAACGTTGTAGCCAGTAGATAATGACTGACTTAAAGTAATTTTGCCCAGTGACAGAAAATAAGGCGCTAACCACAAAAAAGTGTAAAAGCATTATTAGAACTCTGTACATGAAGGCAATGCCAAATTACATTGGAAAGGCTACAAATGAGCATTAACGCACACATCTTTATTCTTAAATTACTGTTTTTTATCATTACTGCATCTGAAATCAAGAGATGCTGGATGAGCTATTATGACATGAAGGAGCACTTTTACCAGAGCTAATTTGTGTCTTGTCTTCTCATTTCAGAGAATAGGGCACAGTTGGTGTAGTCAAGTCGGAACTCTTTGGTTTTTTGCTGGTCCTGAGTCAGGGGACTGTTACTTGCTCATGTGAAATGGAGACTCCAAAGGACTGCTCTGACCCCTGTTCAGAAGGCAGACCACCACCGCATAATGAGACCAGAGCTCAGAAACAAATAAAAGATGACACTAGTATATAAAAGACCCCCACTTTAGTGACTGATGATTGATTCCTTGCTTCTTTTTGATGTCCCTTAGCAATTCTAACTTCCGTAAGCAGAAACAAGGTGTGCCTGAAGCCTGGGAAGGCTTCAGGAAATTTTGTCCATAAAAGGCAATCATTCCTGCATCTCTTAAAAAGTCAAGTTCTTTAGAACAAGTAATTAATATTTTTGTTAATGTACAATCCGTAAAAGATTACAGTATCAGCTTGAATCTATACTTCAGAGGAAATTACATGAAATCTGAAATGGAAGTGAGTCAAGAGACTCTCAGACATAAGCAGTATTTTTAGACAATGTTTGGCACACTTAATACTAAGATGGAGGAACAAAAAGAAGAGTTTGTGGTCAAGATGTCAAAGTACCGACAAGGAGAACGTATGGATTGACATTATCATTTGAATCTGAAAAAAGAAAGAGTCTAACAAAAACTATTCTGATCAATCTGCAGGTATTACGACTAAAATGAAGTTAGAGTAGAGCTGTCATTTTTTTCCTGAAATTAATATTTGGAAAAGTGATATTTTGGTGATTCAGCTGAAAGGCAATAGATATGAATAAAATCTGAATGGAAAAGACAAACTTCAAAAAAAATGAGCCCATAAAAGACATATATCAGACTTTACTGCACTGCAAGACTTATTACTGCCTGTAACAATAAAGAGGTTAATTGTTAGAAGCAAAGCCAGGTCAACAATTTGTCCAAGAATCTGATGAAATACACCATGCGACAGTAAAGAAAGGCGAAGTTAACAGTACCAAGAAATTGCATTTAAATAAAGAGTGATGAAGGGACAGAAGGCAAAGGAAGAGGCAAGAGGAAAATATAACTAAATCAAGCTTAAGAAGAATCATAATTATTCCAAAAGGGAAGAACTATAAAGAAAATTGAAGAGGTAATAATCAAATGGGTTAACACAAAAATGTGAGACCACTGGCTACTTATCTAATAAAATCTTTGAACAGTCTAAGGTTTACTGATTATTAATAAAAATGTATTAAAAAAGCAAGTAGTTTGACAAACAACTTGTCTACATAAATGAGATGAGTAAATTTTTTTTTCAGGACAACCACATCAATTTTTGTGGTGTTAATTTATTCTACATTCTCTTATGGCCACTGCATTTAAACTCTTTTTTTCCACTGTGATCTTCAATTCATATTAAAACATTTGATTCCATTTATTTGAGCTCAAATTCAGTCCCATGTATTTGAAAGCACTAGAGGGTTAATTCCATCAGCTCCACCTCTAGCTTTCTCCTGCTAAATGGAGAAGAACTGAAATGGAGGGAAGCTTTCTGATTATAAATCTGCCTTTTAAAAGTACACACATAAGGTTTATTACTTTATTCTGTACACACAATATGATGTCATCCAAAAAATCTAATCAAACCAAATTTCATCATGTCTTTCCATCACTCAAACTTATCACATAAGAGGTGTGTACCGGAAACATGGTCCTCTAGAGACTGTTCAAATGTTAGAGTGATCACCCTGCCACGCATTTGAACTGCTGTGCTGATTTCGTGTTTTTGTTTTTCACCTAGCTCCTGCCATGGTGAGGACCGGTGTGACAGCAGCCCGCCCCCAGTGTCATGGCAGCATGGGAAACACATCCACCTGCTGTTGGGTATATCACTGCTGGGACGCGCAGAGCCATACCAGAGGGTGTAGCTCAGGACTTTGTCAAAACACTGCGGGTTTAAATGGACTTCAACCACGCATGTCTGTTTTAAACATTCAGGAATGAGTCAAAGAATCACAGAATGGTTTAGGCTGGAAGTGACCTTACAGATCATCTAGTTCCAACCCCCCTGCCTTGGGCAGGGACAACTCCCACCAGACCACGCTGCTCAAAGCCCCATCCAGCCTGGCCTTGAACACCTCCAGGGATGAGGCATCCATAACTTCTCTGGGCAACCTGTTCCAGTGCCTCACTACCCTTCATAGTGAAAAATTTCTTCCTGATATCCGATCTGAATCTACTCTCTTCCAGTTTGAAGCCATTACCCCTCATCCTATCACTACATGTCCTTATAAATAGTCCCTCTCCAGCTTTCTAGTAGGCCTCCTTCAGATACTGGAAGGCTGCTATAAGGTCTCCCTGGAGCCTTCACTTCTCCAGACTGAACAACCCTAATTCTCTCAGCTTGTCTTCATAGGAGAGGTGCTCCAGCCCTCTCTCTGATCATCTTTGTGGCCTTCCTCTGGATCCTCTCCAACAGGTTCACATCCTTCTTGTGCCGAGGACTCCAAAGCTGGACGCAGTACTCCAAAAAGAATATTGAAAGAGTACATGAAAGAGGAGGGTCAAGCAAATGTCAGTCATGTGTCTGCACTGGGCTGGAGACACAGCATCTGGTAAGAACTAGAATAGCAGTTAATTTAGATTTATTGCAGTTTTCTCTCTGACTTGGTCGGTTCATCCATCTGTCTGTCTTACTTCAAAAGCTCTTTGTCACTGCTCATTTACTGGGTTGGCAAAAACCATCATGCAGACTGGCAACAAATATTCTAATTTAAACAAACTTTTCCAATTTAGTGTAGAGTCACATTGGTCATGTTTGGGATTGCACAATATTGTATGTCAGGGTATGATCTACAATATAATTTATGAAGTCTGGGAAACAGATTTCTTTTTAAAAGCACAACCAAAGCCAAACTGTTTTCAGCTGTATTAATTCAGATGTCTGTAACTGATACTTTTGTTTAAATTTATTTTATTTTGGGTAACATAACTGAAAAATTATCATAATGAAAGTTCATTTTAGCAATAACGTGGATGACGTAACAGAAATATTAAATATGGCGAAAGAAGTGAAAAAATTTATTATCCAGAACTTTCATGTTAGAGTGGCATGAAACCAGCAGCACATCAACAATACTAATAGGATTCTAGAAAACTAATTGAATCTTGGGTATTTATAAAACCATCTTCATGATAAGGGGAATGTGTACGTGAAAGAACTTACTCATCTGCAGCTCAAATGCTGTTCAAAATAAGATCGGACATCTGGGATGGCAGAAAACTAGAGCAATAAAAGAGTTGGTATAAAAACAACTGGCGCATTACCAGAATTATCAGTAACAGCAATGAAGATGTTTACAGTAAGAACAGATGCGTTTGTGTAACAGATCTAGTCATATCATTTGCTAACAGATAATTTGAAAGAGGCATAAGAGCAACTCCTCCAGGGTACAGGCTTTGCTGCCTGTGTAGGGACAGTGGTTTACAAAGTCAGGTAGCTGCGCAGCAAGCACAGAAGGTCCTCCAAACCCTTGGGGTGGTCCCTGGCCACACTGGGGCCCTGCTTGCCCACACACTCTCTGTACAGGGTCTTGTCTTGAGGACAGCGGTAGGGTGGATCTCAAGACAGGGTCTCATCTCTACCTCCACATCTGGCACAACCCCATTGCGCAGCAGGAGATTTTCCAGGGTCATTTTGGTTTCTCCTGGGACAGGAGTCATGCGAGCGAAGAGGAAACAGTGCACAAGGCCTCTCTGTAAGTCAGGACATTTCCTTCATGCATGGTAAAAAGAGGTATGGATTGAAAAGATTAAGCATGAGAGGGGAAGTCTGCCCAAAGGCAGAAAGCTAAATCTGCCCTCACTAAAACTCAGAGGGCAGCCATTGTATAGCAGAACACAAGTGTTAATCCTTCAGCCCAGCTGAAAGAGAGGAAAGGGAGACCTAATGCTGAATTGGAGTGACTAGCGCAAAACGTCTTGGTTGTACATTTCCATTAAATTATTTTTGGTTTAAGGTCGAAGAGTGAAGTAATACTCCTATTGCTAGCTTAACAGCTGAAAATAGCTCTTTATGTTTTTTTCTTTCATTGTTTTTCGAAATCACAGATCAGAGAGGACTGTATTGTCAAAGTTTCCAGATCTGTTGTATATGGAGAAAAGGAGGATGCTGAATTCAGAAGACCTCCATAGTATTAATGCTTATTCGTGGCATCACAAGGGGGCACCGCAATTCTATTAAGTGACTAAACAGCTTTGCTTCTCATCAGGCAATGACAGACAGCTTGTCCTAGGCAAACTACTGGATCAAGCATACAATTTTTGGTAAAAATCAATCTGAGAGCTCAAATCCCATAATCACTGCTGAGTACAGATTACAGAATGTTGAAAATGTCACAATATTAAATCCTAGTTCCACCAAATAGTGCAGTTCTCCATCCTGGATCCCATGAAGTCTTTTGTCTTCAATTCTTCTACCACACAGATGGTTCCTGCTCAGGAACCAACCATTTCAGTGGTATATTTGTGTTTTCCCTTTGCAAACTCTTCTCAAAGACTACTGCAGAGTATCCAGCCTGCCTGAAAACCTCCCAGTCTGAAACCACGTGGATATATAAAGGGCTACATGAAAGGTAAGGCAACTTGAGCAGGGTCCTCTCTAGCTCAGGACTGGGCGCTCGCTCGTTGTTTGACTTGCGGCACATTTCTCCTGATTGCTTTGTCTGAGTCTTCAGAGAGTATGCACCTTTTTTCTGTTGAACTAAAGGTGTTTCAGGAGGAGTTGCTTTTGTTGTTATTGTTCAGAAATAGTTCATCTCAAGGTTGTAGCTACAACCACAGTACAAAAAAAGAGTATGCTTTTGTTTTTTCAAGTTAAAGATACTTTCAGCCTGAGTCTTTGATGTGTATGTGTATAACAGTCCTCTAAAATACTAAACTTTAATTACAGAAGAAGGAAGATCAAATAACCTGTCCTCACCTGAGTTGCAAATCACCAATGCCAGTGAATTAATCGGTTTACTCAAACCAGTATCAAATGCTTTTTGTATCTTCGCTTGCTCTGAAAAACCAAATCCCTACCAGTAAAATATCGCCCCAGCACTGTTAAAGAATTATTTTGCTTTATGCATATGCACCTACACCACAAGAACATGCAGCCTTATAAACAATACCTTCAGAACTCAATAATTGTTTTGCAGAACCTTTGTAACAAAACCAGAGATTTTATAAATACCATGGATACCAAAGATAATTTTTTTTTGGTGTTCTGCTCACCAATTTCATATCTGAAATAATACTACCCTGCTGGCAGGCTGATTGCCACCTACCATATTTTATGATGACCTGTCAATGCAATTTTGCCAGGTCGTCCTTGCTTTTGTCTGCTCTAGTGCACTCTGATGCTATGCACCTGCTGAGCACCTTCCTTCAATACTGTGTACTTTTCAGAATTTGCTGTTTCCTCCATTTTCAACTCATGTACCCTTTCAAAAAAATTTTCACAATAATCACATTTCCAGACACATTTTAGGCCAATTCCTGAAGAAATTTACTCATGTGAATAAACCATATTCTGATGAAATAATTCCAATAATTATTAACACAGGGACTACGTGCAGAGAAGAAATCTGGACTGTAACATCCTTGGGGAAGGTACTGAACAAGGTGTGTACGCGTAACTTACCTGTCAAATAGTTCTCCACCTGTGACCAGTTCCAGAACAAGACTGATTTCTGTAGGGGTCTCAAATATCTCCTTCAGTTTTATCTGGTAAAGATAACAAAAATGATTGATTTTGCTTATTTGTCTTCTTGCTGAGCATATCACAGGGCCATAGCAGGAAACAACACAGTCAATAAAGCAGAGGATGGTACCAACTGAAGCTGGTGCATCATTTACCTTGAAGTTGAGCAAGTTATTGCACATGTTCTCTCCCACCCATCCGTTTTTTTTTTGCTAGCTTATCTCCTTTGCATTCCCTATTTTATTGTTTTTTGTTATTTTCATACCCTTCATACCTCAGCAACCTCTATATAACACAGGAGTTCAAGAAGCTGCTTTCGTTAGTGTTTGTCAACACCTGTCTGACAACCTTTCAGAGTCACTGAATGTAAGACCTTCTCCACCCTCCAAGGGCTGACAACACCAACTTCTCCTTTTATTTACAGAACTTCTTTTGCATAGTTTCTCAGTTAACTCTGTCAGAACATCAATATTTTTTTTAAAGTTTAAGTATAATTGAACAGTCTTCCATAATGAGCTGCTAATGAGCTCATGAGGAGAACCTGAAGTTTTAAACCAGGACTCTCCCAAGTCTGTACAGGTGAACCACACCAGTCGTCTCTCAGGAACAGAAAGAACTTTAAAAAAAGCACAGGAACAAACGTGGACTAAAAGAACAAGGTGAAACTCACAATGTTTGGATGCGAAAGGCGAAGAAGGACTCCAATTTCTGTGCGGACAATTTTCTTGTCTACCTGGTTAAAAGTGGGGAGGGAAAAAGTGAAGAATTTATTTCTATGTTCATCACAGAAACTTCTAGCTGTATCACAGGAAAATATGTATGAACAGTGAACAGCTTTTCTAGATCTCCTAGGAGAATAAGGTGATGTAAGACACACAAGTCAAATATACTGTAAGGAGAATTTTCCTTTAACATGAGACAGCAACTGTAACCGAAAAACATCTGCATCTAGCAACGTGACTACAAACATGCATGTTAGTCACACAAGAAGTAGAATATAGGAAAGACAACTGAAAAAAGGTGCAAAATAACTATTTTTCCTCCAGTTCTGCCCTTGTCTGTTGCTACTTATGTTGGTTCAGTTTATGCCAGGATAAACTGAACCAACTGAGCCAACTGAACTGCCAGGATAAATTCCTTTTGACGTACGGTTCAGCAGCTGTATTGGAAAAAGGTTTCTGCACATAGGATGTGCGCATCAAAGCGGCGTAACATACCGCTTAGAACAAAAAAGTGATGCACAGGTCAAACACCCCCAAGCCACAGACAGGGTATAAGGTTTAACTTCCAACTTGCTTCAGATATATCTAAAGGTCTATTAATGCAAAAGGCTATCTGTTTGGTTAAACCTCTGAGAGGATTAGCCCTTCCCTTTCCTTCCCTTCTCAAATTGCAGCCTTTAACAATCCAAGCAAAATCGATGTCCTGTTGGGGGACACGGGTCATTTCTCACAAGAATGCAGACCTAGGGAATATTTCACTCAGAAAAGACAACTGCAGCTCTTCCAGAACTTGAATGCTTCAAGCAAGCAAGAAAGGAAAATGCTCATAAGCAAATTATGCACAATTTTATGTTGCTAAGGTAATTAATACATTTATGATTAAACCATTTGGTTTGCAAATATTCTCACAAACCCTAGAGAAATCCTGCCACTGATGGCAATTACAAACGTATTTCTTCTACAGCAGTTTTCATCTCAGCGGTTACAAAACGAATGAGAGTCAGTGGGTTAAGTCACTACCTGTTTCCAAACTGATGACACAGGTGACATCAAGCAGACCATTTTGAGGGGGGTTGTGTGTTTTTTTTTAGTGCAGGCTTTTCATCAAACACAGGGTTTAGTCTTGGTTTTGTTTTTATGCATCATATGGAAAATGAACAGTCCTAATATATAAATAAACCTTCAAAACGACATAAAACTACCTTCAAATTCTTAGTGAGGAAGAGACATGCTTAAAAAATTATCCCCCTTTTTTTTTAAATCACCTGAAAGGAGAGATGTACTTCTCAGTATTTTATTTTTTCCAGTGACAACAAAATGCAAGTATCGGTCACATTGAGAATTACAGGATAGGCAGAATTTGATTCTCCCCTTGTGTCAAACAGGAATGATTCCACGTTAGTAATGCCACAGTGTTCTCACAGGGGTATAAATTAGTGGAGAACCACAGCCCTCGGGGATTTCTTGAAACTCATTGACATTTAACCTCTTTTAGTGGCTCTGCCAGAAAGCAAAATTAAAGAAATAAAAAAACAACTTTGGACAGATTCAGTGTGTGTGAGAAGCACCAGAAAGCAAAAATCAGAGAGGAATGAAATATTCCATTACCTGAACATCTAACTGCAGGTAAGGAACATACCAATAACTAAATCTTCACAGGTAAATGCCTGCTCTGGAATCAAACACAGGAGCCTTTAAGCTCTGCGACGATCACAGGCTTTCTAAACTTTATTGCTTTTTAATCCAAATGCAAATACTTCTTTACTCTTGCCTGCTACATAAATACTGAGCATCAGGTTTGAAGAATGGTCTCCTGTGCAGTATTCCTAAAATGCTGTGAGCAGCAGCCCATGGTCTAACTCGGCTTCAATGTCCCCTCAGCACTCAGCTCTGGGTTACTTTTGTGGTGGGGCTCCAAAGCTCGCTGCTGGGTCGCAAGGGGCTTTTGATAATTCAGAGAGTAACACGCATCCGGACTGTTTTCATACACTTTGCACCTCAGATGGGATCAGAAAAAATAATGTACAATATTGCATGGAGAGTCATTTCCGCAGGAGAGCGGTTCAGACTAAGGAATTTACCTTATCCAAAAGCACCACTACAAACTGAACAACCTACAGTTTGTTTTCTACACTTTTGAAAATGTTTGCGCATCAAGCATACCTGGCAACAAGCAAGGAAGAGGCTGTCCAAACTCTAAAGATGCTTCCTTTTGGCACTGAGTAGTTACAACTGAGAAACTATAGAGGCCGCTTCACATCTTGCACGTGGCAACAAATTAGGTGAAAAAAGTGAACTGAGACTCAGTTTCAGGTTCTGGCTTTCCTAGACATTTACTCTGCAACCATAGGCAAGTCCCTCTATCATTCAGTTCCTGACCTGATACAAAACAGTAGACTCGTATCAGACTTTCTCGGGTGTTAGCATGAGGAAAAGGTACCTAAAAATTCAAGATGCTAAGATGCGATGCCAAAAAAGCCACAGAAAAACACTCAGGAGTGTTACATATTTATAAGCATCGTAGAAAATGGCTATTGGGATAGATTTTACAACAGAAGCATGCATGTAGAAGTGATACGAATCGTTCCAGACTAAAAGCAGCAGCATATATAGTCATGGCATTTTATTACAGGCAGCCTGTTCTATCACTTTTATTTTTGAACCTTCTCCTACACTAAATATAGAGCTATATCAACACTTATCTTGTTTCAGCTCCTTCCAACAAAATGTACCTACTTATATCCAGGCCAAACTTGGCCTATTTTTAGTTTGGGCAGGAGTATCAGCAATTCAACTACTTATATTTCTGACAGAAATTATATGATACGATCACCGTCAGGCATTTCACTCTACAGTGTAAGTTGCTAGAGTAACAAATTTTAAAACTCGGATAATTTAACCAGAATAGCCTATTACCACAAATGTTTGGTAAAATTAAGCATGTTTGGCTCAAGAGTACGCTTTAGTAAGCAAAAGAGGAGCTGTGACTGTAGCACGGGTAAGCATCTGCACGCTGGCTTTAATCTAACTAGACGAAGTACCTGCAGCAGCAAAGATCCAGAGACCTGAACGTGGGAGCGAGAGGCAGTCCAAGAACCCAGTGCGCTGAACCAAAACATCTGTCTGTACCACAGAAGGATGCTTGGCTCTGCGGTGTTACTTGACATCACTAGACAAATGATAGCATGCTGTGTGCACTTAAAACTGCAATCGTATGTCCTGTTTACGGACAGACAGACATAGGATCAACAGCATTAACGGAGTTATTTCACACAACCAAGGCCCAGGAAGTTAGGACAGCATTTGCAAGTGTGGGTGAATGAAAATAACCACCCCCTTAATTTATATTAAAGTATTTACATTAAAAAGCAACTATTTCTGGATTATTCCTAGTATTTTGTCTCTCCAGTTATTTCACTTCTCTAGAATTAGGTATCTATCTATTTTATAGATATGTGCCTACGAACACAGTCTTTGAAATTTGATATTGGTCATGCAGGGAGGTAGTACTAGGTCTATAATCAACCCATTTCTGATTTATAAATTTCAAACTATTTTGACAAAGGAAAGGTGTGGAAAAATCCTTAAGGAAAGCTGAGAGTCTTCCATGTTTTCATGCCCTGAGATGGTGTGGTGGAGCAATGCTACAGACCCTTGATAAGTGAAAAGTGTTGCTTCTACCCAAATTAAATGAAATGAGATAAAATTAACTGTCACTGCCAACAGATAATCCAGCTGCTGCTTTGCAATATGGTGTGCCATCCTGAAAACAGGTGGCCAACAGATGTACAGACTCCTCAAACTCAGTAGAGAGCCAGAAGAAGAGCACACTCCTCATCCTGCAAGTCCAGTCTCTGCTGCCCTCCTTCCCCAGGACCCTGTGGACATGGAGAAGCACATCTGGCCAGGTGTGTGACCGCCACACAGGCTGGTTGACAACACTGTGCCCGGGCAAGTGGTATGAAGCAGCCCAAGCAAATGGCTCTGGAAGAGCTTCACAGCACTGCCCACCTCAGGGAGAATGTTCACTACAGCTCTGCACAGCTCCTTATTTAATATCCCACTTATTGACTCACATGAACACCTCTAATTTGAGCAACAAATGCTTTATTGAACCGGGAGGTCAGGCTCTGAGCATGTATTTCTCTGCACTTACAGGGAGCATGCTGCAAATCATTATTGGCTTGCTACCACACTCTATTAAAAGTGCTTCCAAGAAACAATTTTTATGTTCATCTCAGCTAAATTAACTGCTCTGCAGCCTAACCCTTTCTGTATTTTATGGAGTCAATTGCTAATTACCATTTATAACTTTGCCATTATTGTGTCTTCCCACAGTTAAGCTGAAATATTAAAACCTATACAGATGTAGACTAGCCACAGGCAGAGCTGCTGATTCCCTGGTAGTCTAAAAGGTGTGTTCCCAATTGTCACAACTACACACAGGGATGCTGCGTTACCCAGGTTCTCTTGAAATGTTTCAAGAAAAAAAGAAATGAGCTTGAATTTAAAGCTTGAATTGAAATAAGTCTTCACAAGAAGCAAGATTCGAAGTACATATTTTCTATACAGTTTTAGGTTTTGTTTTTTAATTTCAGAATGTCCTGGGTAATAGGAATTCGAGTTTCTGCCCAGCTCATACATAGAAAACCTTCTCAGAACGTCTTTCAGTCAAGACTTCAAGATTAAGACACACTAAAGAAGACTTCTGAATGTGCTTTTTCATCTTTATAAAGCTGAGTAGTACTGCTGAAATCATGCATCTGAGCTAGTCTACATATCAATGCAAGAAGCGGATGTCAGTTTTCACCATAAGTGATAAAGAATCTTGGGGGATACAAAAAGTCGTATGACAGAGAAATACCAGAACAAATGAAAATAGCTGCTTTATATGTGACCCAGTCGATTTCTCTGAGTTAGTCTGGTGCAATTCAGTAACCAGCATGGCAGTGGACAGTGGGTAAAAGTAGAATTGAAAAAAGCTGACCCTTCTGAATGAAAGGGTACTTCTTTGTTCCAACTAGGGCATTTATTTAACACCTGCTTCAGGTGATTTGATTCTTTGCATGACCTTTTTTTTTTTTTTTAATGAAAATAAGAACTTTTCAAGTGAAGAATTCCTCCTATGTTTTAGGGGCTCTTCTTGCTGGGATGTTGCTTGACCTCCTCAGCGAGGTCAGTAACTCTCTCTTTGTATGGGAGTAACTTTGTACTCCCCATGGATTAATATTATCTTTTTTTTAAAAAAAAAAGAAGTTCAAAATAATCTTTTTTTTTGTATTTTAAGCTTAGACTATTCTGGCTCTATCTCCATTCAGGCTGAACATGAGGTCCCTGAAGAACACATCAAATAATACAATAAAGCACAGCAGTAATTGCACAGCCCTGTGGTATCTTCCATAAACCCAGCAGGGAGTTTTCACTCCATAGGTTACTAAGGATTTTTATTTTGAGCCTACATAAGTAAACTTGTATTATTAATGTGAAGAAAATAGACTATTCATTATCAGAGCAACTATTTTCTGTGCACATGTCCGCACTTGCAATTTGCGGCTATAATTCTTCAATTGATGCATATTCTTCAGACTGAACACACCTGCACGGAACTGGTACACGTTACATCAACATGCTTGCATTTGTCCTGTTATGTGCCTAAAAGTCTGCTTGGTAAACCTGCTGGCTGCAAATACAGATTAGTTGGGCTTGTACAAGCATATGCTTTTAAAAAATGAAAGGGAAATGCACTATCTGCATATGACAGTACTGTTAATCTGTTAAATGTAAATCTCTCCATCAAAAAAGCAACACTTCTGTTTCTCGAAAAGCACCATACATTTGCAGGCGAACCATCAGATGGATAGAGATGATTTGTGGGGTTGTAGACACTTCAGCACAGTAAATCACATGATGACATATCTGATTAACAGGCCCTTCATCTTGTAATATATGATTTCAGTGGTAAAGCTGACCAGATGCAGGTCATGTTCCCCAAAGACACACAAGCCTTTGTAAATGGGTTCTACTTAACTTGGTGGTGTCATCAAAGGCTGAAGGATGGGTCCAAAGGCACTTATAGCTTGCACAGCACTGGTCATTTGCAATAATACATTTTATGTCTGAGTTCAAAACAAGTTATATGTTCATTAGAACAGGCCTTATTATATGCTGTGGTCTAACTATCTGACTAATTTGGTTGTTATTTCTGTTCCTGACTCATTTATACACAGATTTCTGCAAATATGTTTCATAATTGTTGAATGGTTTATGCAAACAAATTTCAGGCTATTAGGTATTCATGAACTGCTCATTTCAGCTATTCGCTATTTATAGTGTGTCACTGCCATTGCTGCTGTTCCCAAAGCTGGGTGGAGGAGGACACTTTTAAGATGGAAGAACAATGTGTAAAGCAAAAGGTAAGTACTTTTTCTTTTTTTTTTTAGTTCAAAATAGTCGCATTTATAGGATTATTTAGAAAATTGTACTTGCCATTTTCTTGCCCATTCTTGCTTTTCACCTATAAAATTACAAATCCCAAAATTTCCTCTCTTCTCAGTGAAAATTTATTAGTCCGGCTTTTATTCTAAGTGATGTAACCAGTTTTAGACATCTGGCATTCTGTAAAAGGCTTCACATTCACACCATACCTCTGAATAAATAAATTGCCATGTAACAGTAGTCCCTTAGAAATTGAGAGCTATTAGGTGATAGGATCTATCATCCTACACAACATTTTATCTTAAAGATACTCGAATTTCTTAGGAGTCCTCAGCTGCATGAAAAAGATCTGGAATATGTTATGTCCACTTGTATCATTAGCCAAGTGCAATGCTTGCTGCAATTTAAAAAATTGTACATAAATAGTAAGCTAGTGTACCCATCCTTCTCTGAATCAACTCACACTTACAAATCCATGTGAACCTTCGCTGGTATCCAGTGAAGGTTTGATGCATCAGGGCTACCATTAATAGGCTAATCCCCAGCACAGATATCGAACTATTCCAGGATGTGATCAATGTACCGGTTTGGGCTGTGACAGAGCTAATTTTCTTCACAGTAACTTGTATGGGGCTACGTTTTGTATATGTCATGAAAACATTGTTGATAACAGAGGGACGCTTTATCTATGGCTGAGCAGTGCCTACACAGTATCAGGGCCTTTTCTGCTCCTCAGGCTGCCCCAGGCTGGGACTGTACAAGAAGTTGGGAGGGGACACAGATGGGACAGCTGACCACAAGGGATATCCCATACCATGTAACATGGTGCTCAACAATAAAAGCTGGGGGAAGAAGAAGGAAGGAGGGGGACGTTCGGAGTGAAGGCATTTGCATTCCCAAGAAACCCTTTCGCGTGACGGAGCCCTGCTTTCCTGGAGATGGATCAACACCTGCCTGCTGATGGGAAGGAGTGAATGAATTCCTTATTTTGCTTCATTTGTGCATTTAACTATCAAACTGTCTTTATCTCAGCCCATGAGTTTTCTTCTGATTCTCTCCCCCATCCCACTGGGGGGGAGTGAGAGAGCAGCTGCATGGGGCTGAGCTGCTGGCTGGTGCTAAACCAGGACAATCGACTGTACGCTGCACCACTCCATTTTGTGAACAATAACACAGATGATGATTGGGGAAAACCTAGTTGCGAGTCTGATGATCAAATGAGACTATTTTGTTCAAAGTATTTTAGATGGGATGAAACCATGACAATCTCAGGTGCAGATTAAGTCTTGCATGTTTTCTCTGATGAAGCACCCTGAATTCCCGGACCTGCTGCTTAAGGCAACTCTTATAGTAGGTCATCCCCAACACTGATAATGAGGGGTCCTGAAAGTCACTTCAGTGTTGCTTGATAGTATATAGAACCTGTAACTCTACACTTACAGGAACCATACAAATGACCCCATGACCTGAAACTGGTTAAAATTTACAGGTTGTATACTTTATCATCTGAGTAACACAGAAAACTAGATCCTCAAAGGAAAGTAGAAACTTTTTAGGGACTGAAAATGAAAAATATTTGATATAGTTGGAAGAGGATACAGAGAAGCACGTAGAGATGGTGAGGTGGTTAAGAGAGGTGGGCAGACATGTGAAAGCAAGGCCTTACAACTAATTTAGAGAGCTCACTTAATAGATTAGAAACTGTGAACCGAGTTTCTTGTTAGCGCTATGTGTCAACAAATAACATTAGAAATCACAGGACTGTTATTGTCTCTCCAATCCCTGTGGAGGATGTCTCAATTACATTAATGACAGCACGTTAACTTGCCTCCTCTGCCAGGATCTATGAGCTGTGCTGGATAAAAGACAAGTGATTGAGCAGGCTAAGAGCAGCAAGAGCATACAGTAACTTCCATCTCCAACAGATCACCCCAACCTGTGAATTCTGCACACAAGAGCCACAGGGTGCCTTCCATATTTGATCCTGTATTCCCTGACACATCATACAATTTAGGAGTAAATGGAGGAGATGGTGAAAGGAGGGAATTATAAGCTATGTGAACTTGAACCAGAACAGGTGAATATTTTAATTTCAGGAAGCTCACCTACGTCTCCCTTTATGGACACTGAATTCACATGCAGTTTTGGCAAATAACACAGAATCAGACCTAAAACCCACCTCTGATGCATAAAGCATGATTTTCAGTGCAATTTTGGTACTTAAAAAAAACACAGACCCTGAAGACCTATGAAAGTTCTTATGTTACTGCAGGTAAAATCTGTGGCTACTTCAGCTTTTGGTGAAGTCTGTCTATTCAGTGATGAGAAACTATTTGGGACCTTCAACCTAAGCTTTTTGAGGTCCTTATTACAACTGTAATACTCTGACCATACTCTCATAAACTCTGGGATGAAGAAGTTTCATATGAAGCTCAGTAGTAATAAAGTCATCTCTCTGAGTACATTTCACATAAACACTACGTGGGAGGAAGAAGACCTGGTTTATAACACACAAGTTCTTGGGTGACATAACGCACAAGTTAAAAGGTGACATTATAGCGTGTGTCTGCTACAGGCCACCTGACCAGGACAAACAAGTGGATGAGGCCCTTTACAGACAGATAGCAGCAGTCTTATATTTGCAGGCCCTGGTGCTCATGGGGAATTTCAACCACTCTGATATGTGCTGGAAGGACAACACAGCAGGACACAAGCAATCCAGGAGGTACCTGGAATACATTGATAATAACTTCCTCATCCAAGTGACAGAGGAGCCAGTGAGGTGGACTAGATGATCTCCAGAGGTCCCTTACAACCCTACCATTCTCTGATTCTGTGATCCTGTGAGAGCTGTTCTCCTGGACCTTATACTCACCAACAAGGAGGGGTTCACTGGGGATGTGAAGACCAAAGGCAGCCTTGGCTTCAGTGACCGTGAGATGGTGGAATTCAGGATCCTGAGGTGCAGAGAGGAGAGTGAAAAGGAAGATCACAACCATGGACTTCATGAGAGCAGACTCTGACCTCTTCAAAGGTCTCCTCAGGTCCCAGAAGGAAGTAGGGGTCTGAGAAAGCTAGTTAATATTCAAGGATTATGTCCTTCAATCTCCAGAGCAGATCATCCCAGTGAGTAGGAAGTCAGGCAAAAATGCCGGAAGGCCTGTGTGGATAAACAAGGAGCTCCCGGCCAAATTCAAACAAAAAAGGGAAGCATACAGAGCATGGAAGTAAGGATGGGTAACCTGGAAGGAATACATAAAATTGACTGAGCATCCAGGGATGAAGTTAGGAATGCTAAAGCCCGAATGGAATTGAATCTGGTCAGGGATGCCAAGGGCAACAAGAAAGGCTTCTATAAGTAGACAGGTGACAAAAGGAAGGCTAGGGCCTGCTGCTGAATGAGGCAGATGACCTGGTGACATTGGGTTAGGTACTGAATGCTGCCTTCATCTCAGTCTTTACTAGCAAGACTTGCCTTCAGGAATCCCAGGTCCCAGAAACCAGGGGAAAAGGCTGGAGCAAGGAAGATGTACCCTTGGTGGAGGAGTATCAGGTCAGGGAATGCTTAAGCAAACTGGGCATACACAAGTCCATGGGCCCTGATGCGATGCACCCACAAGTGCTGAGGAAGCTGGTAGATGCCATTATGAGGCCATTCTCAATAGTCTTTGATCAATCATGATGACAGGGAGAAGTGGCCGAAGACTGGAGGAAAGCAAATATCACTCATGTCTTCAAGAAGGGCAAGAAGGAGCACCCAGGGAACTACAGCCAGTCAGCTTCTCTTCAGTCCCTGGGAAGGTGATGGGGCAGCTAATCCTGGAAACCATTTCCAGTCACACGAACGACAAGTGCCGTTCATCAGGATTATTCGCCAAAGGCAAGTCATGCTTGACCAACTTGAGAAACTTCTATGATGAAATAACTGGCTTCATAGATGAGGAGAGAGCAGTGGACATTGTCTATCTGGACTTCAATAAGGCCTTTGACACCGTCTCCCATAAGATCCCCATAGACAAGCTGCTGAAGGATGGGCTGGATGAGAAGACAGTAAGGTGGCTGAACGGCCAGGCCCAGAGAGTCACGATCAGTGGTGTAAGGTCTAATAGCAGGACAGTAACTAATGGTGTACCCCAGGGGTCAATACTGCGGCCAGTCCTGTTTAACATCTTCCTTAATCATCTGGATGATGGGGCAGAGTGCACCCTTAGCGAATTTGCTGATGACACCACACTGTGAGGAGGGGCTGGTACACCAGAGGGTCGTTCTGCCATCCAGAGGGATGTGGACAGGCTGGGGAAATGGGCCAACAGGAACCTCATGCAGTTCAACGAGGGGAAGTGCAGAGTCCTGCAGTGGGGACCAGTACATGCAGCAGTCCATTCTGAGGGCCATCCAGGTGGAAAGCTGATAGGCCAGAGAGTCATGCTGTCATCCAGAGGGACCTGGACAGGCTGGAGAAATGGGCTGACAGGAACCTCATGCAGTTCAACGAGGGGAAGTGCAAACTCCTGCACCTGGGGAGGAACAACCCCAAACATCAGTCCATGCTGGGGGCTGCCTAGCTGGAAAGCAGCTTGGCAGAAAAGGCCCTGGGGGTCCTGGTGAACACCAAGTTGAACATAAGCTATCCGTGTGGTCTTGTGACAAAAAAGGCCAATGGTGTCCTGGGCAGCATTAAGAGAAGTGTTGTCAGCAGGTCAGGGGAGGTGATCCTTCCCCTCTACTCAGCACTGGTGAGGCCACACGTGGTCTACGGCAGGCATTTCTGGGCTCCCCAGCACAAGAGAGACAAGGACATACTGGAGAGAGTCCAGTGAAGGGCCGTGAAGATGATGAAGGGACTGGAGCATCCCTCCTATGAGGAAAGGCTGAGGGACCTGGAAAGACCTAGCCTGGAGAAGAGAAGGCAGATTTTACCTGTGAAGTAAAGAGTGCAGGAGGTAGTTATTGATGTGTTATGAACTGTGGTACTAACTGCCTGGATACAAATACTTTACAGATCTAGCTCCTAGTCTCAGTTCCTCATGTACTCCTCATCCACAAAACATGGAAATGCTAACGTGTTTTCTTACTGTGGTGTTGTAGGTGTAACACAGTAACGGCCCAAAAAGAATGACTGAAATAAGTTATGATGGTGAAATTAATAATTTCCTGGAATTAATTTTACAGGAATTCTGATTAATAGATTTTTGGCTTTTTATTTTCAGAAATTAGGGCTATCATCTACAGGAATTAGGACTTCTCTCACAAGTTCTTGGAAGTCATGTCACGGAGTCCTTTTGGCTTTGTATTTTTTCACATTTTTACATTCAAATACTATACCTACGATGTTTGCCCCTCAGTCCAGAAACCTACAATTATTATTATGATATTTCTTCTTATAGCACTATTCTCTTATCAGTGTAGAAAGAGTTAAAACCTGCATGAAAGTTATGTATCTTGCAGAAAAAAAATCTTAATTTCTGCAGGCTGATATTCCTGACAGTACTGCTTAGAGGTCCTCAGAAGTTAGCATATCATGTAATCTTCGCAATTCTAAAATAAATTTGACATCTCTCAAAAAACCCCTGTAAATTAAAGTGACTGGAATGCCACAGGACTGAAATACAAAACACTCTTATTTATGCTATTTCTTATTAGTTATGGAAATGCTTCCAGCTGGTTTCAACTGTATCTGCTGAAAATATGCCCAGCTGGGGTTTCAAATATGTGCTTATTCAATACACACAAAATATAATGGAATAGCTTATTGGAAACAAACAGTGGTATCTGAAGGCTGCTTAAAACAAAGGGGAAGGAATAACAAAGTGGGGTGTTTTTTTTACATTTGTGGAGAACATGTTATTAGTAATTTTTTATCTATTCAGTTGTGGGTTGTTTTCTGGTTTTGGTTGGGTTTTTTTGTTTGTTTGGTTTTTGTTGGTTTTTTTTTTTTTAAGGAAGCCCTTATGTGATTCAAGCAGAGAGCAGGTTTAGTATGGCAAAGTTTTGGGATGATCCTCACCTATACACGCTAGTCTTGCAGCCACCAATTGTCACAATATTTAGCTTAGAAAGTTGTACCGGACCTTAGTTCCAGTCCTAGGAGATGCTCTGACCAGGCGACATATCTCATGGAGATCAGACAGCGGTGCTGGCTGCCTTCATGATTTCTGAAAGAAGCCCCTGTAACTGGAACCCACAGGTTGTGCCCCTTACACAGATGCTGTGCTAATTTCCACCTTTGCTTTTCCATTCCTCCCTATATGTGGTCAGTCTTTCTCTTAAAGGACGTATGACAAAAGGAGACCACCTCAGCCAAAGAGGATATATTTTATCTTGATATTCGCCAGTGTAACCTGTTTGTCAAGTGAGTACATGCTAATTACAGAGTCCTTGGTAAAACAGATCCTCTCTATTATAGACCTCAGTTAGATTTGCCTCTCTGAGGGGCTACAGAGAGCTCAGCTTCAGGCCAGAGGAATAAACCCAGGTTGTTACATCTTAAATTGTACACTGTTCCTGTTTTATTCCAACAGCTGAACTGCCAGCACTGGAGAAAATGCTCTGGCTTTTCTATCTTTTGTCCTCTTCCCTTCATTTTTTTGTGCATGCAGCCAGTTTTCCCTTAATTCTTTGCTTGACAGCATAGAACAAGCTCAATCTCTCTCCCCCAAAATGAGTAGCGGTCACAACTGTGATGACTGGATTGCAGCATAGGCGTCTTGAAAACAACAACTTCCCAAAATGCAGAGGGAGAAGACTTTCAGAGATCCCCAGCACAAGCCCCACAGACCATCCATTTATGCAGACTGCAGATTTCTTTAACAGGCTGCAAATAATGAAGGGTTTCTAAAGAGGAGGACTATAATCTCAGGATAGCCTAACGCTTACCTTTGCACCTCCCCTCAGCCCTTTTGCAGGGTTGTGTCTTTGCTTTAGGCATTAAATATATCCTTGCATAGCAATACATTTCATTCCTATTCACTGTCTTGCCTCTCTGCATTTATGTGCACCACAGATTGCACCATAGACACACAAAGGTCCTCCAGGCTTGCTTAAAGCCGTGGAGAAGACAAATCACCGCCTGCAGGAAGGGAGCAAAATGTGCATAAATGGGTTGATGGAAGAAAATGAGCAGCTCAGATCGTTTCACAAAAGTTCCTGTTAACTTATTCAAAGCTAAACGTGTGTCATTTATTTCTTTTTTACTGCATTAATCATCTAAGTCTTATTATTTAGTTTCTCAGAACTACTTGTTCAATAATGCCATGTATACAGTAGGTTGAGCTTCCTTGAACCTCATAACAATGAGTTGAGCTTTATATTTTCCTCTTTTTACTAGCTGATCTTTGTACTTCTGAAAAATAAGCTGCAAACACCAGAAATGAGTGTTAGCCAATTACCTATAAATTAAATGGAGTAAGGAAAAAAGAGATACAATACATGCTCTCTGTCCTTAAAATCTTAACCCAAGGTATGATTTACTTGGGAAGAGCACAGCAATTCAATCTAAATAGTGACAGGTAAAAAATATTGTCCTACCTTAAGTGGTTTTTACACATCATCTGCACTGCAATGTGACGTAATACAATACATTGTAATGCAGATGACATGTTAAATACCTTTATGTATGCAGGACAGGTTTTTTTCAATTGCAGAATGGGATTTTTTCCTTTTCTGAAGGATGTCCTGTCAATACAGACAAAATCCACCTCTTGCTTTCCAAGGATTATACCAGCATATTACAAAGCTATTTTTCAATAAAATTTCCACTTTTACAAACTGGTGTCTGATTTCTAAAGCAAAAACATATTGGCATCTTACTGCAGAAAAAAAAAAAAATCTCTCAGCTCTCACTTCTTTTGTAGGGCATTTATGCAAAATAAATTTTCTTCTTCTTCTTTAGACATTTGATGGACTTAACTTTTACTTAAAAGCCTTTTCTTTTGAAAAGCAGTGAGTCAGACTGGGGAAGACAGATTCCCCTTACATATGAGGGAAAACTGGATTTAAGCAGTGCGAAACTCAAAGCTTTATTGCCTTATTTCTTTATTCAAAAGAATTTTGACCGAAATATTTTTTTCATCTTTCAGAAGAAACATAACAGTGTGAACTGCACATGAATGAGATGATGACATGGATGACTGAAAATGAGCAAACCAGAAAAAAATAAAGTAATCTACATATATAATAGCTAGTACTGCAGACGGAGTGGTAATTAAGAAATTACCATTTCCCAATAATTACCAAGCAGTAGCATATGTGGTGTGTGCGTCTATGTGTGTGTGTGAATGATTAACAGAAAAGAATGTGTGAGCTAGTTGAGAAAAATACACCTTTTTTGTGGTGAGTACTGATGTGCACTTGGACTGTTTTCACACAGACTTACATATGCCACTATTCTTTTTTCCTTTTTGAAAAATTTGAAAATAATTACAACATTACAAATTAACACTATGTGTTAATTAATAGCAGCTTTGTGACGAAAAACTTGACCTTAAATATACACAAATATGTATTAAATATATTCCAAACATTTGTAATCTGGTGACAAAAGAGCACTGTCGTAGCTCTTCAGACAAATTGAAGTATTATGTCAGGTTCCCACTTTCTCCGTGGACCAGGTACGTCTGCTAAACTTCAGCACTCTCAGATGTCAGTCCAATAAGAGAACTGACAATTACTGCACCACAGGATAGATATATATCTAACTTACGAAGTCTTATTATAAAGCCTATAGAGAGACAGGCATACGCGGGCAGGAAGCACTCGAACTGTAAATCCTGTAAGGCCGCATGGCAGCAAATGGAATACAAACATACATCTTTTTCTCCACAAGTCAATAAAAGACCAATTTACTAACTCTGACTATCTCCAAGATCTCCAAGTGTGATACACAGCCCCCCCCCCCGACTCTTGAGGCACTTGCCTTCTCAGTCAATTGGGCAGGTTCAACCAAAAGTGGCACTCCTCCAAGAACACAGACCAAATATTTGCATGAGCCTCACCTCTTGATTACGACTTAATACCATCAATTCACTGCAATGCAAAGTGAAAAACCCTGCCAACTATACTCCTGCTACAGTTGGGAATATATATAATTTAAAATACATATGTATATATTATTGTGTGTGTGTGTGTATACACACACACACACACACACATTTATATATATGCAAACATGAATGCAATTGAGACTTCATATATATGCCTTTATAGACCATTATAATTTCCTTCAGACTCACTCTAGATACCCAAGCCCGCTCATCCAGAAGGGAAGCCTGTTACCTCTACACGTGCTCACAATCCCCTCTGCTCCACAGACATAAACTATTTGTTGTTCTCAAACTGACTAACTGATTAGCACAATTAGATTAATCCCAGCACAACTATTTCCAACATATGCGTTGCTTGAAAACTGTTGCTCTGTATCTGACCTGAGAAAAAGTTCACGTGCCTGAACGTCTGTCTGATTTTGAACATCAGCCAGTCTGCAAGAAGAATACTGCTCCATAAATACTCATTTTAATTAAAGTGCTGAGAAACTATTAGTTAAGCATCACAAACCCAGTGAGGGAGGATGCCCACACATGAAAAAAATGAAATAAAAATGAGAATTCTCCAAAATAAACTTTGTACCTGCATGATTCATTGACTGAGACACAGAGGGCCCAGTACTTCATAATAACTAATCACTCTTAGGGGACACTACCTATCAATTAAAACACAGGATTATTAACCAGGCTGTCCTTGAAAGCATTGCTAAGAAGCAAATCAAATAAGTATTATCTAATTCTTAGGGATAAGAAAGTTGAAAACAAAAGAAATACCTTGGCCAATGGCACAGGCTGAATTTGGAATACACCAAAACCCAGGCTCCAGACAAGCCGGGTCAGCATCCCATTCTCTTTTCCGCAGAGCGCATTGTTTTATTGCAATGCAGCTCCCAAATTACTTCAGTTACAGTTGTTAGCACTTGGTAGACCTATAATGTAAGCAGGCACTCGGTGTCTTAATTTAGAAACCCTGGAACAGAGGCCATCTGTTCTCCTCACTATTTTTAAAGCAATTTGTCCAGACTCAGGTAGGAAATGTAATTCAGAGGTGGATATAATTTCTTGGAAGGCATTCACCTGCCCAGACTATGAGACAATCTTCAGGCTGGCCCTGGTTCATATGCTGCCTAACTTTCTCAAAACACAACAAAAGAAGGCAAAGGTCTGCAGATGAGAGGTTTCTTTTCATAAATAGCAAAAAATATGTTTGCTTCCTTCAAGAATCCTGCATTCTTCCAATATGATCCAGGTGCTACATGTTGTTTGCAACAAAAGCTGTCCAGAACGACTGGTTGTAAATCTCACATAATTTTTAAGTCTTGGCTTAAGAGTAGTAACAATCATATTTGCCAAGCACATCTTAAAGATACTTTACTTTTCTGAAGGACTGAGTCATCAAGCAGAGGTAAGCTGCAGAGTGAAAAGCAAACCAATTTGCTTTTGAAACTGTTCGTCACTGTACTGCGCTTATTTGATGATTTTTTTCTGATGTACTACATGACCTGATTTTGCATTTTTTCTTCATGAAATGGATTTCCCCACAAAGAAATTACATTATTCAAACCTTTATATTTATCACCTGCATGCAATTTAAGAGATCTGCTAAACATAGCGAAAATCAAATAATGAGTATATAATACAATCCTACATTTCAATGATGATCAGGAACTGAGCGTAAACGTTGGATGAGCAAATTATAGGCACTAATTTAGCATGCTTATTCACGTGTCCCATACACGTTGTTTTATAACCATATTTCTTTTTGTATCTGTGAAGAACAATTCAAATTTAATTTCTTATACATTATCTGAGAGGTTTTTTCCCACTAATACATACATCAATATTTCTTTGGACCTCTTTAGCCTTTCTAATAGTTGTCTTTTAGCTACTCTGGAAGTTATGGTCCTAATTTGCCTGTCAGTTTCCTAACTCTGACAGTCAGACACCTTAGGAGTAAGAACGAGAAGTGTTCTTTGGACTAAATTTTATCCATCAAAAGTGTAACTTAAAGGATTTAAAACTACTCCTAAACTTGAGCTGAATTTGACAAAACCAAACCAAAACAGGGAACTGATGTGTCCTGTTTCAGTACTTTTGAACCAGCAAAAAAGGGTTTTTTTCCTCCTTTTGTAACTATATGAAATTTTAATTAATGGTTAAGAAGGATTAAACCTCTAAACTGAAATAAAATATTCCCAAAATATTATTCTATTTTATTGACAAATAAAGGTTTGTATAAACATGTTTTCTCCTATTTCTCTTTGTTGGCTTATCTAGAAATCAGGAAAAAACAAATAGAACTGAGCAAATAAGAATACTAGTTTATTAAGCTAGATGGTGAAGAAATATTAATTACAGACTCTCCTAAGACCTCACATCTCTCCACAAGTGCGTATTTTCAGAATTGGCTGATATATCTTGCCCAAAATTTTATTTGCTCTTAAATAAGCATGCATTAGTCAGGCAAAAAGAAAAATTAGTCTTATTATTTAAATGAAAAGAGCACTGATAGGCATTTTATGTTTCTTGCAGTCTGTTCCTAGCACACTACTTCAATCCAAGAGGATCACTTGTTTCTAATCTGAGCTGTTCCCCTGGGATAAAAGTAACAATTTCTAATGCTCTACTTGACATTACAGTACTGTAGTGATTAGCATTCACAAATCTGGAGCAAATAGGAGTCAGGCACCAGACTCCTAATCACACATCACTTGATAACCACTTCCAGAACAAGCTGGACCACCCTCTCCCTGACTCTCACCCTGTTTTTACAGACACTCCTCAGCGAGTTAATGTGGTTTGCTGCAGTGTTTCAAGTCAGTCAGTCTGAATGGAAAAATCAGAATATTTGCTCTGTCACCATCTTCCTTTGTCATCTTCTAATTTCCTGTGCTCTTCAGAGGTCCCTTATGTGCATTTAAGAAAGGGAATTGAAGAAATGGGACTCTGCATCAAAACCAGAGTCACAGGTGCTTCCTCGTTTTTCTCCCATCACTTTAACTCCACTATTGAACTGCCATCTGTTGGGTTTTTTTTCTGTTTAAAAAAAGCCAACAGGAAACTTAAGCCAATCAACATTTTGGTATATGATTTGGCCCACACTTGGCTATTTTTACACTGAGATACTCTGAGCAAAGATCAGGCCTCCTGCTGTGGGAGCACTGTAACACACAGTTAGTTCTGTCTCTGTGATAATAATTACGTCTCCAAATCGGAACGGAGCTAGAGTAGCTCATGGCACACAGACACAAGCAGTAGAACATCCTTACAGTATCGCCTCCCATGTTCTCAATTATACAAACAGGCTCAGTTGTGTAATAGAATCACTTGTTCCCATAACAAAACATCCCAAAGTGTATCCGTTACAATGGGAAAATCTCGGTTGCGTGAACTGCTTCACCACACTGCTGATATCATCAAGGCTGCATTAAGCCAAGCTATTGCTGCTGTGCAAACAACTTACGTAACCATATTCTTATATTCTTCTCACTTGCCACTTTTCCTACAGTTTTTTAAAAAAATCTGTACTACAGTAAGTCCGCCAAAACTCCAAATTGAATAGTTTCATATACAAATAGATGGATCTAGTATTAATGTGGCCATTCTGAACACGAATTAATCTCCAAAAAATCCCCCAAAAGGGGTGAAGAATTGTTTTAGAGTTATATCGTTATTCCTAGTGCATTTCAGAATGAGAATTATAAGAAAGACTACTCCTAAAGCATTATGGGAATCGTTGGCATAAAGGAATGATAAAAACTTAAAAATTAAGTTCTCCACATTGCCATCGGAAAGACAGAGCGTAGGCTGCAGCAATGCAAGCTCTTCACATGCCCTGCTTGCTCCAGTGCACCAGATGCAAATCAAATTCAAAAGCAGCACACGCAACTGAATCTCTGTGCCAGTTTAAACTTTGGCTTACTTTCAAAGATGACAAATTAATGCCAACATTTTACTCATGTGGAACCCACTCATTATGTCTTGCACAGAGACCACCAGTTAATTCAGCATTTAGACATGTTTACGCCTACCCACCCATCACTGTGTTGCTACATGTGAACATTCCTGAACTTTATGGAATAATGGATGATTTAACACTGGAATAAACTGAATCAAAACCACTCATGAATAAAAATCATGTCCACACCCCACAGCTTGCTTGCTTCCTCTCAGATTTCTCTAGCCCTCTTAGGAACATGAACTGATCTACCCTATCCCCCACGCTCTCTTTCTGCTTGAAGTCTCTCAATCCATTACTAGCCTTTCCTCTCTAGTCCCTCTTCATGCTTTCCACCATCTATTTTGTAACACACACAAAAATAGCTGCGGTAGAATTGTGACATATATGGAGCTCTGAAAATAAGTGATGTCTCAACTGGGTCTCTTGCAATTTTGTAAGGGGAAAAAACGTCCACGAAATATTTAATTTTACTTGAGTTTGAATTGGTGTTTTAATCAGTTTCTGAAAGAGATAAATCATGTGATGATTATTTTTTGAGCAAAACAATGTATTAAACCAAAATGAAATCACAGAACATTTAAATGATTCAGAACCTGCTTTTTTTTCCATAGTGAAAGAAAAAGACATTTCTGTCTAAAAAGTTTAGCCCAAATCTAAGTCTATACAGACAACAACAGGTGAAAGTACAAGCAAGATTTGTGGGCATAAAGCATTCCCAACAGAGTACTGTTACCTCTAAAAGCTATTTTAATGATGAGGAGCAGAAGAAGCTCGGTCACAGGAAACACATGCTTAGCAGGGTCCTGAATCTAGCCCGTTTCCCCCACACAAAGAAACTGCACCAAAAAAAAAGCAGAAAATCCCAAACATGTCCCAAAGCAAAGCAAAGCAAAACAAAACAAAACGACTTACTGTCTTCTTCAACATTTTGACGGCGTAAGGTTTCTGGGTCCCTTTCTGCCTGCATCTGTAGACAATGGATGTAGCCCCACTAAATTAAAA
>VXBH01000508.1:46504-75585 GCA_013400035.1 Rynchops niger
AAAAAAAAAAAAAAGGAAAAATAGTTGTACACACGCCTCTTCAAATATGTCAGTAAACAGAGTTGCCTAGCTGAAACTACGTTTTCTACTCCTCCCAGTTGGGGCAAAAATACCTCATTTTTCCCCTCAGATGTAACCAAAAATAACAGCATAAAAACTGCTCTCTGTTGAACTAGTAAGCAGTTATTCAGCCAACAGGACTTGCAATAGCTCAAGATGCTTCTTGGTCACACCTCTTCTGGCTCCTGACACATCCTGGAGGTTTCCTCAGGGTAGCCAGGAATGTAATCTTGCCCCAAACCTGGGACAATGTATCTTGTCTTTGTTAAGACAACTCAACTGCAACAATTAGTTGAATTGGGTTTTTTCACTAACTGCTGATGCCAGTAATGGAAAGTGAGACAGAAACAATCATTGTGCCGTTCCCTGCCCAGTTGCCCGAACAGACAGATTTGGCACCAGATGGAGAGAGTAGCACTTTTTGTTAATTTGGTGGAAACTGGTGGAACTTGTTCATAGCAAGAATGAACTGGGCTTACAACTTCTGGTTGCCTTCAAGGTGTACTTACTTGAATGTGCTAAATCTGAGCACTCATATCATAAAATTAGGGCTCTGCTGGTTGGAAGGCACTTCCATGAGCGGGAGGTTGGGCTAGGGAGTCTCCAGAGGCAGGCTCAGCTGCTGAGGCTACTTGCTGTGCTCTCCTTGTTACTGTCAAGGAAGGGACCTGTACTCTATGAATTAGCTAGAGGGAGGAAAAACCTCTGGCAAAACCATAATGGTTACAAACAATTCAGACTTTATATTCTTTATGTCCTACCACATTTACTTTTAGATGCCACTGAGCAACCCAGTGTCAGCCACCATCAAAACAGATGCCCTGAAGTGCTACATGTCAGTGCAGGATTTAAGGCATTTTTGGAAGCCTCCTGTCCTCAGGAGATTTGCCACCCGCTATAAGACTCGGTACTTCCAAATAGCTGTAGATTTTTAAGCTAGAGGGGACTCCCGTTATCATATACGACTTCCCAAATAACATACATTGCAGAACAGCACACAGCCCTTCTGCAGTGAAAGGATTTCACATACACCACACACCAAACTGCACTGCAGATCTCTCTGAACCAGAAGAAACCCACCTCATTGTGTCTACAGGAGATGACCACAAGCTGCAGAATGACACAAGCGGCTTTCTTTGAAAAAGTGGAAAGGCATAGCCATGTCTGACTATACCAAGAAAGCTGTGACATGGGGTTTATTACTCTGGCTGTGCAAAACCGCCATGCATGCTCTGCATTTCTCCCTGCTCAGCACGGGCACAGGTGCCAGATAATGCTCTGAGTAGGCATGTCATATTTTTATGAGTACATGAGTGAGCACAAGAATTGGGATTTGATTGAGAAGATTTATTTCAGAAAGACTTCTTCATCAGGAAAAGTTCACCTATGGCAAGGGTTACGCAGCTTAATCATCTGAGGGCTTGTGTGCATCAAACACACGTAAAGTAATCTCACTTCATCTCAAATGCTAAAATGATTTGTCTCTCATAAAAGTGTATTGATAAATGTGTGGGAGTACTGCAAGCTTCAGTGAGTCCCAGAATCATTACATGAATTTAATTAGATCTCCTCTCCTTGGCCAAGTCTCAAAAGGCTCCATTTAGCAAGCAGAAAAAAATATATCACATTAAAAAAACCCTCACATCTTTTAAGTACAACCAAAAAATGTTAACAGATAAAGTTCTAAGACCCTGCTGTGATAAGGTTTTTATCTCCAGTATTTCACTACAACACTGTGATGGGGAAGGCACCACATAAACTGCAAATCATTCTTGTACCCTGCTTCACATACTCAGAATGCAATATAAACATTAAACTCATTAGTCTACATATGCTCTTACTAAGTAGGCAGCAAACATTTTAGAAATTATTTTACTTGGTTGAGGGCACAATTAGATAAGCTGTGCAGCTGATGATCCAAGTAAATAGATTACCATTCCTGTGCACACCTCCAGGTGTTCAGTGCTGCTGCGGCGATGGAGGGCAGCCACTGCCTCTCAGTGACGCTATTGTCAGTGTTTGCTTTACCAGCTCTGCAAAGTCTTCCGCGTGAATAAAAACCCAGCCGCTGGAACACCTCTGATGATTTAAACAGAACTGGCTTAGTGATGAGATGGACAGCTACACCAGCAGGGGAAGCACAGCACCACCTTTAACTGTTCATTTGTCTGCACCCAAAGCTGGAAGAGAGGCAGCATAACACTTGAAAGAGGCATACAACAGTCTGGAGAGACGGGAATTTAGGAAGGCATGTCCAGATGAGCAGTTTGCCATCAGGCTCGTTAGTCACTGTTCAAAACACACGGAGGGGCTAGTTTAGAAATTATTCCCTATTGTAAAGATTTCCGACACCACATCCCTGGAGTCCTAATTTGGGGTAAAAATGATGACAAGTATCACAAAGACTCGAGAACGCTTTCAGAGAGTTCTCTTTTGGTTTGTGTGCCTATGCCCAGCTCTAACAGGCATGCTGCCACCAGCCAGGAAAGAGATCATGGAGCTACCAGCTAACACTGCCTTCCCTTCCATGCCAAAATGCGGCAGCTGGGACTCAGGAACAGGATGGCAACCTGCTTACACCACGCCTGCTGCAAAGCTTAGCAGACAACCATTACTAGTACAGACCTGACTCCTTGTCTCTTTCGCCACAACTGGATCTCTTTGTTTCTCCCCATTAAAAAGAAAGAAAAAAGGCGGCAGGGGGAGGGGAGAAGGAAGGAAGCAGCCCACAGGCCTTAATGTAAACGTGCAAGCAGAACTGCCTTGTGCAAACAAGGGCACTTTGCTTATTTTGGCTTCCTGCTGGGGCTCCGCGAGCCTTCTGCTGAATCAGCACATGCAGTTTTCCTGAGCCTGTAGGATTTGGAAGGCCACCAATATGACAGGAGCGATTCAAGCTTTCATCACCAAAGAGCAGTGGGAAGCTTCAGCGGCAAAAAACTCATGTGCTACCGAAAAGCTCAGAGAGCTGCTAATTGTAACCCTCTGCCCTTCAGTTTTTTCTACATCAAACCTTGACTGCCATTCAACCAGGCTCTCAGAACCTGGCCTGGAATTTGCAACAACTAAACATTTCATTGATACATTTGGTCAGAAAACACAAAAATGCAGAAACGAAAATTACTTGTGGCAACATGCCACTTTCTACAGGCTTGACATTTACGGCCAGGTAGACAGACTGCGAGCCCCTCAACATCCCGTTCTCCGCAGGTGGTGTTCCGCTTCATCTGAATGATAAATAGTAATGGTACTATTGAAAGTGATCACCTATACTCAATGGTTAAGGCACTTATTGGATAAGCAGCAGATACAAACACTAGGGAATATTTAAACGTATAGCATGAACAGTTTCAACGGAAAAAAACTGAGAGGCCCTTAAGCCTGGGCAGCTAATAAATCACTTGCAGAACTACACTACAGTGTGTGATTGACAAGCAACCCATTCCCAAGTCAGACTAGAAACCAGAAATGAAAGTCTCCCATACTCCAGATGAGTCCAACCACAAGATTATTCACTGTATTGTGTTGGCATATTTAGAACTGATCCTGCCAGCTCTTCCATCTTTGTAGTTGGTGAATACATACATACATACATACATATCTATCTTTGCATATATACCTACACTTACATTTATATGAAATATATTATTATATATATTTGTGTATGCAAGTGTTCACTTATCTACTTCTAAAGAAATTTAGGTTGAAAGGGGCATCCAGCTGTTGCTTTTTTGCATCTCTGCCTAGAACACACTGCCTGAACTCAAAACATAAATTTTTTTAAATTGGTTGGAACAACATAAAAATGGCATGTTCTTGAAATATATAGTTGGCCAAGTTAGAGAATAGTAAAAACTAGAATTACTATATTGTTGAAAATACTGTCATTCTCTTTTACTGACATATGTGTTTCTGTCTGGAAAGCTGCTTAAAAATTCTATTGAAGATTTAGTTTTAAAACCCAACATATAACCGAACCTGTTAAAGAACAAAAAAGAAAAATAAACCACTTAACTAAGTATGCTATATGCTTTACTACAAAAATATGTTTCTATGTCCAGTTTTGAAGTTACAAATACCCTAAAAGTAATGCATACATCTTAACTACGTAGTCGTTATGGACAGTAAAATACACTCACATCCATGTGATCCTTTCTACAACAAGGACAACGGCAACTCACCAGAAACCACAACATCCTGTGCATGGGATGTATCACCACTGCTACACAGGCAACTCAGTATTAGCACAGACCTAGTCCTCCTGCAGTACAAATACTTCAGCCACATGATAAACTTGCTCAGCTGTTAGTCAAATGATTGCATGAAAAATTTTAAGTATTAAAAGTACCACTTAAAAACTGAAAGTAGACTAAAATTCAGTGACTCGTCCCTGTATGTGTGTTGTTTTCCACACAAATTAGAAAAATGTTTTAAAAGTATTAAAAATGTATGCGTAAAACTTTTTTACCCACCCAATACACACTTTGTTGATCATTCTGGATTATTTTTCTTATTATTATCCTGAGGTGTAGGATTGTAGAAGGACAGTATTTTAGAGATTGGGTGACAGCACCATAGCTCTCTGCCTGTACTAAGGAGCCCAGACTGCACAGCCAAGAGGAAAGTCATGGTCACACTTCAAGTACGTGCAGTCAAAAATAGTGGTGTCAGCACAGATGGAAAGAAGGCAGGGACACCCAGGAGGGGTGTTAAGGAGGTGGAAGTGATCAGCAGAATTTGCACATAAAGGAGAAAACGGAATTTGCAGGATCAGGCTGGACCTGCGGTGGAGATTGGCAGAAAGAAAGAAAAGCCAAGGAAAGAAAACACACAGAATTAGAGCCAGTTTGGAAAAAGCCTTTCCTTCCCCACACCCACAAAAACCTTCTGCCTCTGAAACAGGAACGGGAACCAAAATGAAACAAGTCAGATGTTTATTTGGTCACAGGTAGGGTAGAAAAGTGAATTCCTAGAGCTGCAGTTTTTATAATAAACAGTCACTGACAGTATTTTCACTGGAAGTAGGAAAACTGGTCCTTTCAAAAGGAGGTCAGCATCTCCATACCATGCCTGCTCACCCCAGGTTTTATACTGCATTTTTAATCAACTCAGTACAAATATAGTCCTCAATATAATCGCCTGTAAATTTCATTTGGATTAATTTCCTTAAATTCTGAATTGATTTTTGAAAAATAGTTTGTGCTTCACGTAGTCAAGGAATGATTACACAACCTAGTTTGTCCAAACAAATCAGATAAAAGAATGAATGGTCCCAAGAAAACTGTACCTACTACAGAGCCAGGGAAACCTGTGCTACCAAAACTGCATTAACAGATTAAAGTCCAGTACTGGTTTCCATAAATAATACAGATAATTTTGTACAGTTTACAGAGGTATAAAGTTAAAATACATTAATTCACTCTTTCTTATATATATCCTAGAAGGACAAATGGATTTCTAGGAATGAAATTACTATTCTTAGACTTCAAAATTAAATGCCCTGTTTAAAGTTAAAGACTGGACAGAACCAAAAATCATTGACAAAGCTACTGACATACATACAAATGAAAGTATTTTTAAAATGCATATTCTATGGCATTACTACTGCTATTAAAAAAAGCACATACATGTAAATTGGGAAATTCTTAAAACTTGCATTTCATTTCATGTGAAAGTGTATCAAAACAAACTTTCCTTCTACAGTGAACTTAGAAGCAATTATTAAACTATTCAAATCTGATCTAAAAGCTTCTTCTGAACATCAGTATCTACATATACAAGACTTGCAGGCAATTGTGCGCAACTGCAGCCCTTCGTTTCCCCTCATTACTTCACAACTTGTAAAGAGAATGGAAAATTTCCAAAGCAAACATAATGGGGGGGGGGAGGGGGGGANGTGGAAAAAACATACACAGTTCTGGAAAGGAAAGCTAATTCCATTGCGTTCCAGAGCTCTGCCTGGTTTGATTTTGACAAGAAAAACATCCATGCCTTTTCAGATTTTGATTCTATGACTTTCAACTGCTGTGTTGATTTTCTAATATTTGAGGGGAAAGGACTTTTTAACAATTGATTCCTGTTCAATCTGGCCTGCAAAGGCAATGCAATAGACCGACAAGATATTTTCGATATTCAGCCTTCACTGTATTCATCAGACAAACAAAAGGAGCACATTCCCAACAAAAGACATATGCTGTTCTTAAATAAAAGGGTAATCAAATGAGTGCTTGCCAATATTCTTGAACCTGTAACTTCCACAGATAACTATTTGTAGAACTGCAATCCTTTAGATGTGGGCTAGGCTGGCTGGTGACACACTAATTAAAATGCAGTGTCCAAGCCACCCCTGCTGCGGTGGCTGGACCAGTAGCTGCTAATTCCTGCTGGGGCTGTGGCAGCATATTTCTCACTAGCCTCCAGTGGGTCTCCTCCCTCAAGTATTGCAGGAAATTTATAGAAAAATACCTCTATCCTACAATAAGTCTAAACACTTTATTACACCTAGCATTACTGCCTTTTAAAACAGTGTGCATTCGGATAGGAGTTAAATTAGCCGCATTCTGTAATACTCATGTTAACATTATCTCCCCTGCTTCAAATATGACTTCTGAACTCTCTGGTGGGTAAACATCGAGGACCAGAAACAGGTCACCAACACTGCATATCTGAAAGCATTTTGACGCATCTCACTTCCCTGCCTCTCGTTAAGTGGAAGAATAGAGCTGACCCAAACTTACTAAAAAAGTATGAATCATTACATTATCTCAGACCTTAATTTGAAAACACGGAAGCAAAATTCAAACTCCATTTTATTTCAGAGGTTACTGCTTTACTGTGTGTACACATTGCTCTCCTTGGTGTAACTCAGCTTTCAGAAAGTTGATTCCCAAACAAAGATGCAAGTAAGAGTGCTGAAATGCAGACAGGGCATGAAGATCATAGCACTTCATACAGCACTGTGGAAGAAAAATGTATAGAAAATACATTCACTCTTTCTTCCTTTTCCTTTAGCCCCTTTAAAAAATTGGGTTACAACACACACAAGAACAAGTGTATTTCTAAAACAGCAGGAAAGTTCTCAATGGGAAAACCAGTTTCTTTCCTACCAAGCCTGAAAAAAACTTGCAGCTGAAAGTTGGCTGAAAATTAACTTGTAGTAACATCAGGTTGATTTTTTTGACATGAAGCTCTTGCAGTCTGAGAGATCCAGTAACTGATTTTGAATATTTTATTTAGAATGGAGTTTCCTTTGAGATGGCTCTTCTCTTTCCCGGGACAGGAGATTACTCACCTTCTCCCATTTAGACAGTTCAATTAAACAGGGAGAGCAATGAAAAGGGGTAGAAAAGTGGACCGAGTGAACTCCTACTGCTTCCAGCAGGATGCAGATTTTTGTCCTTGGTACTGAACTTCGGAAACACTGGGTCAAATTTTCAAATCCAGGCACTTAGACTACTTGCGCAAGACGCAGACCCAAATCCTTGGATTTGCATTCTCAGGCATATTCTCATGGCCACAGACTCTGTGCACCCGCTTTCTGTCTATGTGACATGCCGTGTGGCCACCGCCCCTCCTTAAGCAGCACACAAAGCCTGACGACTAAAACAGGTCAGTGAACGTAGCTCCCCTGGAAACCCCCATGCCTTATTTTAAGCACCATTTAAACCATTACCTCATAAGCAGCACTTTTTCCCTCCCCTCCTCTTAAGAGATACTAATGAAGAACAAACATTGTTTATTTAATCTTAAAGAAGAGTACATGCGAGGAGAAAGGGTTGAGCAGTAAAAACTTGTAGAAAACTTCGAAAGTGTGGTGTGAGACCTTCTTTCCCGGGTCACTGCAGAACTGCCTATCTGTTTTTCCTCTGGTGACACAATCCTTCACCAGGAAGTGTTTTAAGTAGTCTGCAGGTTGAGCGGATGTCAACATCACTGATTGCTGCTCTTCACGACAGTCCCCAGGTGCAAAGGCCAGTTTGCATGAGAAAACGTGGCAAGAAAAACACCTTCACACATCCCGTAATGACTCTTTCCTTGTCAAGGGAAGTGACAAAGAAGGGAGTTTATGGAAGTTTGACTACTATCAGCTTGCTCTGTGTCAAAAAAAGTTACCTTTTTAAATCAGGCAGGGAAAATTTCATGGTTATTTGTGTCTGCGTATGTAAACCAAGCTTTGAACAAAATTCCTTACCAGCTAATTTAGGCCAAGTAATTTCTGGGATTCTGCAAGCTCTTGTGCCCATGCTTATCCTGAATAGCCCTCATTTTGGTAAGCTATAAAACTTTCTCCTTGTATGTTCATATTGTGCTGAATCATCAACTCCAATGCAATGGCTTCTCTGAAATAAGCTGATTTTGCCAAGAAGTTTATCTGCAGTGTCAACCCAGGATCTCTTACCACAAGACAGCAACAAAAATTATTAATATATTGCAGATTTTAAAGTTCTTTGGCTTTTTTCTAGTTACTCTGCGTATTTTCTTCTTCAATTTAGGTGGGACAGCCATTGCTAATCATAAGAGGTAAGTCAGGCAATGCAAAAGAGTATGGAGGAGTGTACTATATTTTGACAATGCTCCCTCAATGAAGACTTTTTGTAATGATTTGCAAATTCTGATCATACTTACATATATTCTCCATTAAGAATACTATATCTTTCAAGTAAAAAGATAAACTGAAACAGCTGATTTTCCATACCAGGGAGCACTTTTAATCTGCCATTTCTAATATTTTTGTAACAGTCAGAAAACCTAACTTGCCATCATCATAACAATAACCCGCAGACTTACACTTGGTTGTAATTTCATTGGAATAAAAAAGCTACAGTAGAAAGAGGAAGCTGCAACAGGGAGCACACTGATACTATACAAAAAAACAGAAAAACAAATTTCCTGAGAGACTGAAGATAGCATTAAGGCAATATATTCTGCTGCATGTTGTGTCAGGAGGGGGTTATTTCCATCAGAGCGATAAGTTTTGTGGTCTTGGTTAAGTCTGATGACCAAACGCCAACTTACTGCAAGCGCAGGGGAGGTACCAAGTCAGGTCTGATTTTCCAAAAGTATAAAGTCCAACCTTTCCATCTGGGTAGACTTTGGTTCTGGTGGCTGGGAAAGACCTAAGTAGGTCTAACCCTTCCCTAAATACTGGATTTCCTCCACATGCACACAGGAATGGCACTGCATCAGTCCTGAGCTACCCCCGCCACGAGGAGGCAGCCAGCCTGGAGCACTCCCTGAAGCATCCACCCTGGTGACACCTCCCACCCTCCCCAAGGGACAAAGTGGGCAGGAGGCTGGGGTCACCACACCTTCCTTCTCAGAGTTAGAAGAATGCCATGCATGACTGTGGTGGGTTGATCTTGTCTGGCTGCCAGGTGCCCACCAAGCTGCTCTGACACTTCTCCTCTATGAGCCTGCAGACTGTTTAAAACGCTTCCTGGTGAAGGAATGCGTCACTGGAGAAGAACAGGCAGGCAGTTCTGCAAGGACCCGGGAAGGAAGGTCTCACACCACCTTTTGGAAGGTTTCTAAAAGATTTTACTGGAGGGAAGAAAGTATCATGGAGAAGATCTTTGGTTGAGTAAGGACAGGGAGATCTCTTACCAATTACTGTCATGGGCAAAACAGATTCAGCTTGGGGAAATTAATTTTAATTATTGCCAATTAATAACAGAGCAGGATGGTAAGAAATAAGAACACCCCTCCCATCATCCAAGGCTCAACTTCACTCCCAACTCCCCTATCTCCTCCCCTTGAGTTGTGCAGGGTGGTGGGGAATGAGGGCTGCCGTCAGTTCATTGCACTTTGTCTCTGCTACTCCTTCCTCCTCACGCTTTTCCCCTGCTCCAGCATGGAGTGGCTCCCACAGGATACAGGCCTTCACAGACTGCTCCAGTGTGGGTCCAACAGAGTACAGTCATTCAGGAACAGACTGCTCCAGCATGCGCTCCTCTCTACAGGGCCGCAGCTCGTGCTAGGAACCTGCTCCAGCTTGGGCTCTCCACAGGGTCAAAGCCTCCTTCGGGGCATGTCCATCTGCTCTGGTGTGGGGTCCTCCACAGTCTGCAGGTGGATATCTGTTTCCACCATTAAGCTCCATGGGCTGCAGGGAGACAACCTGCCTCACCATGGTCTTCTACCACAGGCTGCAGGGAAATCTTTGCTCTGGTGCCTGGAGCACTTCATCCCTCTCCTTCTTCACCAACCTTAGTGTCTGCAGAGCTGTTTCTCTCATGTTCTTCTCACTTCTCTGTCACACTGCTGCTGTGTTTTTCACCCTTTCTTAAATATGTTATCAGAGGGGGACCACCAACATCAATAATGGGATCAGTTTTGGCCAGTGGTGGGTCCATCTTGGAGCCAGCTGCAACAAAGCTGCTGTGTCTGACATGGAGGGAGGTTCTGGTGCCTTCTCACAGAAGCCACCCCTGCAGCCCCAAGCCACTAAAACCTTGCCATGTAAACCCAATACAACAGCCCTGTGGGAATCACACCAGAAATCAAGGTACATCGTATTTACCATATCCACCTTATTCCCTAGGCCATGGACACTCTGCAAAAAAAATCAAAGCAAACAAAAAGCATTCATTGAGTCACACACAGACTCAAGCCATGCCAGTATTGCCTGCCTCTCTCTTACCACTCTCTAAGCTCTTACAAATGAATAATTTAATAACTTGTTTCCAGGTACTGATGTAAGCCTTACTAAACTACAATCTATGGACTCAATCACCCTCCACCCTTTTTTCACTCACCTCTATTTTGCTGTTTTCTAGACCTTTGGGATTATTTCAACTGCCTGTAGTTACTTCTCATGGATAACAGCTGAAGACGTAGGTTTTGCTCAAGAGACCTTCCATTTTCAGTATTCTGGGATGGACATCACCAGCTCACCACCAACATTACCACTCTGACTTACCTAAATATTCTCACTGTAATTCTCTCTGCTGTAATTGAGCCTTTAATGTTCTATTAACCTTTTACAAAGACCCAGCTTTCCCTACACAACCTTTTAGTTGCCTGTCTTCCCTATTAAATAAAGGACTAAACTTTTCCTTCTTTTTCCTCTTCCCTCTAGCACATTTCTCAAATCTCTTCCTTGGTAAATTTAATCAACAATGCACCTGCAGCTTTCTCCCTTCCCAGTGCTACTGCTGGGTCCTCTGTTCTGTGTTGCTTTTTCTGGTTTTTGTGAAATTCCATTTTTTACCTTCCTATCATTTGACAGCTCCTGATGCAGATATTTATACCTACAGGAACTTCAACAGGATGTTCAGAATGTCACAGAAACCATTCTCAGTGACGGTGATCACAGACCATTCTAGTAACTAATGACATACATATGCAAGCAAGTGCATGTACAGTAAATTATGTTTTCAAGAAACTGTCACCACTATTCAATGCTTGAGATGAGGGAGCTCTTTTCTGTAGTTATGAGAGTGAAATTACTGTTCTCCAGGAGAATATTCCAGATCTTCTAGTCCATTAACATCTTTTTATCTTTTCTTGAAGCTCCCTATACCAGCCACTGACCAAGCCACTTTTTAATTGGCTATGTTAGACAAAGACTGCAGTTTCCAATGACTGCCATTTCCATTTTTAAAGGACTGAGGCTTTTTAGTTATCAGAGCTGCTCTGTAATCCAGGATAATGATTCTAATCTAATCTATGTCAGTCTGTACTCCTGTACATAAAGAATTCAGCACAATGGTGTATTACAGATTTAAAAATAAATTAATTCTTTCACATTCTCCCCATCGTACTGAAACTTCAATCACAGCATACTCCAGTGGCACATCTGAAGACTGGCATTTCCAGCCTTTATTAGAATGTAAAATAGAATCACAGTTAAGTAGTATTTGCAACATAGCCTGTATGGGATTTACAGATTCACAATTTATTTTTTAAACATGTTATAAAAAAGTTCCCCGTGTACTTTCAGAGAGAGACATGGAATAAAAAGTGTGGTCAGTTATGCCCATGCCCTGGTTCATGCGCTTATAAGCACTAATTGGGTTACAGCCATACAAATGGCTGTCGATGTAAGCAGATAGGCTGGTGCCTGCCCTGCACAGCAGATGTCCTCCGCAGGCATGGGCTTCAGCATCCACATCAGCCACAGCCTGATGCCACCAGACCTGTGCAAAGAGCTGTGATGCACAAGCAGGGATGAAGGCTTGGAGGCACACCTCCACAGATCTTCATGAAGCTGTTGACAGACCAGAGGTTCTTCGAGAGGACTGACCAGCCATGCTGCACAACACTTTGGGTCCCACAGAGAGACCATCAAGCATTGCGTTCGTATGCAGAGCATTTTCCTCTGAATAAAATCCAAACTGTGGAAGGTATGATGTACTCCTGCCACTCCCTCCCATCATTTATTTTCTTGATGTTTAAAGAGAAAGTACCCTTGATGAGACTTTATGTGCTGCCGACTACTGAAGTCAAACTCTGCAAACTTAGTGAGCTTCACATGTGTTGAAATGCTGCTTCTGGGCTGGGACTTTGTGAGTTTGATTTACCAAAACTCATCCAAAATTGAACAACAATTCTTTTTCAAAGATTTAACAGAGTATGTACTGTACTCATTGTGATCAATAGCCCATCCATCCAGATTGCTTAATTATGTATTTACAATATTTTCATATGCAGTGCAAATATCTAACGTTTTTTATCCTGCAAAAGATATATCACAAAATTTTAGCATATGTCAATTATATAAAGAACTTTAGTAAGGTCTGGCTCTCTAAAGCTTTGGCTTCAAAAGAAAAGGAAAGTACACTATAAATTTAAACTATTTGTTACATCTTGGAAAAAAAACCCCACATAATTTTTTGAGCTTCACTATAATGCTGAGAAGTTTATCCAGGTTTTTATTCAGAGATTCTTTCCTTATGCCTCCATCTGTAATCTTTGTAATCTTTTTCCCGCACTGACTTACTAAAAAACCTGGTAGCTATGGCAAATTTGGGAATCCAGTCAGGAAACTAATGTTTTTAAAGAAACAACACTAATGCTTTTTAAACGCTGAATGCACTGAGAAACTTGAAAAGCTGTTGCAAGTACACAGATCACAGAAATTCATGGAGGACTATGTCCTCTCTTGACAATAAAGCCAAGTGGTTATGGCTGACAAAATATTAATGATCGTGGCTAAATGCAGCCCTCACCCTTTAGTGTGAGCAGCTATATACATCTTCTATAAATGCCCAAAGATCCCAAAAGTGTTGTGCACAATGCAGACTGCAGTCTCAAGGACACTGGAGGCTCTGTCCCACTTTTTGTCCCTCTCTCCCTGCAGTCTTCCACTTCCTCCATCTGCCTGCTAGAGCTACAAGCAGTTCTGTAATTTACTACCCACAATTCGCATTGCTCTTCCCTAAGCACCTCCATATTTTGGGAAGACTGCGCACCATTTAACTCAGCAACTCTCCCAAAACTGTTTAGGGTGAGTTAGTAAACTCAGTAGGCAGGATGTAAACTAAGATACCTCATAGTAAAAATGTTACAGCCTTACATTACACCTAAATATCTATCCTCCCTGTAGCTGTATAAAAAATGTGGTTAAGACTGATGGAAACTAGGGTGTATCTACAAACTCATTCAGGTACTTTAAAATGTTTAGCCATAGAAGAGAAAGCGATGAACATAACATCAATATGACTTGAGGGAGGTGGTGGGACTATACAAACAGCCACGTGGCTGTGATCTTATCACAGGACACTGTAACATGCACAACATATATGCTCTGGTGCTAATGAGGCTTTAAACCCACTTCACCCATCTTTCTTCCCCTGGTAAACCCTTATTGGAAGAAGACAACTAATTGAGACCTAGCTTGAGTAACACCGTACCACACTGAAACCCCTTCACAGAGGTACAGTCAAGACCAGCAAACACAGCTGTGAACTCCAAACACTGCAAGGAGCTTAATCCGTTCTTCACTGCAGCACGGAAATTAAAACATCTCACCAGCACACAAAGACTGGAGACAGCGCTTTGAAATCTAGGTGCACGACTCTTAACAGAGATTCTTTGATCCTACATTTAATAGAAAGGAGTGCATGTTACGTTGCATCACTGGACTGCAAGGGAAACAAAAATGCTAGTGGGGGCCACAAGAGGGTCAGAGAACAGAATACTTCTACTTAAAGGAAGTAGAAGTAAGTTCACCATACCCAGTCAAAGTGCATTTCTTTTTTTAATTATTTCATTTGCACTTCCAAACACTGAATTATCCCCCCAAAAATGTAATCTAAAGAAAAGCTTCTTTTGCTTTGTTTAGTGGTAGTATTTTTCCATCATCATAATTTCTAGACGTTTTCTTGATTTGCTGAACATTCGTGTTTACTGCAGCCTACTGTCTCCAAGTAAACATACATGAATTTCTGATGCAGAATGTCCCTTTTCATCTCAGATAACATCTTGGACCTTCACAACACCTCATGGATAACTCCTCAACCTCTGGTAATATCCTTGTGCCACAGTATTAAAGTACTGTAAAAGAATGCATGTTATGCATAAAAGAGTTTGCTCTGAATGCAGTTTATAATAAGTTGTACTATTTCTCTTGCAGACAAAACAGAATTATCAGCCATATCACCTCACCACCTTTCACTTTTATTTGCCCAGTATTTGAAATTCAAAGAAGAAACAAATTGCCAAACCCAGGCTGCCCTCAGGACCAGAAATCGTGCTAGCAGAGGGCATGGCACAGCCAAGCTGATGTGTCCTCTGACGAATAGAGGATCTCTGAGGCTCGAAGACCTGCCCACACTCGGGCATGATGCTGTTCTGTGGGAAAAGCACACCATGCCCACACTGGCTCTTGAGGTTACTTGTTCAGAGTTGACTCAACCTAGCCAGTAAGTTGTTGACTATTAAGAAAACTGGGCAAACAGGAGGACATCTTAAAAGACAACTTAAGAGGCATTCAGACAATACTCAGCCAGTATCAAGCTACCAAATGTTGCAATAAGCCATGGATGGCAAAAGAGAAAAATGCATGGCATGTTCATTGCTATTTACAAGGTAGCAGAGATAGAGACTGTGCCTACCTTTAGGAAAAATGAAAGTCTAAACAGAGGAAATGCCAACCATTCAAATCTGAAGAAATATATATTTGCTCCTTGTTTGAAGGCACCATCATGAAGACAAATGATCAGAGTAATCAACCTTTCATAATACTGTTAATGCTATTCAGGATCTTAATGAGCTCCAAGCTTGTACTTTAGGCTATAATTGCACCATACATATGAAATATTTTTTACACAGTTATTGGTAACAATAATTACAGAAGTTATCCTAGATTAGTACACTATGGCTTAATACTTGAGTTAGTTGACTATATACCTTCACTGCAGTCATACTACAATAACATATGTAGCAAAAGTAATTCCCAGTTATGGGGAACTTCTAGACTTACTTGTTGATTTCAGTAAAATAGCATAGATTTTGTGAGAGGGGACACAGAAAATTTCATCATTCTAATACTATTTTTTTAGCAAATTTTTTAAGCTTCCTGATGAAACTAACAACTGTTGCAAACCTACCACTCAACATAATTAAGAAAAACTAAAATAAAAGCACAAACTTCCCATTTAGTATGTCACACAACTAACCACCCGAGTTCCATCTTCATTCCCCTTCTCCCACCATGGGCCTATGCAATTTTTTAAGAGCACCACGTTTTGTTCCTGAAGGAGGAACACAGCACTTAGCACGTTTTCTACAGTTGTCAGAAAGGTCTAGTGGCACTATCATTAACAAAATGAAGAGTTAGCATGTTTCCTCCCAGTTTGCTCTATTAATCTCCCTGATTAGAATTTAAAGATGTGAAATTATTCCCTGAAGTTTCAAATCTACTCCTATCAACTGCAATGGTAGAAAGTCACAGCTTCATAGTTTGTCCATCAGAGGGAATTTAATTGGCAAAGAGTTAACAGTAATTACCCAGAAGCAAAGATTTATGGGTAATTAGTTTAGGTGCCTAGTTTATAGCAGTGTAGTTTGTCCAATAATGAAAAACACTGGCTGTGATAAATGAAAGCCCCTTGCCTCTACTAAAGTAAAAGAAAGGAGGAGATTACGAAAAAGAGAAGAAGTCTGGTTTTGTAATTTCATTACTCGATGATAAGAATGATGCATCCATTAGTCCAAGACAGGAGCACTGCCCTAAGAGGCGGCAGCCAAGGGGGGGCAGGCTCAGCCAAGTTCCAGAGTTGCAGAGAAGAGGAGAGGCGACGGCACAGCAGACCAGCCCTGGGGAGGAGGATGGCGTGGGACCGCAGTGGGCAGCATCCTGTCAATGGAAGGACGGGAACTGCAGGGCCACCACTGCCACCAGCAGCGATGAGGGGTAGCCTTCCCATCCTGTGGACACCGCTGTGTTCGCAGTCCCAAAAGGAGACCTGCTTGGTCTTACTAAAAGCTCACCGTCACACGGACCATTTGTAAGCACAATCACTTCAGTTATAGAAACTGCAGAAAAAACAGCTATTTATTTATTATTATGAGTTGCTTAGTGTAAATAAATATGTTTTAATTGGAATAAATCACTTAGGATTACTTATGGTGTAATTCGAGCTGTTTGCCTAGCTTTACTTAGCCTGAGTAACTAGTTTTGCTGAAGTCTGTGGGTCGCAATAGAGTTATTTCTCTTAGTCATTTTCCTAGCAGCTGGTACAGCGTTGTGTTCAGTCTTTTAGTATGGGGAAGATGTTGGTATCACACTGATGTTTTGGTAGTGTTTTTCCCAAGTCTGGGACTTTTCAATTCTCCATGTTCTGCCAGTGAGTTCAGGTGCACAAGGAGAGTAAACTGGAAGATAAGGAGGTGACAACCCTCGGCTAAAACTGCAGATCAACAAGATCTGTGCCTGCTTGGACACAGAAAAAGAATCCAATAAGATGTTAGAGGATCCCAGTCCAAAAATCACCATTGGACTAAAAGACACGTGACAGCCAGTGAAGAGCGCATGAGGGGCGGGTGTACAAATCACAAGCGTATAATTGCCCAAGGATTTCTTTGTTCGGGGTCCCTATTTCTGGAGGCACACAGTCCAGGTTGTCCTTGTTGATGGACCTTTCAATTGCCTGAAACTCTGCTGTGGAAAACCTAGGCTTGACCCTGAAGGAGGGAGCGCGCCTTAGAGCGTGTGTCTGCACGCGCGACAGCATGAATGGTGTGTGAATGCTCGGGCAGCAGCTTCTCCTTTAACACAGTCTTTTGGCTGAAGCAATATTTTTTTACTTTTTTTTTTTTTTTGCTTTGGGTTACTTTTGAAGTTTTGTTTTGGAGGTTTTTTGTGGTGTATTTTTTTTCAATTTATCTGCAAAAACTTGATTTTTTAAAGGGCTATTGCAAATGAACACACAAAGTTATTTTTGTACCCCACAGTACTAGGACTGGGCACTACAGAGCAGTAATTTGAAATTATTGCCATTTACTCAAATACTCCTGCGGTGCTACGTAGCACTAGAATGAAAATTGCTGTTCTGGTTCCATTTCAGAAATTTATGCATGAGTCAAAAAAAGGAAAAAAAGAAAGAAAACTCCATAGTTATTTAAGCAATGTTTATATAATAAAGTGAAGATCATATTCCGTATGGTAATTGTAAGAGGAATAATATTACATTAGCCATGACAATCTAAAATGGCAACCTTTGCAGGCAGAGGTAGTATCTTATTAAAGATACTGACACTGTTGAAAAAAACAGACAATCTCTTAGTTCTTTCTTCAGATGCTACATCAGTTAACGTGATATTCGCATATGATGAAAATGCGTGAGGTTTCCCTGTAAAGCCCATTTCACTGAGCACTAGAAAAAGTTTAGCATATGGCAACACTTTCAAAATTGGCTGTCCTACTGATTTTTTAAAGCCTGTACTTCTCTAGTACATCTTAGTCTCAGAACAAACTGACTCTTCCCCTTCTCGTTGAGTTAAAGGGATTGAAGAGGTTATACAATGAGGACGAATCTGGCCAAAGCACATAAGATGTCAGCACAATGTATTCTGACAGACCAGCTAAAACCTTCACAAGCATCAGCAGAATAGCCTCAAAGTTAGATGCGTTCTTTTCAGATAAATTTTCTTCTCAGCCTAACCCGGACTAAAATTCTCAAGTGCACCCAGGGAATTAGTTCTCTTCAGAGAGGAAAAAAAGAAGACTGAAAATCAAACAATGTCAGTTCAAGGGAATTTAGAAAGATGTGCTATTGCAAAGTAAAATCAGTAGCTGAGACATTAAGTATTAAACCTGTCTAATTTTAACTCCCCACAATGTTTACATCAGCTCTTCTTAAAACACAGGACTTTGAGTAATTCTTCCTTATTAGCGGACTCATCAGGTGCCTCAGTAGCACAAACAGTCTTGCTCTACCTCAGCTTTATCTCCCCATTTATGCAACAGTCTGAGATGCTATGAGAAGTGCTGAGTACTTTTTCTGAACCATCAAATTACTTGTCTGACTCAATACAATTTTCTTATTTCTGTCTGAGTCTGTACAAAAACAGTGAGCAAAACTCATTTGATCCAATGTTGGTATTTACTTCCCTGATAATCATCTAAATTCCCTTTGCAGTTAACAGTGAGAAATGGACAATTCTGGAACATGATTCATTCCATTCTAATGACATTCGGAACAGGTCAGGTGAAACATGTGCTGAAAGTCATTTATTTTAACTCTGATCACCAAGGAGGCTTTATATAGGCAACTATAATAGTAACTGTCTGTGATTAGGAGAAATTACTCCCACCCTTTCTAAGTATTGCAGCCCATATAGCAATGACTTGGTGAGTGAAGATCACGGCATTCTCTTCTCGACACTATCACCAGCAGCAGAAACGTCACCATGATGCCCGTCCCTCATGAAACACAGGCTTTCCACATCTCTATCAGAGAACAGCCAATAAAGCCAATACCAAAAAATTCATGGACCTCTCGATCCTCTGCCTCCTCATGACCCGTCCCAATGAGCGCAGACCAACATGTGTGATGAAACCATCCTGAGAAAGCAGTTACCTTGTGTTGGTGGGGCATACACCAGGGAAGGTCCCCATAGCATACCACCACTCAAATCAGAAGAAGAAAGAACACATGGAGGACAGACCTTTGAAAAAAAAAAAAAAGAGAAGCCATCCCAGATGGGGAAATGGAGAAGGACATGTATACATTTATCTATATCTATCCATATATCTGGAATTGAGATAGGCAGAGACAGCAAGACGCAGAGGGAGGACGAAAAGGGAAGCATGCTGAAGCGAGAAGACAGGCAAACGAAGACAAGGTGGTGAGAGAAGCAGGCGGTGGGAGCATGCAGAGTAGGCCAACAGACGTGTCAAGTGGAGAGCTGGATAGTATGAAAAGAAGTGAGAAAAAGGACTTCAGAATAGAAAGAGCAGCAAATAGAAAATATGTGGATAGGCTTATGGTTTCAGAGTTTGGGGAAACAGAATATGTAATGACAAAAACGTACAGCAGAGACCAAGAGCCAGAAAGAAAACTACAAGCAAAGTTTGAGGGAAACAACTGTATTGCTTTTCAAGCTTAGAAAATGAAGAACAGTACAAGGAAGAAATGAAAAATAGGTAATAGTTTAAGTTCCCCTTTTTTCCAGCTTAGTTCAATCAATATCTTAGAGAAAACTTGCAGAACAGAATTAACTGTGATGCCAAGTTTTTAAAGCTCAATGGAGCATCAAAAGTGGTACGTGTGAAAAAACAGTGCTATAGACTTGTTACACCTGATGCCATTTCAAATGTTACACATTCAGCAATTGAGGGACAAAATCCACAGAAAATACGTGATCTGTGGCACCTGCACCAAGCTACTTGCACATGAGCATAACTCATGACACTTTCACTAAAATACGGTCTCAACGGGACGGTGCCAGTTGTACCCAGCAGTCTGTCGTCTGACGGGTGCTACTGTGGCTAACTTAAAGTGAACAAATATATTTAAATCAGATGTGTCTGAACAAACCTAAAAAAACCACCATCCTTAAAGAATGTCAGCCTGCCTTTCGTATAAATGTGAACACATTCTGTAAACTGAAAAAAATCCAACTTCTTAAGAAGAAATGTAAAAAGTAACAATATGAATCTACCTTTAACAGGCTGCCTATAATCTTCCCCCTCAAGCCCCTCCTCTCTTGTACAAGTATAGAAATTCCCTTGTGCTCCCATACATAAATGTAAGTAAAAAATAAATTATCTTCTACTACTAACAATACATTTAGTAAGCAAACTTTGCCCTCTTGCACTGTGTTTACCTACTTACCTACTGCCGTTCTGTAAATGTCAGCTATTTATGCCAACCGTACCATTTAGTTTCAAGCACACTTGCAGCATGTCACTTAACATTTAAATAAAAAGGGAACTGCTTTTATAATTGCTTTTGTTATTATTGATCAACTTTGGCTTTCTGGCCATGGTAACCAAAGAATAAATCTTACAGTAGCTATCAGTCAGTCACAGCACGAGGAGAACACAGGAGGATCTAATGGTTCTAAACCAACCCTGGCTGCACACGACAGGGGTTCTACAGGCAATGGCTCAAATAAAGCAAATCCGGTCACTGAAAAAAAAAAAAAAACCAAACAAAACAAAAAAAAAACCAGTAAAAAAAAACCCAAAACCAAATAAAAAACCCCACACGAAAACCAATCCAGTTGATTTTTACAGTGGAAGACTCACTACTGATTGCCATGAATTTTGAAAAATGGCACTGACATTACACAACAACTGGATAAAGCACGATAGCTTTCAGTTTTTATGGAGTGAATATACAAAGCACTGGGTGGTTTTATTCTAATTACATTCCACTGATTTATTAATAAGCTGTCCATTCATCGCTGAATTGGGCAGGTACTTTTGGAAGCACTTTCATGCTTTCCTAGCGGGCGAGCGGCAGGTGTGCTGGCTGAAACACAGTGAGCAGGAAGCCTAGCGAGGGTTCTGCCATGTACACTGCACACACTAACAAAGTTTATTGAACAGTGCTAAGAAAGCTTATCCAGAACTCATTGACAGATAAGGGACACTGTACCTTTTTCTACCACTAGATTTGGAAAGAGATGTCTTTACCAGCTTACTCACTCCTTTTACTCTGTGGTTTATAAAAAATTATAACATTCTAGTAAATGTACACATTTCTTTTAAAGGCTGCCAGTTCAGGAAGCTCATTACACAAAGTAAGAGTGGCTACAGCAAGAGTGTCGTAGCTGATTTCTAAATAGCCAGCATCTGCGCCAAATGGGTTCAGTGACCTAACACTGATATTATACAAATGCAGCAAAGGAAAGAAAAAAAAAAAAAAAAAAAAAAAAAAAAAGGAAAGAAATTCCAGAAAAGCAATGCACCAAACACTTCAAAAAAACCCCTGTGTAAACAGGAAGTGATTTTGAAATACTAGACTTGACATACCTATAACGGTCATACAGCACATTGCCAGTACTATCTGAATAGACAAATGCAAAGCCAAAATACACCAGTATTTTCTTTCTCTTTGCTTTATTCATGCAGCATGATGACAAGTATGATGTTAATAGCAAAATTATCTCTGTTTGTATTGTTTTCCCCTACCCTTGCATTTTCAAAAACAAAGGTATAATAACCTTGCTTAAAAGCACAATGTATCCACTACCTCCAATTATTTCATTAATGGATGACCTCAGGGGAATACACTAAGTATCCAGCACTCATGCTTAAAAAAAAAAAAAATCACAACTCCATAAATACAGATTTAGCTTTAAGCACAAAATTGCAAAAACACACTTTGATCTTCTATATTAGTTGCACTAACTGCTTCCTGATAGTATATCTTCTAAGACATCTGTAATTACAGCTAATTGGGAACACTTTGACGGCTGAAATTTACTGGACATATCAGCAAGCCATTTGAATAGATTCCTGACAGTCTTTGTTCATTGTAGGTTAACACAACATAATAAGAAACTGATAAAGAGCACAAATACCCAATTTCGAAACCACGACAGAAAACTGTTGTTTGTTAAAAATCATAAACTAGACCTAGATGACACTAATCTGGTTTTAAAAGAACAGATTTGGATGTATAAAATTAGTCTGTTAAGATACTAACGGACATTACAACCTGTTGCACAGAAACCTTCAAAATTCCTTCAACTCTTTCTCAACCAGGTATTACAATTTATGAGATATCAAAAATAGGAATTTAAATACAATGTAACTAATGATGAATGTTCTTGCTATGCCACCTAAACTCCATGTAACCACTTTCTGGGAAAAGGGGATGACTGTGTTTTTTTCTGACAAACTACTTCACTTTCTTAACTCTAGTTATCCTACATGTGCTATAAAACAAAGCTTTTGACTTAAGCAACATACCCTTTTCCCCAGGCTAGATAAGGAGAAAAACATGACAGTTCTTTAAAATGCTTTCTGTGCACACATCGTTTCACCGGCTACATATCAATCAAACTAATAAATACTACCACTAGTATTTGTTTTTCATACTCTGCTTATGGGTAGGTCTTTGTTACCTGAGTAGACGCAGAATTATTTTGCCAGCCACTTAAGTCTTTTCTGCAACTGAATTCACAGACTTGAGTCAACTCCTCATTCCTCCCCACACACCACTTGAAGGGAAAAAGCATTGTTTATACCAACCTTCTCCTTTCCAAACCACTTTCTCTTAGGAACAAATATTCTTCTAAAAAGCTTTTGTTACTAAACTGACATGTGAAAAAGGCTACAGAAAAGATTTTGCTAGAGTGCACACTTCTGCTGCTTAGCAAATTCCTCATGATAAGCATGACAACAAAATGTAAAAGGATGGCAAGACACCAGCCTTTTAAGAAATTAATGGGCTTGGGGATGTCTTATATGAAGACATGTGTTTCCTTTCCATATAGGAAAGCAGCCTTGTTCTATTTCTTTCTTACACCCATAAAAGGTATCCTTTAAACATTTCCTGTCTTTTTCAAATTTGACACCATTTAAATGCATGTTTCTGTCTTTAGTAAATAAATCATCAGGACTGCAGAGGTTAGCTGTCAGACTTTTTTCCCTGTTGTTTCTGGGTTCATTTTAAAAAGAAAAGAGTGTTCCACATGGCAATCAATTGTACCCGATTGTCTTATTCATGTTTTTCTTATTACAACAACAACAACAAAAGGTGTTCAACTTGAATTGCAGTAGCTACCACTCCAGACGGTTTCTCTTACAACCATTCTCTTATATTTCAGAGCAGAAATGCAACAGATCATCAGAAAGCATTTTTTTTAATTAATGCTGTTCACCACTAATTAGGTGACTGATTAGACTCAGCAACCTTTTATCTACCATGTTTTAAATTCTGTGCATGTCTCAGGCAGACAGGCAGGGGTGTTAGGTGAAAATTCCAGCAGGGACATAGACTTATGTGCGTTGGCAGAACACCAATGAAAATTTGGACGGATGAACTCCCCAGCCTCACACTATGGCTCTACTTCAGACAAGAATTTGCAAAACAATCAGAAAACGTATCTGAAATGGTGATCAACGAACTCATGAATTTAGGATATGTGGCATACATTTTCCATTTTTCTCTGCACTGTAAAGATTGAAAGAAGAGAAAACTGAGAATCCAGCACTTGGCTCTGCATGTCTAAATTAAATCCAAGCATGTGTTTCTGATCATTCTTCAATCACAAGGATCCTGAGACTCCAAAATAAATACCTATTTCAAATCATGCCAAGGGGGTAACAAAAATGACCAACCTTCCCATGGATCATTTACATTCCAGTACAATACATAACTTTTTTTTTTTTCCAAAACATATTTGAAGTTATTTTATCTTTTACTGAATGGTATTTAATTTATTATGACAATTTCTTGTTGATGCCATCAGGCAGCCAAGAAACAAAGGGAGAATTAATCTTTTAATTTGGTGACTTATATGAATCATTAATTCTGTTTCAAACATAATAAATTCATAAAAAGTAGACTTATTTAAATTGCTTGCATTTCTTATCACTGGGGGAAGATTCTGACTGTGCAGCAACTCATCAGGTGAGGTCTGAGTTCTGCTGTGTTTTCAGGCAAAGGTCAAATGTTTCTTTTGTTTCTATACACTCTGCAGTTCTGGAAGCTTTTTTTCTAGGTCAATAACAAAGAAAATTAAATTTCTTGGCACTGGTAGAAAGCTGACATTTATTCTCAGGCTCTTTTCTTTTAAATAGTGCTACCTAAGAAAGAAGAAATAGACCTCTAGTATGGCCTAAGGTCTATGCCGCCCAGTAACTCTTGTTCACTGGAAGTACAAGCATACCTTCAATTATGTTAGGGTCAGTCATTGCAGTAATAGCTTTTTTTGCACTATTTTTTGTGATATTTCCATAGTGACTATTTACTTTTGGAACCTAAAAGTTTGAATCAAATTATTGACTCAATGTACAAATGAATACAAAATACTGCGTTCATTGCATATATGTCATTAAAAGGCAGTTATCATCCATCATTCCAAATAGAAAGTTTCAAGATGTTTTACTGATGTGCTAAACACATCTTACTCTCTGTAGTTCTATATGTTTAACAGTCTAAACATTTCTGCATGCACCTTGTGTTTTTCCAGCAACCAAAAGGAAGCGAAGGAGACATAGTCACATTCTTGTTTGGTTTTGGTTTGCTAAAGGCTTATTTTCTTATTTTTTAAACTTTGTCTCACAGGAAGAAACACCTGTCCAGAAACTATTCTGATCAGCCAGATGGGTTCTTCAAAAAGAGGAGAAAGCAAAGCTCAAGCTCAGTGAAGAAGCAGAGGGAGGAGGTGCTCCAGGCACCGGAGCAGAGATTTCCTTACAGCCCGTGGTGAAGATCATGGCAAGGCAGGTTGTCCCCCTGCAGCCCATGGAGGTTAATGGTGGAGCAAATATCCACCTTCACCCCACGGAGGACCCCACACTGGAGCAGGTGGATGCCCAAAGGAGGCTGTGACCCCATGGGAAGCCCACACTGGAACACGTTCCTGGCAGGACTTGTGACCCCGTGGGGGATCCACACTGGAGTAGTCTGTTCCTGAAGGACTGCACTCCATGGAACAGACCCATGCCGGTGCAGTTCGTGAACAACTGCAGACCGCGGGAAAGGCTCATGGAGAAGATTGTGAAGGACTGTCTCTTTCGCAACACTGGAGCAGTGGAAGAGGTGAGGAGGAAGAAGTGGCAGAGACAAGGTGTTATAAAGTGACCGTAACCCCGTGAGCCTGCGAAGATGGGAAGGATGGGAAGACATTTTTTGGATTTGTTCTTATTTCTCAACATCCTGCTCTGTTATTAATAGGCAATAAATAAAATTACTTTTCCCAAGTTGAGTCTGTTTTGTCCATGATGGTAACTGGTGAGTGATCTCCCTGTCATTATGTCTACCAATGAGCCTTTTTTTTATATTTTTCTTCCCCCCATTCTGTTGAGGAATAAGACAGATAGAGCAGGTTGGCGGGCGCATGGCACCTAGCCAAGGTCAACTCACTCCATCTTCAAGGGCTGGTTTTCAGTTTCTACACCATGGTTAAGAAAGAACCATTTGAGATAAGCCTGGGGTCTGGTTCAAAACCCAAGGTGTACAATTACATTTACATCAGAAATTAGGCACATTTAACCACCAGAGGAATCAGATTTTGATTAGCCTTCTAATAGAAACAAATAACACAAAAAGCTGAACCCATTTTAAAATGGAACATGACTGAAATATGAAAAGGTTGTAAAATGACACTGCAAAAAACAGTAACAGTACTGCAGTGAGACACAGGAAGTCTCTTCAGGAACAAATGTTTTAGCACTCCTTTTATGATATAGCTTATTGCTCCAGATAACAGCTGAGCAACAAAAAACTGAGCTTCAGGTTTGGAAATTAGTCTTGGACTCGAAGTCAGAAAGGATTGGGAGCTTCATTTCACTTGTGGAAGTCAAAACTTCTATACTGATGTTACAGAAAGATCTGAAGAAGAAGAGATGATCCTAAATCTCCAATTAGACAAATGCTTTTCATGAGGGAATGTGCAAAAGTCAGCCAAAACTGCTACCTCTAAGCACAGACCTATTAACCTTAATAGCTGTAGAACTAAGACTCCCTGATGTCATTTACTCTTTTTAATATGGAACATAAGAATGGCTTGCAAGAGACTTTCCTTTAACTTAGAACTGAATCTGCTAAATAACATCAGAGGTCCCTTGCAACTGAATTTTACTGAAGAATATAAATACACAGTTTCTGGTTTTAAAACACTGTGCTGTCTTACGATCTTAAAAGTAAAGCTTGCATATTGATTTTAAAAAGTTTCAAAATTAGGTTTGGCTGACATTGATGGCAGTGTAGGTGAAAGCATCCAGAATTTGAAGAGATAGGAACTGGCACTAGGATTATTTCACAGATTAACACTGCAAAAACAAAAACGAGGTTTAAGAACAGACCAAGTAAGACACTTGTGCTGGCCTGTATTCTTTCCACAATCCTAATATCACCAAGACAGGTTTTCTGACAGCTACACAGCTTGCATATGCGTTTCATCTTCTTGGCACTGGAATCCTTGAATTTAAATGGTTCTGCACCACACCTTTACAGTAGATGATGCATATTTTGAGGTAACCATAAATATCCAGTAATGTCACCTATTGGAGGTGCTCTAGTAATAATGTTAGACTATTTAACCTAGTTTAACATTTAGTCATTGGCCAAATGAGCCACCATATTAGATAAGAAGTGTGGCTTGGAGTCTGTCACCTTTGCTCCTTTCTCCATCTTCTCCTCCTACAGTCCTAAGGCCAGAGGAGCTCAGTGAAGTCAAGTGCTACTTGTCAAGTACTACAACAACTACGGGAAACCAAAACTCAAAGTGAAAACTGAGCACAGGCGATGGCTTTATGATGAAATTAATTTTGTAATATTGTTCCTGTTTTTCCTTTCTTCTAACATTTATTTGTTTCACAAAATATGTCCCAATGCCTATTGCCTTAGTACCTACGGCCTTTGTTGTGCATGCTGCCTTCCATCTCAGAGAAGCAGCAAAACACATTATTTTCAAATTCCCTGGTGTATGGCGGTGAAGTTATACAACACCAAAACCAAAAAGAGCAGCAACACAACAGGAAAACATACAAGCAGGACTAACACTGTTCAGCAGAAATGCAGAACTTCTGAAAATGAATACGCAAGCTGTAAGTATTATTTTTTTTTCCTGAAATGCATTAGGGAGATCCCAGCTGACTTGTATTCAGAGCTTATGCCTCAAACCACCCACACTCTGCCTGCTTGATCTATGTGCCTCTGGGTTCTGCCTTTCCAGTGGACTGGGAGTTTCCTTGGGGAAGAGACTGTCTTCCTTGTTACACACCTTTTTGTACAGCATTAATGTTCTTGGGTTTTTGCTATGCACATCCATGTGAAGTAAATAAATAATTACACCCATGAAAGGCACAAGATAGTCCCATCCAAGCATGAAGCTAATTTGCCTAACAGCCTATCGTGATGTAAGACTTTTCCTTCCAGTTCGAAGAAACCCCTCTTCTCCTTTCCACTTTCACTGCAGAATATTTTATTTCCACCTTTGTAAGAGATACTCAATAGTTCATTGACATGTTATTGCATTAAATAAAGGAAAGCCTTGGTGAAACTCCATGACCTATCCTACACTGGTGGTTAGGTTCAAATAGTACATCGACACTTTCTGACTTTAAGAACACAATGAACCTCTCTTATCGCTAAAAGGAATTGGAGCAAATATTTCCACACATACCTAAGCTCTACATAATCATCTTGGATGCTAACAGAGCTTGCAAACAAAATACAATACAGACGTGCTCAGATATAAATTCTGACTTCATGTTTATGTAAAATATAAATCTGTTCAGATATGCTGAGTCCCACAGGCACATATCATCATCTAAACTGTCTGGCTACGTTTCATATGCAATACTACAATTGGAAACCACGAACACCCTACAGAATTCTGTTCAGCTCCTACAACTTGTGTAGCCAAGAGAAAAAGTTTTGATTTTATGGGGGGAAAAAAGAACTGCATTGAATTCACTGTTAAGAAGCACTATGAAAAGGTGTAATGATATATAGTGAAATAGTGTAATAAATAGCGAAATGCAGTGGCATGTCACATCCCTATTTCGAAAGCAAGAAAAATCCATGACTGAATTAAAGGACACCTAGGAAGCAACATTCCCATATTCCTATTGAGAACACCAAGCAATGAAAGTCTGAACCAGCTTTAACGTCTACTTGTTATTTTCTGCTTATTGGTATGGTAGTTTCTCCATTCCTCCATGTGGTCACTCATAATTTCAGCCATCTGTAGCATTCCTACTTTATTTCAGATGAGATTTTCAGTCTGTAACATATTATGTGCGCTTACACCACTAGGTAAAAGCTGTGGCTACACCAGGCAAATTTTGTTTGGGCAAAACGTCTCCTTGAATTCACAAATAGGCATTTCCAGCAGGCCAAGCGAGGTGTTACATCCTCTCTTTCCAGCACTGGTGAGACACATGCTGGGTCCAGTTCTAGAGTCCCATCAAAAGCCATGAACTTTCTGGCCTGAGTCCAGCAACGAAAACCATTTACTCCAGCCCTGAAGAAGATTTAGGGGTTGGACCATCTGGCATACAAAGAGAGACTGAGAGAGCTGAGGCTGTTTAGCATAGAGAAGAGAAGGCTCAAAGGGATCTCACTGGTGTGTGGGAACATGTGATTGAGGTGGGGCTAGGGTAGTAAAGAAAACAGAGCTAGACTCTTTTCAGTGTTGCCCAGTGACAGGACAAAAAGCAATTGATATAACATGAAATACAGTAAATGCCATCTAAGCATAAGAAAAAAAAAAATCACTGTGAAGTTGCTCAAACACCAGGACAGATTGCCTAGAGAGGCTGCTTGAATTTCCATCCTTGGAGATACTAAAAACCCATCTGGACATGGTCCTGGGCAACCTGCTGTAGCTGCACTTGCTTTGAGCACAGGGATAGCACTAGACAATCTTCAGAAGTCCCTTCCCAC
>VXBH01000508.1:94215-110423 GCA_013400035.1 Rynchops niger
TCAGTTAGCGCCATACAAATGACATCGTGTACTTGTTTACTTCAAATCCACCACCGTTATCACAAACAAAACCAACAAAACAAAACCAAATTCTTGTGTGGTCTCATGCATGCAACTTTGTATCTCTGTGACTATGGTATGGATGGGAACATTGATGACAGCATTATTTTAGCTTGGGAAGGTATCTATTGTGGTGGCAAATTAACAGGAAGAACTTCAGTGAATGGTAAGTAACCATGCAGCTGTTGAGGGACTGCAGGAGGGTGGTACATCTGTGCCTACCCTTTGCCAAAGGCAAAACAATGGGAGTTTCACAGCAGCTTATAGGCATTTTGTCTTCCCTAACATTATCACTGGTAGCCTTGTTGTGCATGTTCACTTGTAACTACCTTTGCACTTCTAAATGCTGAGGGTACATGCCAGGTGTCTGAATATTTTCAGAATAATTATTTGGGCTTCCCAAATAACTTGTACGGTGTTGAGCAGCAGAAACGATCACCATTCCCCTACAAGAAATCTGCTAAGTAGGAGGAAGAGAAAGATAGAACCAATGCACAGAAGGAGTCATCATCATTTATTGCATCATCACGCAGATGGTGCAATAAAGTTCTTGCTTGCTCAAGTGGTGAGCAATGAATTTACTGTAGAGTAGCAGGCAGACAAGAAAAGTCTGTTTTCCAAGTATTCCGATTCCACTTAACTATCTGCTTTTAACGAGAACAACTGTGCCTACCCAAGACATCATGTGAATGAACTGAAAACAGCTTTCAAACTAACATTTTACTTCACTGACTGATGGTAAGAAAGGTAAGATGGTAAGAACAGGCTGAAGCAAGTTTTTAAAGCTGAACTTTAGGAAATTTTAGGAAAGTTTATGTTATGTGAAAGCATATTTTGTGATATTTTCCCTGTGTACCAAACACTGCATATGCTATTACAAGCAAAATTTCCTAAATACAAAAAAAAAGGTATTTTATAATACCAGGTTCACTTTTGTCATTTAAAATAAATCACTTTTTATGCTAAATGTATTTTAAATGTAAAACAAACCAGCTTTGTTTCATTGTTTAGATGTGGTGTTGGGAGATACGGTGTAGGGGAGAACTTTGTAGAGTGGGGCTGATGGTTGGACTCGAAGATCCCAAGGGTCTTTTCCAACCTGAATGATTCTACGATTCTGTGATTGTAATGACAGTCTGACCTGAAGAGCACTCTCTATGGGGATGAAAGAGTACTCCCCTATCCACAGCTTTTCAGAATTAAAAGTCAGAAAATAACAGTTCCAGTGGTAGATTTGGCTCATACTGGGGAGGGGAGGAATAAAATCAATGAACAGCAATCATACTAGTCATCTCAGTCCTGTCGGAGTTCAGTTCTATGAAACTCAGAGGCAAAAGTCTGCATGGCCAACTAATAGTTTTCATACCTGATGTTAGTCTTCCAAGACCACTTTAAACAGCTTGAGAGCCTGAGAGCACATGAGATTCTATGAAAGAAAGGCACACTTAAAACATGTATTTTGCATTGGAATTTGAATTTAAATCATTGCCAAGATGGTATACCATTATCTCACTTCAACAACATGGCAGGACAATTCCTTACATGACTCCCAGTTCAACCTAGAGACTTCCATGAAGTCCTACACTACACAATATGCAAACAGATTCTGAGTTACGTAATGCTTGTTTCATTTTCCAGTGTCTTTTTCAAATTTTTGAGGTCATTTCATTTTACAGGAATAACTCTTCTTTTGGAGTGAATGAAAATGTTCATTTCTGAATGACTGAGGGATCAGATTAAAACGTATTACTTCCCAGCAGCAGTTCTAACAAAATTCAAGGTTTTGGAAAAGGCAAAATCAGGGATAACAGACTTTGGCATTTTCTTTGAAAAACTTAAAAGTAAAGAAGAATATTCTCACAGTGGCTTTCCTCTCTGCACTGCTCAGAGCAGTGCAGCGTGGCAGCTGGGAAAGAAAGGAGGATTTTTCTTCTGTGTCATGTTATTAGAAGGATGACCCTAAGAAGATGCACAGAAGGGGAGTTTAGCTGGAGAAAGATGAGAAATGGTTAAGTTACTTTTAGCTACTACTAGACATTTACCAGCAATTATGGACTGCAGCTGTTTGACAGTCTGAGATGTAGAGTCAGCAAAAAAAAGGCATCAAAGGAGTGGATTCAGTCCCAAGCACCTCTTCTGAGCACCTCTGTACTAGGTGGGAAAGGAGGGCAACACCAGTAGGGGTGCTGATGGCGCCCAAGAAATTTCTGATGCCTGACGTATGGGGAAGCGCACACAGTCCATAAGAGGCTGCTGTGCACAACCATTGGAGCTCAACATACCTTCATAATCTTTCGTCTGATTAGGCACAGAAGAAAGCTGTGCATCCCCCGCACCTGCTGGCTACTGTCAGGAGCACTTGCATCAGATGAGTCATCTTGGGGTACCGAGCCCGCTGAGCAGAATGAAGCCCCCATAGTTCAAGGGGAAACGATTAGTGACCTGCTACATGGCTTAGACACACACAAGTCTATGGGGCCAGATGGGATCCACCCATGGGTACTGAGGGAGCTACCAGAAGCGCTCACCACACCGCTTTCAACTGTTTAACAGCAGTCCTGGCTAACCAGGGAAGTCCCAGTTGACTGGAGGTTAGCAAATGTGACACCCATCTACAAGAAAGGCCATAAGGAGGATCCAGGGAACTACAGGCCTGTCAGTCTGATGTCAGTGCCAGGGAAGGTTATGGGGCAGATCATCTTGAGTGCCATCACGTCGCACACACAAGACAACCAGGTGATCAGGCCCATGGGTTTACGAAACGCAGGTGCTGCTTGACTTACAAGGTGGCCTGCTTAATAGATGAGGAAAAGGCTGTGGACATTGTTTAACTGGACTTCAGTAAAGCCTTTGATGCCATTTCCCACAGCACCCTCATGGAGAAACCGGCTGCTCGTGGCTTGGATGGGTGTACTCTTGGCTGGGTAAAAAACTGGCTGGATGGCCAGGCCCAAAGAGTTATGCTGAATGGAGTTAAATCCAGTTGGCGGCCGGTCACAAGTGGCATTCCCCAGGGCTCAGTATTGGGGCAGCTCTGTAATATCTTTACGAACGACCTGGACGAGGGGATCAAGTGCACCCTCAGACAGTTTGCAGATGACAACAAGTTGGGTGGGAGTGTGGATCTGCTTGAGGGTAGAAAGGCTCTACAGAGGGATCTGGACAGGCTGGATCGATGGGCCAAGGCCAGCTGTATGAGGTTAAATAAGGCCAAGTGCTGTATCACGCACCTGGGTCACAACAAGCCCACACAGGCTTGGGGAAGAGTGGCTGGAGAGCTGCCTGGTGGAAAAGGACTCGGGGGTGTTGGTCAACAGCCATCTGAATATCAGCCAGCAGTGTGCCCAGGTGGCCAAGAAGGGTAATAGCATTCTGGCCTGTATCAGAAATAGTGTGGCCAGCAGGACTAGGGAAGTGATTGTTCCCCTGTACTCGGCACCGGTGAGGCCCCACCTCAAATACTGTGTTCAGTTTTGGGCCCCTCACTACAAGGAAGACGTTGACGTGCTGGAGTGAGTCCAGGGAAGGGCAACAAAGTTGTTGAAGGGTCTAGAGCACAAATCTTATGAGGAGCAGCTGAGGGAACTGGGGTTGTTTAGCTAAGCACAATTAGTTTCAGTCAACACTGTCACTTACCTGTTTTACTTCCAAGCAGTTAAATAACACTGAGGTTTTCTACAACAAAACTGATACTGTAATGTTGTCTATTGTAACAGATGAACACTGACAGAACGAAAGCTGGCAGAAAGGACTAACAAGACAAGGAGCTAGCATTCAAATTATTGATTAGTAGATACTGAAACACTCATTATATAGCTTAGTCAGGCCAAATGGAGGTAATTTAGGCACAAATTTTGCTGTCCAATAATAACAAGATTTTTTTCCAGCCATTCAGTCATTTGCACTTCTTTTACAAGCTATACATACAAATTTGTTACCTGAATCATTTTTAGCAACACTGGAAAACAGTAGATCTGATGCAAGACTTGGAATCCTCATTCACTATTTCTATACCAAAAACTATGCCTATAACAGCAAGTAAATTTTCTCAATCTGCCTATTAGCTAGGAATTTAACTTCTGTCTCTCAGCTTCCCAAACTGCTCTGTCCCTTGCACAGTTCATCAAAACCACAAATGAACTGATTTGTCACAACATGGGGATGTTGAATGATTTCACAAAATTTTTGTTTATCTTTAGTCATACAGATTTCTCCTCGGCTGGACTTAAAGTAGCTAAAACCATGTGGATAGACATAAAAACCAGTAAAAATACGTGAAGACCTTCACCTTGCCCAAACTGTGCTAGAGTACAGGAAACTAAAGGAAAGCGTAGGATGAAATCTCACAAAGATGAACAGCAGTCATCCGCTTCTGCCTCACTCTTCCCTCAGATCTACTATTTACAGGCATCTGCCTCAAGGGGCAGGAGAGCAACTTCTTTCTTGTTTTTCACTAAATGAAAAATATTCTGCATTGAAGGCAATCTCTGCAGCACAGAATGGCCATAATACAGTGAAGACTGGCTGCACCGTCATTTTAAAATTTTAATTCTGTAAGGAGTTTGTGTATACTGAACAACCTGTGATAAATCTGTTGTTGAACAAACTGAAGTTTCTCCAGTGCTAGAACCTTTCTTTTCTCAGAAGCAGTATGTGAAAAAAAGTCTTCAAACCTCACAAAATGAAGAGATAAAATGATCAATGGCGTACTATGGGCACCAGTAAGTAACTTAATGGGTTAACTTGAACTCATGAATGAAATAGCTCAAATTAAGGTCATATGTAATCTCTCGTACAACACTTACTCAGCTTTTTCAAACTGTAAAGAAACAAATGTGACAGAAAATTTTAAAAACTGTTATGAGAGACATCTGGGGAACTGGAGGACTGTACACTTGCTCTGTATTGCTGAAGTCATTTAAAGTCCTAAGAATGAGATCTGTGGATATACGGATACATATGATAGCCTGGGGAAGAATCCATATGGCTTCTGTAAAAGGAAGTCATGGCTCAAAACCCAGAACTCTTTGAAAGATTCAGCAAGCATTTGAATAAAGAAGATTTGATTAGTCTACTTGGATTTCCAAAAGTTACTTGACAAGGTCCCTCACCAAAGGTTCTTGAGGAAGCCACAGAAGGCAGAAGTGAATTAGTAGTTGATTAAAAGACACAAAACAGGGAAGTAATAAATGCTCGGTTTTCACAGTGCACAGAGGTAATCAGTGAGTCTCACAGACCAGAACTGGTGTCTGCTACTCAACAAGCCAGTATAGGAGCTGAGATGAGAAATCAGGTGACACTAGTTTGTTGGGGTTTTTTTTATAATCAAAGTTCTTCATAATACTAGGTTTCTACCCAACTGAAGAGCTGCAAGGGGACTCTACAGAGATTGAATGACAGGGTATAAAATGGGAGATCAAATTCCATGTAAATAAATACAAAATGATGAATAATTGACCACAATCCTAATTTCATATATTAAACAGATTTAAGTGGCCTATTATCACAAGAAAGAAATCTTGAAATCTAAGCAAAAGTTCCACAAGTCATCAACTCCATGCCCAACTGTAGTAAAACAACAACAACAGCAAAGTATTAAGCATTATCCCCTGTATAAATTCACTCTGTGACTATCTCCATCCATGGAGATATTCAAAACTCCACTGGACACATTCCTGGAAAACCTTCTCTAGCTCACCCTGCTTAAGTAGGGAGGTCGGACTAGATGATCTTACGAGGTCCCTGCCAACTTCATCCATTTTGTAACTCTGTGTTTTCTCTTGAGTGCTGCATGTAAATCTGCATTACCATTCTGATAAGAGGAAAAGAGATGAAGCTTAGATTTCTGAATGTTGAGGGACTGCTCTGGGCAAGTATCCTTAGATGTTTACCATGTTCTTCCACTCCTTTCTAGGTAGTGTTTCTCACTACAGATGGAGACAGGGTATTGACCTAAACAGACCTTTGATCTGACCGAGCACAGGCATTCTTTCACTATAAAGGATCAAATAATTTAGGATGACCAGTTAATTTTAAATTTATATTGCAAACATATATGCATACATTAGTCACTAAAGAGAAAAAAAGGGATTTTCAGATGTGATTTTTTTCCCCAGATTTTGAAATGGCTGGAAGTTCTGAAAACAAATGCTTAGTGTTTCCAAACAAGGTGTTTCCACAGGTGGAATGGAAAATGTATCCATGCTATCATTAGAGATGATTATTACTGAAAGGCAAATTTAAGTTTCATTTAAACACAATAACGCACATATTCAGTGCACTACATGCTCATCGCTGAGCGCAACAGCTCAGTTTAGATAGATTTTCCACTAGCCAGGCATTAAGGATGTAGAAGACCACAACATCGTCCCCCAAAGAGATTTTGATTTGAATTTGAGAGAAGAATGTGACTAGGATGATCCCTTGGTGATGTCAACAGATCAATAGTGAACTTACCGCTATCATCAAACGGTCACTGAAAATCAATGCAGTTATTCTGAAGATACAGAGGAATAACCCCCCTGAGCCATCAAGACAGCTTCTGGTAATATGGGCAACCATATCATACAGGCTCTTTCACAAAATCATCACACACCAATTTTAGGCACATTTCTTGTTTGTCCTGCTCATACTGAAAATGCTGTTACAGAACTACCGATGGTTAGATACTTTCTTCTAAATTACAATTTTTATTGCAGTCTTGGTCAAGTCACTTCTCTCCTCCTCTGCTGGCAGAAGGAGTCCTTAAATTTAAGTGAATTATTCTACCTCACAGGTGTGGTTTTCTATTGGAGAACTATTATCACCTTTCCCCAGCACCCTGTTGGACTAAAGAAACCCAATTCCTCCAAAGTATATTTTCAGATGAAAAATTTACAAATAAGTTTAAATGGCATTTTTCATAATACATATGAAGGCAAGCATGTTATGCCACTGTTGCAGTCACTTTTCACAACTGCAGTTATTATTGGTTGGCTGAATAAAAACTGAGGGCAAATCAGATCCTATTAACTCACAGACCCACATAATTTTCAAATACCATTTAAAAACAAGCTATTCTTCATTTTTGCTTGACAGAGTTACTGGACCTGAGTCCTTCTACATTCAGGAATTATTAAATTTATCCACACTTAATCCACATTCCAAAAACGGGAGGAGGAGAGTGGAATGGTGGTAGAAACCTGCCTGCATAATAAAATCTAATCCCTCACTTCCTCTGAAACATCAAGATTTCTGTCAGTTTTCTGACTGGCATACCAGTTATACCCTGTTCAGCACTTCTTGCAAGAAGATAGGTGTAGAATGCCCAATTTTTTAGCTTCTGAAGTTGCAACCATTAAATACAGTGGAGAGTATTTCTTCCTCTTTGCATAAAGACGATTGAGAGCGTTAACTGAAGAAAGCACTAGGAGCTGGGGAGAAGGAAGGTGACAACAGCCCTAGACGTCCTCAGCTAAAGGAGCAAGGAGTCACCACAAGAATGTAAGGGAACAGATTCACCCTTGCTGTGGGCAATGCTGCAAGAATGCCGATTTTTTTGGTTTCAGTTGGGAGTGGGATAATGGTATAGAGGGGAACAGTTTTATAAACCATTTGCATTTAGGATTTTTTTTCTCCCCTTCAAGAAAATTTCCCTATGCAATCTGACCTTCATCAAAAGTCTGCCAAAAACACACTGCTCTTTCTTTACTTCAGTTTTTCTGTTTTTTTCTGACATGCATGTTTGAGCAATATTCCTTTGGTTTGTTATAGAACTTATTTAATATTTTAATTACTGACTTTGGCATAAACTTAGAAGTATGTTGATCCAGTTTGCTGATGATAAAGGTGGCAAGGCATTGGCTATACAGGAGAGGGCTGTACTATCAGAAAAGAAAAACTGTACTTACTCCACGGGGATTGGGAGCAAGAGGGATAAAATTCAGCTGCATTAACTCCAAGGTCATGCATTACAGACAAATAACAAGAACTTTGCTATAAAATATACATCTCATCAACTGCAAACAGACAAGGAAAATGGAAGACATACAGTTTGAGCATCAAACAACCGGACAGCTACAAGCTGCCAAGATAGTAACTGTGAGAAAGGCAAATGTGATCCCATCCCATTCAATAATGTTTATTGTTCTTATTAGAAACTTCTGAGACTTTTATAATTGGAGTCAGCAGATAAACACAGCTTCTGTAACCTTCCCATGTTCGAGTAGGGAAATATATCATATGAAAGCTGCACCACTTTTGGTGTAACATGTAAAACATAGTCCAAGCAGCAACCAAAGACAGGTTAAAACAGTTAATAGAGGGACCTGCATCAAAACTCTCATAAGGCACCACAGTACAAGAGATAAACATAGCTTGTTCTTGCAATCTGGTTACTTTATGAGTCAAAAATGTCTTTAACTAACACAAAATGTAAAATGTGAAAGTGTTTGTAAATTCTAATTTGAAATTGTTGAAAAATTCCATGCTGTGAAATTGTCCCTTACCCACATCATGCCAATACTTCAATTACTCATCCTAACTCAAAACAAAAACAAATGCCAAAATACTGAGATTTATCATGGGACGGAAACTCTGGAGTTTCTCAAATCTGACAGTTCACTATTGCAAAGATTTTAATATATGGGTAAAACAAACTTTGGCATGACTCTCAAGTATGAAATATGGTCTTCCAATGACCACATGCCATTGTGGGTGACTAACACATCTTGCTAATAATAATTATTCTGTTTCAGCTGTGACTAGGGAAAAACACAATAAGATGCTTTTACTAGGTATTCAATGCAGTTGATAAGTTGATTCAATACAGTTCATAAGAAGCACGGTGGCAAACTAAACAGGCTATTTGGTAAATATTCATTAGAATCATAGAATCATCTAGGTTGGAAAAGACCTTTAAGATCATCGAGTCTGACCATGAATCCAACACTGCCAAGTCCACCTCTAAACCATGTCCCTGAGCAACACGTCTACACATCTTTTTAATACCTCCAGGGACACTGAGTCAACCACTTCGCCAGGCAACTCGTTCCAATGTTTGATAGCCCTTTCAGTGAAGAAAGTTTTCCTAATACCCAGTCGAAACCTCCCCTGGTGCAACTTAAGGCTGTTTCCTCTTCTCCTATCATTTGTTACTTGGGGGAAGAGATTGACCCGCACCTCGCTACAACCTCCTTTCAGGTAGTTGTAGAGAGCAGTAGCATCTCTCTTCAGCCTCCTTTTCTTCAGACTAAACAACCCCAGTTCCCTCAGCTGCTCCTCATAAGATTTGTGCTCTAGANCTACCCTCAAGCAGATCCACACTCCCACCCAACTTGTTGTCATCTGCAAACTGTCTGAGGGTGCACTTGATCCCCTCGTCCAGATCCTTCGTAAAGATATTACAGAGCTGCCCCAATACTGAGCCCTGGGGAATGCCACTCGTGACCGGCCGCCAACTGGATTTAACTCCATTCAGCATAACTCTTTGAGCCTGGCCATCCAGCCAGTTTTTTACCCAGCCAAGAGTACACCCATCCAAGCCACGAGCAGCCGGTTTCTCCATGAGGGTGCTGTGGGACTGTATTCATTCACAAAAAGCAAACATAACCAGTTCACAAAATAGGGACTTACAGGAGAAAGAAATTAAGATTTGTTGGGCTATTTATTTTAAAAATAAATTTCACCAGCTCTAGTTTAGATGGTCATCTGCAAGGGAAATACATCTACTACAATTCCTTCCATGACAAATTATGTTTTATCTTTTCTAAAGTCATGCTGAAAAAGAATGTGAAGAGGTTAAAGTACTTTGGGTTGTTGTTTTGTTTTTTTTTTTTTTTTTTAATACATAAATGTTGCACGAACAATAGAAATAGACTAGGATAGATCAAACCATCTGAAATCACTTTACAGTAACATGGGCTATTGTCTTTTAACTAGGCAAGCTGAATATTCATATGGTCAAAAAGATCCTATTGTGCTGAGGAGGAGGAGAAGGTGGAGGAGGACATGACCAAAGTTGTTTTGTCATTTGAAATAAATTATTCTCTGGAAATAGAAGAGTATTCTCTTTATGCTACTGCCAATCAAATCAACTCTGTGAGCAAGTTTTTATAGTAATGAATAGAACTGCCTTTTTCACTCAGTTTTAGACCCATTCCACCTACTTTTGAACACCTATCATATGAATTATGCATAGAGATGAGATTTAAATTCAAAAAATACTTTATCTACATATTTATTATGGAGATGGAGATGAATTTCACCTCTATGACAGTCAGAGCAGAAAACATGCAAGTGAATTTTAGGGTATCTCTTTCATTGCAGATTTTCCATTACACATTGACCCAACCTGGCAACTGATTACTGATCTTACTCAGCATTCATTGTTTAATATTTTTAACTGCTAATCCAAATTCTGTTCTTGTTTGCAGTTAAGATAGTCTTGAATTAAATTGCTGTGAAGGGAGAATTAGATGAAATAAATTTACTGGCCTTCCTCTCCATTGCAGCAAACAAAATTAACTGATTTTTGCCTTTTTAGTGTCAGAAGTGTTGCTCCAATATTGCCAGTTACTTGCTGTTCTAACAGCATTTTGTTAAGACTAGACCTGGCTTCCTCTTTCAACACAAGTTAATCCCCTGTCACTTAGCTAACAAACCTGTGTGTAGTGAACAGTGCGCTCCACAGCATTTGCAGCTTCCATCAGTGTGGAAAGAATCCCAGAAGAAAACAAAGCGGGGGAGGGGAGAATAAAATCACCCACCTTTATTATGGTTCTTCATCCTTCTAACTCGTGTCAACTCTCCTAAATGCTCTTTTGCCTTACATTTGCCTGCCTGAGATCTAACTTACCAGTTCTGAGTTTAACTTCAAAACAGCAAATCTGATATTCAGCTTGTTATGTCTTATAGCCTGTACCTCAGTTCTTACCCAAAACCTAAAATAACTAAACAATTTTACTAAGCTAATCAGCCAGAAAATCATGAAGGTTTGAAAAGAATCTGGAGAGATGGATCACTCGCTGCCCTATAGCACAAGGCGGGGTGGCAGGGGGCCATCCAGTGAAGCTAGCAGGTAAAAACATTCATGCACAGACATCTTACAGGCCTCTGAACTTAGATTACGATAATGATGTCAGAGTTCTCAACAGGTTTTCTGTTCAGTTTTAGCAAATCATTATTGCACAATATAGAAAGCTGACAAGAAAATGTTTTCCATTGGGAAAACAAATATCTGTAAAGCACTGTATACCAAATCAGATTTGTGGTTCATTAATCTAGGAAACTTGTCAATAGGTTAAAATAAAATAAAGAAATAATCAGTACTCATCCATGGTAGACTTTATTTTGAGGCCTTATAAGCCTTACCAAGAAATCCACTTACTCTGAAAAAGTGTAAAACTATGTAATACCACCACATTAAAAAAAAAAAAAAATACCAATGTGTGCCAAAGGAATTGAAATAATTTCCGGCCCAAAGCATGTTCTTAAAACACTTTCTTTCATTCACAATGTTAAGACTGGTGCAGGACACCTAATAAATCAGAAACAGCAAACATCACCTAGCGTGTATAGAGAATCTGAAAGAGGTACTTTCTCCAGTTTGAATAAAATTTAAACAACTAATCTCCAAAGAATATAAGCAACTAGAAAGTCTCATTATTAACTGAAGGCTGCACAGTTTATGGTCAGCCTTCCACAGAAGGGGTATGGAAGTCCACTCCTTTCAACACAGTATTAAATTTTTTTTGCAGGTAAGCACAAAATAAAATCACATAGCACCTTCTTTGGTACTGCCAGCGTGCCTCCGTTAACAAGGATTATTTAAAGAAAAATCAATACGAATATGATTTCAGAAGTATGTTAAGATAATACCAGACTTCTTATTCCATGGATATTTATTAAGATCTCACACACTTTTTTATTTCTGTTCATTCATGAGTGCAAAATTGTTCATTGCAAGTAATTTATTTAGATTAAATTGGAATTCCTGCATTTCATTTCTGAGCTAATCACAACTTCTTTTCGTGAATTTGTTATCTACTAATGTCAGCATTTGAGCTTTTTATTAAATGAACAAATGTCAACAAGCAATTCACAATTTGTGGCAATTGATCTGATTGACTGACGCACCTCAGCCACACTGCTTCATTAGAAAACATAAAATCAAGACATTTGTAGAACATTTCTGTTTACGCAGTATTCAGTTCTCCTAAAGTCTGTGGAGAAATCAGGGTTATCTTCATGAATAAAACTGCAATCAACTGAGTATTTTAAGATGTAGTATCAGTTCCCAAGGGCCGTGAACCTGGCGGACATGGATATACTATAAAGATCAAAAGACTATAAATATGTAACAATATTGGCGTGTTTACGACAATCCGAATTGAGAAGAAACTATGAATACTTGCAAGAAGAAAAAATTACTGCAAGGTGGGGGGAAACCCTGGTTTAGAACGATGCCTCTTCCTTAAACCAAGCAGCTGCTTTTTTTGACGATGCCTGGAGAGACGCCAGAGCAGAGAAGCATCACGTGTTTCCAGTGAGGAGAGTCTGGGGGAAAGGACTGTGGAGATGACATCAGTTCTGAGGTAAAGTTGCAGTTCTGGCATCTTATCTGTGGCATATGGATGCTCACAGTGAGGTATGCATCAGCGCACAGACTATACATGTGTTGAAGGGCTTTAATTTTAATGTCATTGGTTTTGAGATGGGGCATTATAAATCTTAGACTTGCTTTTACCACTGTTTCACACACCACCCCCCCCAAAAAAGAAAAAAAAGCCATGATGAATAGATAGTAAACTGTCAAAGGTCACCATGTTTCATAATTTCGTTTTCTCTTTTATTTTACATTTTATGGTTCTTGACTTCTAGCACAGATAACTGTGTATGTGAAAGGAGGCCAACTTAAAAAGTTACAGCATTATGTCATTCAGGTGATTACTTCACTCATGTCAGAATGAGCATACAGGTCCAACCATGTATTTTGGTGGTTTATGCCAAATAATTTCTCTCCTGTTATCCCCTGCAGGTGAAATTCAAAGAGACAAAAGCTTTGGTTGCTACAGATTAAATGGTCCCTTTCAAAGTCATGTTGCGGGGTTTCCTAACCTAGAATTACTTTACAAGGAAAGCAACAACACCTCAGCAATCTATTCTCTGGGCAACAGATGCAAATATCGATGGTCCCCAGTTGTCTGTGTGTTTTAAGTGATAGTAATACAGTAATGACACCATTTTTACATTCATTCCTTAACCAAAAGATACATTTGCAATGTGTATTGGTATAGTATTATATCCCCATTACTCCATCTTTCTGTTTTGAACATTTTATAGTCTAAGAAACTGAGCATATGAAACGCATATGTTGATCAAAACCCGCACATTTGAAAAATGGTCTCAGCTCATTTTCAATGATCTTTCCCACTGCATCGTGCTAATAGCTCTTAAAAAAACACAGATAACTAGGAAAAAAAAGCCGTCTTCCATGTGCATGACCACAACCTTCCTACAGTAAAGGAAGGTAAAACTCAAGGGAAATGTCAATCTGTCCTTAAGACACATAATCCTCAACAGTTACAGTATGTCTGGGCTGCTCTGAAGCATGCTCCTAGCCGAGATATCATTCTGAGCAGAACCTTCCCTACTAAGCCTGTTAAACAAAACATGCATTTACCTTCCAAAACAGATTGTTTCCTAGGTCAGAAAGAGCTGGGAAAGGGTCACAGGCAACAAACTGCAGTCTTGGAACAGGGCAGGGAAGTGTGCTTTTCTTGCCTTGTTCAAATGAGTTTCTAGGGTTTTAAAAGCTAACCCAGATAGAGTCTGGGAAAACACAGCCTGTGCAGTTTTCCAAAAAGAGGCGTCACTCTGAAAGACCTTAACACTGAGGTACAAAAGTGAGGCAAAGGTGAAAACAGGAAAACAACATGCTTCCACAACACAAAAATTCCTAAATTAAATTCTTAATGATTCGCCAGCTCAGATTTCACAGAGCTGCTAGCTCAGACTCCAGAGAACAAGAAAGAAAAAAAAAGATCCTCATAAAGTGGAGACAAGTTTAGTTTTTAAGAGCAGTAACCTGTAAGTTTAAATGCATTTTCTGGTGATTACCAACTGGCTGAGGACATTGACAATGCAAGGCCAAATGAAAGATCACTAACAACAAATGTAAGAATATTTCCAAGTTATCAATGACGAGTTGTAAAAGCTGTCATTCTTACCCATATTTTTTTTAATGGAGGAGACAGGGAAACCATAAATATTGAAAAAGACATTAGACAAACCAAGAACGGAAAGCAGCATCACCATTTCGAAATACACGGAACACTTGGTTACCCTTTCTCAGAATAAGCCATCACTGTACTGCAAAAAGAATATCCCTTGTGAAATTAGTGATTGTTCAGACAATAAAGGTCTGCTTATTGTGAAGAGAGGAAGCATCATAAAAATGCCTAAATGAAGAAGTCGACAGCAAATATGCAAGTTTATATGTTTATATTCTGCTTCACTGTGAAAGCACAAGGGAGTACATGTTCTTCCTTTTTATGCAATCTCAACTCCCACTAATGGTTCAGATGTTTTGAGCATACACAGATTAAAATAATATTCAAATCTTTGCAATTTTTCCCACACAACGTGCACTGTCAGAAGATCACTTTCCCAAAGCCCGGCCAACCTTCTGGCTAGCAGAAGAGCACAGAAGAATCGTTTGGGTTTACTGCGATAAAGTCAGCTCAATTTGTTGGAACTATAAACAAAACTAGGGTAGGGGATAACTATCTTTTTTATTTCCTGATTGATCTTTTCAGACAATATTCAGGGAGATAAAACTTCTTTGATCTGGGTGACCGAAGAGGATGGGTAATCCTTCCTATCAAGTACTTGGACTTCTACAGATGGGGTACATGCAAACTGTGAGTATTTTTTCACTGGCTGCCATTCATAATTGGTGGTCTTTTCAAATGTGGCTATTTTACTATGTGAGCAAGCATTTAAACATCTGTTACTGCCAGAATTCTGCCTGTGAAACTGTGTCCATCGCAATCCCTTACACAATACAACATACACTTGGACACACACCTAAAGACACAGTGGAAAGAACACGTATTTGCTTCTCGTACCACAGGGCTTTGGTAAATTTACTTGCCCTCCATCCAGAATCATTAGGCTTGTTACATAATCACACTTAGGGAAATGCTTTCAACTGAACTTGAAAATACTTACTCAATTTCAGCTGTACTGTCTCTGCAACAAGCTAAAAGGATGACTTTGTTATATCTGACCCCTTGCAGACTAGTGCAATATTTCTCAAATATGACAATTCTCGTATTAACACAAATGCCGCCGTTGCTTTCAACTCCTACGAGGTCTATGTGCAAAAAAATTTTTCAGTGTTCTTAAGAGTACTTACTTCAAGAGCTATTCATTTCCTCCATTAGAAATATATTTCAAAGAATCACAGAATTGCCCAGGTTGGAAGCGACCTTTCAGATCATCAAGTCCAGCCATCAGCCTACCTCTGACAAAACCATCACTAAACCATATCTCTAAGCTCTATGTCTACCCGCCTTTTAAATACCTCCAGGGATGGTGCCTCAACCCCTTCCCTGGGCAGCCTGTTCTCAAACAATAGCTAAATCTAGGGCACCCTGCATTGCATTTGAAGGTGCCCAAACTGGTTTAAAACATTCTAGCTCACACACTAGAAGCTTAACTTAAAATAAACTCTTACTATAATTCATGCTCCTTTATACTTCAGATATGTTCCCAGTAATTTAGAGCCAAATCCTTAATATAATCTGCAAACCTGGAGAGGCCTAATGGCATCCAGGCACCTGAAACCAAGAGGAAAATCCTCAAGATTTTCACTGACTCCGCCAGCTTTGTCCCCTTTCTGAAAAGAGCAATTGCAGTGCCAGCATCCAAAAGAGACTTGCTGCATGTGGGCCTCCACTTTTCTCCAGTGCACTCCTTGCAGTCAGGGCTGAGGTACCCAAGCCATCGAGAAGGATATATTTTCAGATATAGCTCTTTCCAGTGCGGTGTTTTGACCAGAGGAGACAGTTTCTTGCTCTGTGTGCTGATTACGATACAACCATCCCCAGGCAGCCAGCTGTCCAAAACGTGCATTTACAAGGCAGTATGGGGGCTGCCAATTCCTC
>VXBH01000508.1:118131-151517 GCA_013400035.1 Rynchops niger
AGGAACGGCGTCCCGGTGGTGGAGGGGCCGCTGCGGGATTCGGCCGGGATCGGGCGGCCCGAGGTGGACCGGGAAGGATGCGTGGCCCCTAGCGAGGTGGGCGCCAGCCCATTACGCTGCACCATTTTTTGCATTTCCAGGTCTGGAATCGGTTATCAGGGTGCACCACGGGAGCTCAGGATTTCTCTCTCGGCGTTTGCGGTGAATTTTGGGGAGGAAGGTGTGGAGGCAGGGGCTGAACAAGACAAATAGCAGTGGGAAAGAGACTGACAAATGTTCAAACATGACTGCAAAAAAAAAAAAAAAAAAATACAGCTTCCCTTCCCACCACAACACTAAAAGGAGCCACAAAGAAATAAAATTGCCATGCTGCAATGTAGAAGGTTATGAAATGCATGCCGTTATAATAAAGTATATTGTATGCCTGACTGTTAAAAACCTTAGCCAGAAGTGTCTATATAAGGGCAGTTTCTGTTGGTGTAGTGGTGAAATAAAACAGCAGCAGTTGCGTGTGCCTCGCATGCATAGTATGCCAGATCAATCCCACTCACATCCTCTCCATGCTATTACACCCACTCATACTGTCAGGCAAGCACAGGCAGGAGGTAAATGGACCATGTGCAAGCCCGTACAGCAGAAGTGACAGAAGTATTGTCCTCTAATTTCCAACCACAATCCACTAGCCTGTTTTTAAACATTGTGTTCCTTGCTCAGATAAAGCACAGCATCTTTCTCAGTGTTGTGTTAGTTCAGGTGTATTAATGTCTTCCAGGATCTTTTGTTTCTGCCCATAAACAAGTCTGTCTCTCACTGTTCCTTAGCTCCCTTACAGTACCCCAAGGGGGCAAGTAATCTTAGCTCTGAATCTCTTAATTTCTCAAAGACCTTAAAAAAGAAATGCTCTTCTCTGCTTAACCAGATAATAGAAGAAATATCTGCTAATCTGGTTTTTGTTAGTGGTAGGAAAGGATAAAAGAGATAAATGAGAGAGATAAAGGAGAGATAATGCCCTTTCCTCTAAAGTTTACTTTTTGCCATTATAAATTAAAATGTAGATCCCCATCATGATTTGAGATTTTATCATTTTCAAATCCGTATTTGAAAGTCAGGAAGAAGTAACCCAAAGTCCTGTGTTGCAAACCAAGTTCTATGCAAGCCAGTTTGACAGAAACTCCAGATTTCGAACTTTGTGCCCAGAGCACCTGCTGTAAGAGGGCTGAGATCAGCACCAGAGCAGCAGATGAGCAGCCTTGTCCCTGTCGCTCATGCCTCCTCCCAGCTCCCCAGCTCGCTCTCTCTCTGATGGTCAGTGTGGAACTTTTCTTCATAAAGCTTTGGTTGCTAGGTGACACTTTTTTCCTCTTTCCACATGTTATTTTCTGACAGCATCTCCTTGGGAGAAGAAATGGTCACTGGTGGTGGAAAGCACACACACATGAAAAGGCCAATCAGCACACTTAGAAGACGGTGGTATTCCACAGCACATTTTTGTTTAGTCAAATACTTAACATATTCTGTAACCCAAAGGCCACATATATTTCTGTTGTGTTGTGGGCTTTGTAACAATTATTTTAGAAAGATCATGTTTATCCAGGTACCTGCAACTGGATTCACATCTCAGATGATCTAGATATGCTGTATGATAACATATGATATGAGCCTTCATGTGCTTCTTGCTAAAAGACATAGCACCAAGGGACAGTTTGGGTTTTTTTGGTAGTGGGCTATATATGTGAGAGGCGTTTGACTTGCCTTAAGACTCTGTGAAAGTGAGCTGGATTGCACCATGCTGACAACCTAGTACTTGAAAACTGACTGGACCTTACTCTCCAGGAGCTCCACTTCCTTAAAAAATTAAAATAGCAATATCCAAATATGTCCGTATGGAATTAAAGTCTTCAGGTTGCACACTGCATGTAACCAGCAGATGAACACCTCTCTCAGTCTCCAGGAAACCAAAGGCAGCATTTCAGTCGTGCTGTGCTCTACTCATATCAGATCTATGTGAACAATGGGAAGATTTGCACTGTCATTATTGGACATGAAACTAAACCACTGATAAAACTTCGTTTGTGCATTTGTGACATACTATGTGTGAAATTTTATTATGGAGCTACAAATACCATAATTTTCCTGCCAACAAACCCAAGTTACAAACTCAGAGGAAAAAGGCAGGTCAAGGATGCATGCATCTTTGGCAAGAGATGTCCAGCCTCCGGCCCCTCTCCTGCCACCCAGAAAGTTAATGTGGTGTCCTGGCGGAGGTGGGATCAGTAATCTTTCTGCCCTCCTAGGTGCTGTGGTTCTGTTCTGTGAATGCACTTGTCCCTTTTTATAGACATCACTGCATCAGGTATAAGCAGTCCACACTTTCCAGGGTTAACTTCAAAAACAAGTACAGGATAAGAACCTTTTAAACTTGACTTCTGAAATTTTCATACAATTCTAGCAGCTAGACCTTGGGTAGAAACTTGAGAACAAGCAAATTCTATCCAGAGTTTTGAATAAGTAGTTCCCATTTTTGGGGCATCATTTGAAGGAGTAGCGTGGTAGTCCATTGCCAGCCTAGGCTAATATTTCTTCCTGGACAAACTGCAGCTTATAACTTCAAGGTACTAAATAAAAATTATTTCTTTGTCTTATACTGCTATCTTTAAAAAAAAAAAAAAATGCATCTTCTTATTGAAGGTAGAAGAGGTCCACACCTGTAGTAGTAAAGGTAGTGTCACCTATAGGTGATACTGCCCTCATTAATGAAAATAGGTGATCCAGTATGGATTCCACATTTGCACCCGTGCTAGACAAAATGATTAGATCTTCTGAAACAAAAGTTGCTCGAACCATGTCACATATAAGTCAGAGAAGTTCAGATCAGCGTAAATCCCAAAAGCTTTCTCTTCCCTTTCCTGTCACTGGTTTTCCATCCTGAATACAAAGCCTTGCATTGCATTTTATTTTCTACAACATCATCTTTCATCTTGCACTCAGCTTCCAGTATCTCTGGATGACTATGCAAGCTTCCATTGAATGCCCATCGGTTAGGAATGCCAAAACCTTTTGCTAATTTCCTTTTTTTTATTTATGTAGAGGAAGCCTTATGACTTGTATCGAACAAGTTCATCACAGCCTCTTAACTTATCATCTTTCATGCTGTTTTATATGTAAATCTAAGCTTACTTAATGATTTATAGAGCTGCTGGAGGAAGACGGACTCTTTCATCAGCTATGTATGTGAAGAGATTAAATCAGGCAAGAAGGAACACAGTGCAGGGAGAGGCCAGGAGAAGAGTGGTGGCAGTGAGGAGATGTGTTTATGCAAGAAAACAAAAAGACAAATAGAGAGATCCTATGCAGAGTGGCAAGAGGGGAGAAGGACAGTAGCAACATGCCCTTTTGCCTCAACCCCTACTCGTCAAGACCATTTTTTCCCAATGTCTGGGAAAAGCAAACATGTGAGTGGGGATAAAAAAAGTGATTGCCTGAAGGTGAACTGTTAGAAAACAATGTGATTCAGCCATCCCTGAATGACATCATGTGGGCCCCAGGTATCAATTAGGGTCATTTTATAGTCGTTGCAGGGGGACACACAGAACAGTTATCTTCGCAACATAGCCACGGCACTTACCTTTCCTGTCCCTCTTTACGTGATTCAATCAAGCCTTTGATTTCTAAAATGTAGAAGGATACTTGAAGCATTCCCTTTCATTTTGCAGGATCAAACAGCATCCTTTGGTTCACTAAAGAAAATAAAGCTGATCCACAAGCCTACACGAGTCATTAAATCCAAATAAACCAACCCCTTGAGGGCAGGCTTCACAAACCAAAAGTTACCTAATAGGACCCACAGAAATTACACATAGCCCTTCCTGAGTGAAGCCCACTTAGCGTCTTCTGCCTCTCTAATCCCTGCTCAAACAAGATCCAGATGGAGGTCCTCTGCCATTATTAGGAGCTCAGGAAATTTCTCTACTATAAAATGCTTCCTTGTTTCTAACGCAGAACTTTTTCTTTTTTTTTTTTTTCTTCTTGTCTCCTCCTCCCCTCGCAGAATACTATTATGCAATTTAAATTCACTCCATCACAGGGTGATGGAAAAAGAACCCCTTCCTTGCCCCAGCCACAAAAAAAATAACCCATGAAGTAAACTCTAAAATGTACGTGTAAGAATACAAACTTTATGCCAGGGTTAAGATGATGCCAAAAGCACAGGAAGTTGAAAAAACAGAAAATATTACAAAGACAGACATGAAGAGTCCTAGTGACTGTAGCCAAGCACTCTTAATATAAAAAAGTTGACGATGTTTAATGTTGATGTTTAATGTTGTTTCTTTCCCTTTCAAGAAGGAAAAGACAATTTCATCATTGGTTTGGTATTTGGAAAAAGACATCTACATCCAGGAAATTATATAAAAACTGTAAGCGGAAGGCAAAGTTAGCAGTTTCTGAGAAATAGTGATTTGTATGAAGCAAACTCACTTTCACAGGGTAGGCTGGAATCCAACCTCAATTCAGTAGTGAATCAGTCATTTTGGAGTAAGTTTAGAAGGAGGTTTAGGCATGAGAGCATTAGCAGCTTGGGTGGATATGCAATGAATTGAAGAACTAGGAAACCATATTTAAAAACCTTATTTTTTCTAATTCCTGCAATTTATATGTTGTCCAGTCTCAAAGCAAACATTAAAGAATCTTGCGAAGAGAAACTGCTGCTACTCACCTCGTTTTAAAAGTTACTCAGTGCTTCTGCAGGTCTTTTTGCTGATTTGTGAATAAAAGCCAGCTAAAAATTCGTCAGATCCTTCTGTGTTATGTTGCTCAGCAGAGAGAAGCAGCCTGAGCTTTTTGCTTGATTTTCCTGTATAACTATGCCCAGATTCAGCAGTGCAAGATTTCTTACTACAGATGTAAAGCAAACTCTTCACTGCCAGCATCTCAGCACCTTATCCAGCAGTAAAGTGGATTTGGTAGCTGGTCCATTAACAGAGAAGATAATAGCCATGGCTATAGTCATAGAGCTAGAATTCAAGGTTCATCCCTACTGCCATGCCATAAGGCAACTAGTTTACTAGCTAGACCAGCTAGTAGTTCTTGCCTTTCCATTTGCATTGTTTTGCAACTTCCCCTCATCCCAAACAAAAAAACAGTTGTGTTTTGAAAAACAGTTGTGTGTGTTGTGTTGTGAAAAACAATTACGACCATCAGTTCTGACTGTTGCTGTCCAGTGTGGAACAGATCTTCTACATTTCACTCATTTGCTTTGTATTTGAGTGGCTACAAGTTGAGAGGGCATGCTCTACCTGTAGCATAACTGTAACTGTGTTTCCTGTGACTTGAGTGCCAGTGAAAACAGTGGGAACCAAACTGGTACAGAAGAGGAAAAATAGCTATCGTCATTTACTTCAGTGATTTCTGATTGGATTTGCTGCCAGTTCTGCAAATTCTGGAAAACTGCAGCTTTTATGAGCAAGGAAATGGCTGTGGTTTGTTGATATTGTTTTGTACATCTTTCTGATTAAACATCCAGATATGGCTTTTCTCCGTTGCAATCTAATCTGTTTGAGTGCCCTGTCTGATATTGATGATAACAGACTTGCTACGTGTTAGCAAAATGCTTTTTAGAAAAGATCAAACTGCAGAAATAAAACCCAGATGTTACAACATCATCCGATTTAAAAGTAAAGGTTAACTATTTATCTACGTATTTAGTCCAGGAGTAGACCTCACCTTTGGTCTTCATGAGGACAATAATTTCAAGTGGCAGACCTGATGCTTCTGTTGATGGATCTCAAAATGAGACAACAGTCATGGGGAAAAGCTGGGGAAAAGCTTACGCAAAAAATCCAAAGGACTCAAAATGCCTGCACCTGCGTATTTTAGCGAATAATTCCTCCATTTACTCCCCTCTAGCCAGAATGTTTATGTCCTTTTTTTTTTAACAAGTCCCTTCACTCTTTGGATCCACATGGCCCCAGTCATCACTACTGGTATCTTTCTGACACAGGTTGACCAGAGACACACAGCAGAAGAGCATCCTTGTCCCAGCAAGTAATGTTTATAAGCTTATCTGCAGACAAATGCAGGGAAACACAATCTTAAACTCATATTGTCTCACCTAAATGTGGTGCTGATTTCAAGCCTGCTTGAGGTTACCTCCACTTTGTCTCCTCAGACATGTAACGCTTACCTAGCTACTCAGCTCTTCCACAGTTCTCGTACAAAAGCCCTGGAGCTCCAGGATAAAACTGTGGTCACTCTGATCGTATCTCTCCATCTCATCCCTGGATTTGTCCACAACCATACATTTCTGATTCTTGAGAATTTACTGCAACTAATTTAACTCTCAGGAGCAAAAACAGGTTAGTTAGGCAAGACAAGGATTTACAGCACCACATCTGCTCTCTGATAAGCATCCACATAAAGACTTTTACCCTGTATTTATTACAATTCAAGAGTATATACTGTAATTCAAGAGTGTACACAGGGATACCTTACACTAACCTGCTGATGAACTGCAAGGTCTTATTATTCAGCAGCTCAGAATCATTGAACCTACTGTCAGAGGTGCAGGCCTATATGCATACAGCATAGATAAATTCTGCAGTTTTCATTAAAAAATGTCTTTTTTGGAAATATCTAATAAATTCAGTGACGATTCAAGATCATATGAGGTTATACTTCCATAGAAGGTATGCTACATCCTGTAAAACAAAAAAATCTGAATCCCTCCAAGGCAAAACAGAGTTTAGCATTTCCAAGTCATAGCACTGTAGTTTCTTCTCTAGATGATATAAATTTATATTCGAAAAAGTTACCCCAATAAAATTGTGCAAAGAGATGAGTTTTATTTGCACTTTGTGAAAATCAGCTGCAGTTCATTTCGTATAAATTCTCATTTAGCTAAATTTTTAAAATCTGTCCCCTTTATTTAATTACAGTAGCGGGAATCAACAATGATGATCACGTTTGCAGACTGAACAGATGTATTATTTTATTACTATACTTGCCCCTTCAACTACTGTTTTTCCAATAAAATTGAACAAGCATTAAAGGAAGAATTATAAAGCAATCTGGTAGAATTTCCAGTGGAGCTAGGTGAATATCATGTATAGAGACCGTATTTCAGAATCTTCACCTTCATGTCCCAGCATGACCTTCCTAAATCAAAAGCAAAGCAAAAAGCAGAACAGTTTCATTGCTTATGTAAACAGTTCTCCTTGTTTATTTCCCACTCAGTAGTTTGCTACTGTATGTACCCTTACCATAGCTTAGACCCTTGATTTATGTAATATATCTAAAAGCTTTGGTAACATTCGACTTGTACAAAGCATTTTGCAAGGACTTATAAATTCCTTTTATTGCCATTAAAATTCTTAGATGCACAATTAGGGGCGTTCTGGTTTCCTTAAGTAGTATTTCTGATTTTATTTTTTTTTAATCTGAACCGAAATGCAATCAGTGAAATACTGAACAATGAGTTCAGTGAAGAACTCTTCACTAAATCAAAATGCTATGATCACCAATTAGTATATTGTTCAAATGAGTCTGTCCATTTTTTTGTTTAAATATTTATTGGTGTTCAAAATATTAATCGATGTTCAAAATATTAAAAAAAAATTAAAGCTGCACCGGGCCAGTCTTCATGGCAAAGCTGAGTTCACCCAGAGGATATAAATGATCTTTCAGTAAATGACAAGATATATATGTATGTAAAAAATCATGTGTAATTTGGATGCACATAATTATTATAGGTGTACAGAAAGCTTTTGTACTTACAAAACAATTCCTCCAGCTTCCGTAGAGCTCCTGTGCAGCAACGCAATATTAAAATCAGTAACCGGTATATGGAAACAAACAAACCGAAATATTAAGCACTCTCCAGGCTTATCCTTGCTGCATGTTTCTCGATGCTTCTTGCCTTCTGTCTCCTAGATAGAGGCTTTTGATACTACTTTTTTTGTCTTGTTAAGGGTTAAACAGTTATTTGTATGATTCAATAATACATAAGAAACTGCTGTTGCTTTTGTTTATACTTATGTAGTGTCAATGAACTCTAAGCATATCAGCAGATATAAGTGAAAGACATATTTGGCCAGGCACCTTGCAGGAAGTTTAAGATTGTCAGCAGTTCCCTTCCAGTGTCAGCAGTTCTACAACTGATTTTGAAAAGGACGGGATTTTTTGCAACATCAGATGAGACGTGCACTGATATTCCTATATCTGTCTGCTAACCAGCTCATCTTGCCTTTTCCTACACAAAGTTTCCAGAAAATAATCACACAAGACTGCTTCCATTTTACTTGCCACTTTCACATTTCTCTAGGAGCTGTAGAAGACACCTTACTAAAATGTCAGCAGTTACATAGATAAGCATCTTAACTCATATGGGGAAGGAAATGCGAGCTATCTAAAGCGAGCTGAGGAATAGCAGACCTCATAATGTTTCACTGACTGCATTTGGAAAGAAGTGCTTTCAATCTGAAATGAGAGAAAACAACAAAGAGTCTCTTCGCTCTTCAGCAGAGTGAAGACACTGTGTGTGTGTGTGTGTGAGTATGTGTGTTTGCTCTTTGTCTGAGACTCACTCTGCAAGAGAATTCCTGGTGGGCTGGCCAAATCCCGCACAAACTTATTCAGGGCAACTTGAAATTCGTATTGTTGGGTCTTGCAGCAAAATGCAAATGACTTATTTCAAGTAATCAAAATACTTCATCTGACTCAGTTCTGGTTGTCTCTTTCAATAGAACTTTTATAACAGTGAAAGTTAGTTTCGAAGCAAAATGTTGAAGTACCTACGCAAAAGTACCTACGCAAAACATTTGATTGTTTCCAGCATTTTTTTGAATAAAAAATTATTTCTTGAGTTTAGCTCAAAGAGTACACTGGGTTCCTCCCAAGGCTTTTTTTCTGTGGAGAAGCTGTTGGTTAAAAAAGTCCCCATTTCTATGACAGACAAGCAGCAGCAGCACAGACAACTAAAAGAAACTTCGTTCCCAGCAATGTAGAACTTAAAAGACAGGAAAGCGAAGAACCATCTGTTTGGTAGATTTATCTTGGCTGTGGCTTTTTACATCTTTCAGAGTCATGCAGCTTAACATGGCAAAACACAAGACGCTTTTGGGTAGCACTCGCTGCCATTTTCTTGGGTTATTCTTCCCTGTTGGGAAGTCAGTGGGAAAACTGTTCAGCAGGTCATGAGAAGAGGGACCAAGGAAGCCTGCATCAGCCACTGCAACATTCAAACAAATGGAAGTAATAAAAAGAAACATGAGTGCAAGTGCTGTGAAGGTGTGAAGGTTTTCCAGGTGTGATGATATTTAGAGTTTAAGGGTAACCCAGTTGGGTTAGCACCTTGTCATGAGAAGGACTGAGTGAAGTGGATGCTGTAGCATCACCATAAATACTACATCCCCAAACAGTACTTCTCTCAATAGATCTACAGTTATTAAGTTAGAGACTGATTTAATACTTTGGAAACCACACAGGTCCTCTATATCTTGATCCATTAGTTAGCCTTCCTCTGACCCTCAAATTGTGCAATATTTCTGAGCAAAGTCTTGAAGTTCTTACAGGCAAGTTAACTTGGAGGCCACATCAGTCACCCTGTTGTGAGAGGAGAAAGTTAGGCAAATAGAATACTGAAATTCAAGGTATTCTTGGCTTTACAGCAATTCACTTAATTTTATATGGGATGCTTTTCTCAAACACCCAAACTTACATTTGGGCTTCTATCTAACCTACCAAAACCAGAATTTTCCTGTGAAAGTCACTGTGACGTGTAAAATGTTTAAAACAAAGCAAAGAAGCTAGGTCTGAAGAGCAACAGACCACTCAAGAAGACAGGTAAAATTGTCTTTATTCTAACTGGACCATGGCAATAAGCAAGCTTAAGATACAGTTTTAAAGGTGTGTGTTGTGTTTATGATCAGCTTCTCCTAAAGAATCTAGTCTTCCTGTTGTACTATTGTCAGACTTGTAAGTCCTCAGCAGTTTGGTCAAGAAACTTAGCAATTTTGTAGAGCAACATTCCAGTTTATACACCTAGAATGACATGCTTCTGCAGAGCTCTAATACTGTTATTATATCTTGGCAAAACCCAGTAATTTCAACACAAACTTTGTTCTCAATTAAAAAAAAAATATATACCAGGGCTGGCTCTTGATTTAAGAGCACTTAAGGAAGTGTTTTTCCTCTGGAATTTCCACTCACCACGACTTAGGTATTTTCAAGGATACAGTTTATTCCACTGATAATGGACTAGGGATAGATTGTCAGAGCAAAAACCTTTTCTTTTTCTCTAACTGAACGTAAGAATCACTCTCTCAGCGAAAATATAAATTTTCTACTATGGTGATGCCTCTGGAAAAAGACAGCGCCAAAGGCTGCAAATGAGAAGAGAAAAGCGGAATGAAGTTGTGATAGCCAGACTAGAAAGACAGAACAGAAAAGAGACAAAGAGCACTTCTGGAACACCCTGTCTGCAACGTGTGCCTGTGACAAATTAGAGTCAGGCAAACGGGAGGCTGAATGCCTGGTCCCGCTCACGTCAGTGGAGTTTGTTGCCATGGACTAAGACTAAAATGACGGGTGTAGATGGTATCCGTACAGACCATGCATAGTTTCATAAATACAGATGCAAGTGACCAGCTCTTGTAAACAAGCTAATCTGCTTTTGGTTTGGCCAGGGCAGCACATAAAACTGTGCTAATCTGCTGAAACGACGTGAGTTGGTTTCAGTTTAAACTGGATCATGACCCAATCTATGGGATTCTGAGAGTGCACCTGCGTTATCAGATCCCCTCCCTTGTAACCAATTTTGTCATGATACGTTCTTCCCAGAAATGCTTCCTTAAGGTTTTCAACACAGGAACAGACAATCAGGTGCTTCAATTCCGTCTGACTGATTATAGGTGTCTAATTAGCGTGTACCACACCAGGAATAGGGCGTGTTCCCCTCTTTTCAGCTCCAGTTCACTTCCACTGCATACACATCCTGGAAAACAGGCTGTCATTGTAGATCTAGTATCTTTGTTTAGCAAGGGGTAAAAAATGGGCTTCAATTCATGCCATTGATTTTATTGGAACTTGAGCACAAGTGTAAGTGTGTACATCTTGCTGAGCAAAGTCAAAGGCTAAGTGGATTAGTAAATACAAATTTAGGTCCTGACCTGCCCAGTATCAAACTTTTCAAATTTTAAAGAAATAGATTTAGTTCCATGCCGCTGTTCGACCAGCCTCCCCCATCAACTTCCTAAAAAATGCAGATACTTTAAAACAGCAGCTACATGAACTGCAAACATTTTTTTATAGACCACAGAAACTTTCGCCCACAAGCAGCAGTCTCTACCGTGTTTTCTTAGATTAAAAAAAGTGGGCAAATATATATATACACACATATATATTTAAAAAAAAAAAACCCAGAAGCCAAGAAAACAAAAAGGCCTCTGCCTAAGTAATATGTACATATTACAATTTTCTGAAACAATCATGTTTACATACTGAATTCTTAAAAATGCTGATTTAAAAATGGAAGCACTGTCAACCCCTAAACAAGACAGAAGCAGCAGGAGCTCATACCAATTTCAGTGTGGAGAGACTCCAGGGACTGGCTCTACAACTTACTGTACATTTGCTGGATAGACGTTCTCCATCTCCAAGATTTAATTACTTCATAGTAGTTCTAATTCATTAAAATACATCTATGAACAATCAGCCATAGTTCACATGTTTGAAGTACAGGCAGGTTCAATTTTTCCATGAAAAGGATAACTGACATAGGAATAGAAAGCTGCTTCTGGAGCTGAGTCATTTATATTTATTATCGAAATAAGGAGTCCTGTGCAACGATGCCAAATTTATTATGGTGTATTCAGCACATCAATACAAGACAATTATTTTTCTCTGCAGTCTGATACGGCAGTGATGCAATATATTGTGCGGGCCACGCTGGCTACATTTTAATTTAGAAGGCTAGTGGTTTGCAGACTGAAGGGGTACAAATTGGAAACCGGCTGAGGAGGCAGGAGGAACAGACCATTGCAAGTGACAGAAGCCCACTTCCAGGCCCTGCCCTTGCTGCTGATGTCCTCTGGCTGCTGCACCAGAATGAGCATCTGCAGCTCAGAAAGGAAAGCACGACGTGGCCAGTCCCACCACCCCGACAGGGCCGTGACTGCCCGAGGGCAGGCGGCACTGCCGTTCCTGGCTCTCGGGAAAGAAAGGGGGAAAGAGGCCACCTCGGATGGGAGCTAATCCCGGCAGCGGGAAGGAGAGGTTTTTTGGTGGAGGACGAAGAGGCTGTGGAGGGACACAGGTGCTGAGACTGCTGTGATGCTCCATGGTGTAGGGGAGAAATATCCATCAGGGACCTCATTTGGGAAACGAAACAGACGCTACGACAGACCAAATCTAAACTTCTTGGGCCTCAGTGTGGCTTTGGGCAACTTCCAGTGGCTGAGAGTCTGTTCCCCATGCTGGTCTCCCCCACGTGCTCTTAAACTGCTTACAGTATACCCAAGAGTTTTATAATCAGAACGCAAAGTAGCAGATGAAAGCAGAAGGACACTAGCGGATACATGTGAGTTACAAAATTATCTTCAAGTGGTATCTCGTTTTCTCATTAAATGGTAGGTCAAAAATATCTGTTGCCTCCTGGCAATGTAAGGAGAGTACCACCAGTTAGATGCTATCAACATGCTCTTTTTTTCCCCGCCTTCCCCATCCGGAGCTTCCGGATCAATTTATCACATATGGTTTATCATTAAAATCTGGCAATCATCAGTGAATTTACATTTTTGCATCGCAAGCCTGCTTAACTCCCTGAAAAACTGTAATACTCGCACTTAGTGCTCACATCATTGCTATTACCAACACAGCACACGCTCCTTTTTGTAACAGTGTTAGCTAGCATGGAATTTTATTCCCAGCAGGGGTCAAATAATTTTTCGTGTGAAATTACCAAACGCTATTTAAGACTATGAGATAGGAGAGTTGCTGAAAATGTTTTTTAGACTAAAAAAGACAGAGGCAGAAAACATAATGAGTTAACACGGCTGCCAATCTTTGCTGCCTTGCAGCAGGTGAGGTTCCCTTAATTTGCAGACCCAAAGGTTTTAAATGAGTGACGCTCTTCTCCAGTTTAAAAACAAATCCTGAACAGATTTTAATCTGTGAACACATAACAAAAATTATCTAACACATGGCAGACAGCACACAGAGCATTATTAAAAACTGATTAGGTACACAAGGTTGTCATTACCAGCATGACTGGCTCTTGCAATATTTTGTCTTTTCCCTACAGCTCCAGAAGCTGCCAGTGGACTGTAACTGAACTCAACTTTCAATTTCAAAGAGAGAGAAAAAAAAGGAAATTTTTATGGTTGTGAGTGACATTTATAGGAGAAAAAATTGAAAAGTTAGCATCTTGAATGCAAGAAAAAAAATCAAGTTGTTTTATAAATCCCAAACATTTTACAAATCTGAGGAGCCTTCTCTGAGGTGATGCTCCCACCTCTTCTCCGTCTGCCACCTCCAATTGAAAGGAAAGGCAATCCCCTGTTGAGTGATATGTCTTGGGTTAGGTATCCAAGCACGAAGTTGGCTGCTAAAGAGTCCACATTTTCTTGTTCAAGCACTACAGACTTCCTTCTGCTATTATTAAGTCACTTTCTAACACCAAATTCATGACCGATTAGGTTTTTTGCATTCAGTGTCACAGATGATGCCTGACCTCCAGCTCCACTATATCCTGCATCACATTTTCCTTTTCTTTCTCAGGCAGTATCTCAGCAATGGTGAAGTCATTGGCTTTTGCAACATAATCCAATTCCTTCACACAGCTATAAAGTGCCATAAAAATATAATTCTTAAAGCATGATGATGCTTACAACAGTGGAAGAATATCTGGACTTTTTTAAACTAAGAAATCAGTCCTGGACAAACTGACCACATCTCCACCAAAGTTAATGACTTTTGTCCCTGAGGATCTCCTGGACTGGATGTACCAACGGTGGAGGAAACTGCACAGTGATGCAGTGCTGTGGGCAAATATATAACAAGAACTTGTCTTAATCATCAGAAGTTCCAGATGTAAAGGGAAAATGGGTATGATGACACCAAGGTGTTACCTGTAAGGCCTAGGACCTTCGGAGCAGATGGGGAAGCAGGAGAGCTGCCTGCCACTTTGTGTATCAAGAAGGAGTGGAGCTTACCGCAAGTCATTTTAGCAGATGGCTTAGGAACTGAACATGGTTTTTAACGCCTGATTTCTTTGGATCAAAGCCCTTTCAGACCAGTCGTCCTTGTAGATACCTTCTGAAAGACAGAAAAGACAGAAAAACAACACCACGTCTGCTACCTGCTGCTAGATGGCTACCACATCTGCCTGCTGTCTGGGTGTCATCTATGACCCTGATCTCCCTGTCTGCAAAACAGACTGTGTCTGTCTTGCAGATTCTTCCTAGATAGTATTTTTGGATATGTTTTTTCCTACCTATGCATGTAACCCAAACTATTCATATCTCAATTAATTCAATTTCTGTTCCTGGGCTTCAACAAATGCAATGCAGCCCTACTCAGAATGGTGCGGGTAGAAATCATTTCCCTCCAAGACTGTTGGTTTATTTCTATAAATCTTTTAGTTCAGGTCATCACACATGAAAATTACTTGCTTGTGCCTCTGGGTCCCTTCAGAGCCTATGACCACACTCTTCGCACCTCTCACTCACCATAAAGATGACAAGTCCCTCCTTAACTAGACAGGGACAGACATCGACATTCACTGATTACGTCCGTGTAGAATTTCAACGCTCTCTCATGTTCTGCCCACGTGCATGGGGTGGCAGTCTTTTAACTACCTGCCATCAGAAGATTATTTCACTGTCCATAATGCAAAAGACCAAACATTAAAATGATTCATAAATCTTAATATGCCTAAATTCGACACTTATGATCAAGCACTGACACTATGAATTTGTAGCAAACCATATGCTTGTCTGGTTTGAGTCAAGTCCAGTGACGTTTCCACTAGTTCCTGTAAAAGAAATTCCTGGCAAATGTTTTTCTCCACAACACACTCAATCTGAAACAATCCAGGTTATTGGGAAAAGAAGGAGCCTTGGAAGGCATCCAAATTACTCAATCATTCTGACAGTTATGGGAGGCCAACTGCTGGAAAGATTTTGTGAGAACGAAATGAAACTGTTCTAACAAGACATGTATAAGCACAATATGATATGCCGGCATAGAGCAGGCCACAACCTTTAGGTGCCAAAGTATTACTTGCATGTTGAGCAGGATGTTCCCTCTTAGTCTGCCGCTTTGTTTTGTCATTTTTTTTAAGATTCCCTTGAATTCCTGTTAACAGTAACACACCAAGCATTGCTTCACTGATGAAGGAACTCAGGAATACATTACTGGTTTATTTATAGGCACTGAGAGATGGCGACAGATCTGAGAAAAGAACTTACAACTTTCTGTTCCAGTTTTGAATGCATCACAAGAAAATTCTGCTTTTCCACAATGCCAGTCTTAACTGCAAGTTTTTACCTTCTTTCAACTTTGCTCCTTCTTGTGGGGCCTGCCTCCTGTATTTGTCCTTACAGGAGTGGAACTGATCATGGGAATTAGAAAGACTTTAGGCAGCTCCAACCGCTAAACAGATAAAAAGATCAGACAAGAGCAGCCTGAAGTGCTACTGAGAACAAGTACCCTTAATGGAAACAAATACAGACCACATTCTGTAATGTCCATTAGCTTTGGGTCAGCACAGAATCTAGCATAATAAATGTCACATATAATTTACCAATACCCAGCATTCACTTTACAGCACTTTAACATTAACATTGAATATGATTTTTAAAGTTTGTACAGAGTCCCAAGGAAGTTAGTGGGTTCTCAAATACCATAAGTGATCCCGTTAAATAATGAAAACATTTAAACACGTATGCAAAAGAGAGAACACAATAAACTATTTATATTCTCAGTGATTTTTCTACCTGTTTAAGTGTTAAACACCAGGTCCTACTTTGCAACACGGGTGCTTCAAGTTAACGCTCCATGCCAAAGCATGCTCCACCAGCTGCCAGCTCACTCCTCTACAGTGGTGGAGAGAAAGCGTGCATCGGTCGGGGCATCCCAAATGACGCACTCCACCATTTCTGCTAATGGCGCCATACACTGCAGAGAGCCTGCAAAAGCACAGTCTCCGTCTTTGCGAGGGTCTGAGCAAGGTGAAGACCTGCCCTCTTGGGCCAGGATCTCATCCAAAGCATTGTTTACGATAAAACTTCCAAGGAAAACTACTGTTATTGTGAAATGGTCTTCCCTGCAATGAAATTAAATGGAGATTTTGGAGTTTGACAAGCTAGGGCATATTACTGACAAAACGTTGATACATTCTGAATGAGGTGTTTTCGGATTTTGCTTGGTGTTTTTTATTTATTATTTTTTTTTATTACAGAAGCAATAATTGTTGGTTAATGAAGTACCTGAAAAAAAACAATTTAAGTTTGTTGCGCGCAGTTTGTCTCTCATTTGCTCCTTTGCAAACTTTTTTTTGATACATCTAAAAACCAGGATACAGATTCCAAAAGGTTTGCCTCTGTTTTCCTTGCAGATTAATACACTGCCAGCTAAGAGGATGATGCAGCCAGTGACTTACTCTCTGATGTTATCCCAAGATGCCTACAACTCAAGAAATAATCAGCCTTCATGACTGTTTATCAAAGCATTTAAACCATGAAGTCATATAAAAATTATTTTTCATTTTCTAAATAAGATTGCCTACACAGCTCAGTGTTTGTACATACTTAAATCTGTACTGCTTAGGTTGAAGTTTTTTCCTTCCCATTACAAGGTCATCTTTGCAACTGTTTCCCTTTTAATTTTACCCAAACTAAAGACCTAGGAAGTCAAGGGGGCGGGAAACCCAGGATAGATAAGATTAGCTGTTTGCTGCTTTTTTTTAGTAAAAGAACTAAGGGGAATAAGAGTTAGCAAGCAGCCAGCCTCAAAGCAAGCAGGAGGAGGTAGCTGTGAGCAGGCGAGCTGTGGAACTCCTTTCCATGGGATACTGCAGATGCCAAAATTGTAGATGGATTCAAAAGAGTCCAGGCAGATTAGTGAAAGACAAATCCACCGTTCAATGCCCCAGAGCAGTTAGAAACCACCTTTGCCGCAGATAGTCCGTTGATTTCAAATTGGTAAAGGCTGAGAAAGTATTTCAGAGGAAGTATTAGATATGCTTGCTGCGTTTCACTTTTCTTCAGCATCTGCTTTATGCCACTTTGGTCAGATTTAACAGAGCTGTTATTATTGTTACATAAAAGTTTAGCATTTTTTATCTCAGCATAAAGCAAAACTTAAGACAGCAGGTCGGATAAATATATGACCTTACTGAAGTGATTTTTTTCCTATAGGCTATTTTCCTAAATAACTTTTCAGTTCATTGCAACGCACAAGAACTTTGGCCAAGAAAATCTCCTTCTGTGTGGGCACTTTCTGAAGACTGATGGGTTTGAGTCACAGTGAGGCATTTGCACAGCTAATTAGTTACTAATTGTTTATGTATATATCTTGAAGCCCACCAAATTTGGAACTCCATATGGTGCCTCAGTGTGGCCTAGGAGTCGCAAAGAAGTCTGACATGGGGTTTCTGATGCCGCACGTTACGTGTGTGATTGAAGTTACATGCAACTAAACCCAGAAACTTAGGGGAAACGTTAGGCCACTTTAATAATGCATCACACTACAAGATTCACAGATAATAAATACCCTGAACACCAAGCATACTAAAAAACTCAGGGCATATGACAGAAGCATATCTTCTCCCTTTTTTTTTTTTTCTCCTCCATGTACTTTTACAACCCTTCATTATATGAAATCTGGGGATATGACTTGTGGGGTCTAAAGTGAATAGTCAGGGCCCCACAGCACAGGAAGGGAAGTAAATGCATGGCTACATTTAATCTTCAGCTCTTTGTCCCCATCATTTAAATGTAAACTTCCTTTCATCATATGTAAAAAGAGTGAAATGGCTGAGGGACAGGGATACACTCTACCGTCACTTTGGCTATCCAGATAGCAATCTTCATAGGGGAAAAGGAGAAGAGAGGGGACAGCTTTTAACAACATTATGACTAGATTTGTCAGCACTCACATGACAACACGACGACTCATGTGACTGAAGTTCTTTGGATTCAGAGGGCAATTCCTCATTCATTGCATTTCTGGCAGAGTCAAACCCAAAGGTTGCTACCTATCTGCCTACGAATATGAACACTACTACATGAACCAGCCTTCCTAGGAGCCAGACTTGACCATTTAGTGTTCTTATATTTTTGCTAGAAAGAAATTGGCTTGGAGTAGAGTAAAGCTGTAAGCCTTTGACTGGATGGGTAACTTATTTTGCATAATGGTGATCTATCATTCCATTTTCCCTATAAACCTAGAAGTGCTGTTTGGAGTTAATACAGCACGGAAGTCCTTTGCCAGAGATGGAGAAGATAGGCTGAGTTATTAGGAACTCCTGGGTAAATCGCTTGAGCGGTGGATATTCACAAAAACACCATTGGTCAAGATCTCAAAACCACAGGTCACAACATGGAAACTAAAAGATGGGGTTTCCTCTTGTTCAGTTTACCATGAACGCAGAAAGCTTTATTTTAACCACTCCTCTTTCTCTACCCCCAACTTTCTCAAGACAGGACTAATACTGAACGATAACACAAGGAACCGAGAGTTGGAATTCCTGTGTTCTGTTCCTGGTCATTCTGCTGACTTGTTAGAGGACATTCAATCCAGACTGCAGGATGAAAAAAGCAAGAGATAGCCAAGCTAGCACCGAACTACTTAGGCCTGGAAGCCACAACTGTGAACCCAACCTCTAGCTAACACTCCTACATGACAACATACAGCTATTTCTACATGGTACTGTGCTACACGGTCCCTTTTCCTACATATCACACAGTTCTGACAACACTTACTTATATTCATGGGTTACTGTGAAGCTAAATTTATCCAAGTCAGCCACTGTAAGTCTTTGGATGAAAGGACCTCCCATTCAGCAAGTGGAAATTATTACCAATATTATAAAATGCGTGGGTGCTGCTCAGACTGAGAATTAGCTCTTCATAACGTGGTTGCTAACGAAATAACAAGGGGAAAAGAAGCACTTGCCTTTCAAGTTAGTCTCTAACAGGAATAGAAGCAGACTTAACAAAGGATGATTGTTACAGTTTGAATCCTAGAGTGGAAATTAAAGAGATTAATGGAACAAATAAGATTTTTCCTTTATCTTAGTATAATCTGAGGAACAATCTTGTCATTTTAGTAAGACACCCTCCATTTTAGTTGAAGGAGAAAAGCTTAACTAAGCAGTGTAAAGAGAGAACGTTGTTCATGAATATGGAACATAGATGAGAAAAGGCTGAATTGATCAGATGTGTCCACAATGTTTTGTTCAGCTCTTAAAATTTCTGTAGATAATACATGGAAGCAGTGGGGTGAATACTGCAAGAACAATTTCACAGAAATTGAGAGAGGATTGGCAGAAATAATTGGAAAGTTCACCAATTAATGCTAGTAAACCTTTGCTTTTCTGGTTTGGGGAGGATGATAGTTATAGCTAAGAAGAAGATCTCGAGAGTGTCTTTTGGGGGAAAAAGGGTAAAACCAGATTGGAAGGGGAGGAAAATGATATAATTCTCTTAAGAATAGAATTTTAATACTTTATTAGATTTAAAATCTGTTTTCATTTGTCTGTTGCTATCTATATGTATTTCCAATACATAGTTAGGTTAATATTTGCGAGAGGCAAAAAGCCTGTGTCCATGTAGACTCATTTAAACAGAACAGAGACTGGAACATCATTTAAAACTATCAGTTGTCCTTTTCTATTTAAAGGCAATGGATTATTTCATTTAATATTCTCCAATGTACATAAAACAGTTACTTAGATTTTCTGAATGTAGTTCTCAATCATGATTAATTAAGATTCAAGGACTTTATTTAGCAATCTTGTCTTCATAAGCTTTGCAAAAGTCTCTCTTATTTAAAGCTTCTACCCCAAACCCTTTTCAAAATAACATACTATTTTGTTATGGAAAGACAGCAGAAAGTTCATTTATGGCTTATTATAAAAAATATCCTTTTCCCGTTATTACAGCAGACTGTCTTGTAGCACAGAAGCCTGTTTCTTGTCAGTGGCTAGAGATTCACTGTAGATATCTCTAATCAACAGGAATCTGTCATTTTAATTGACAATTCACTTAGGGCTGTCAGTTATTAAAAGCAGAGAGCTAACACAGCATAACAGCGACCTAGGCTATGGCACCTCTTTTAGGATTGTAACCAGTATTTAAAAGAGCGTTTAAATAAGAACAAAAAATCTGGACTAGCGTATAAAGCTGTACTTCAGAGAGGCTGTCGTAACCACCCTCTTGCTGATGGAACACACCGAGATGATAAGAATATTCTACTGCCACAGTTTGGATTTGGCTCCCTCACATCAGCATTAGCATCAACACTCCACTCCCAGGCGCCAGCCCACAGCTCTTGCTAGATTCATTCAAATGAGGTTAGACTCATCTTATCTGAACCATTTTCAGCTGACGCCACAGTCACTGCATTATGTTTCTATTTGGGCTGACCAGGCATATCAAGGAGCTTGTGGTCCATATTTAAGTTGCGTATCAACCTACAGGGTTCTGCTAATTGCAGAGCTCCAGCTCTGTTTCTTGGTCCAGAGACTTAAGTGGAGTTGGGGTGATAAAGGCAGGTTACTTTAAGATTACTGGTGGCATCTGTAATGATCTGGGCCTCCAGGATTTCCTCCCTCAACACATCAAGATCATAAGCAAGCTGAGGAATGACTATCTGAGCTCTGCTATGGTTCTGCTTGAAAAAATTTACAAGATTTTTCAAAGCCTCTCCTTTCTGCATGAAAGGAAATGGCATGTGCCAGAAGAACAGCACCTTCTCAGTTGTGTCAAAATAGTCTGATTTATACGTGTATGCTATAATCAAGATTTATTCTTTAACTGCCAGGCACTAGGCTCAGTTAAGAAATATTCTCATACACATGGAACAGAGAATCTAACACGGTTAAACTTCCATTAGCACATAGTGTTTTCAGTGTCATTATCCCTTAGGATTAAAGTTTACTTCATCATTTTACCTCAAATATTTAACTGATTTTTTTTCTTTCAGTTTGACAGTTTCGCCATTTTCTTTCTTTACGAAGCAGATTAATCAAATACTTATCAAGTAGGTTAACAAATTTTCCAAACTCACAGAAAAAGATATTTTCATGAAAAAGTACATCTTATCTTAACCTCTACTTTGTAAAGACAAACCTGTTCGGGTCTTGCCAACCCTTAGAAACATTCAGTATATCTCACTAATAGCTTCCTGAAAGGGAAAAATCAGTACATTTTCCACAAAATTTCATCAAGTTAATGCTTTGACAATATCTTTGTATTTGCCTGCTACATCATTTCTTTCTGTCACCCTTTAAGATCTTGACATTGGCTATCACAATACCCAGATACGAATCCCAGTTTATATAGAAAACCAGCGACAGTTCTCCGACAGGCTGAATTCCAGCTTTGGCTCCTCTGTTTACGAGGAAATCGTTCCTCTCTGGTTCCCTAAGAAAGCCAGGAGACATCTTGCATATGATATCCTCCATGTTTAACATTAGCCAGCTGGGGCCACTTTTGGAGTCTGCAACTGTGTCTAAGCAGAATTCCCATAGGAACTATGTAAAGCAAAGGGGCAAGCTCTTGCAGTCACCTTGCTGTGAAGGAAAAGAGGGCTTCAGCAGCATGGCCACAACACTAGGCAGGGAAGAGGAGGAACATGTGGATGCCTGTCTCTGCCCAATGTGGGCTTTCAGCAATCAGATCCTTACTTTCCTGCAGGGTCACTGCTGTTTACTTCACTGTCTCCCATTCCTCCTGTGTGAAAAGAGACTCTCTGCTCCTCTCTACCAAGCAGGCTTTTTTGTCCTAACTCCTGCTCTAGTATTCAGGTATCTGCTCCAATATTTTCACTCATTACTGTGGGAGATGCTGCAAAGGGGACACCATCACCAGAAAGGACATCCTCTCCTGGGCCAAATACCACTGTTCACCCTGACAACTTTCTGAGCACACAGGTTCTTTACACCACCTCAGACGTTTTCCTTGCTAAGGAGTGACATTTAATTGCAGTAAGTCCCCAGTTCCTGAAAAGATATATTCCAGTCTGTTTCTTTTACGATTTTTGAGATTCCTACTGTCTCCAAGGCTAAGCAGCAGAGTCTTGCTCCACAAATACATTTCTAGACACTACCTTTTCTCTAAGACAACAGCACTTTGTGTCTCTCTCTCAGCTGGCTACATGCTTTTACAGTCTGTCTTAACAGCCTTTCTTGGACCTCTCACCATTCCCAGACTAAGTGCCTTATACCCTAGGAGCCCTTGTCTTTGCTCAAGCACAAATTGTGTTACCAAATGGTTACAAAATAGTCAGGCTGTAGAAGCTATTATAAAAAGAAGAAAGATCTATAGCTGCAGCAGGGGACGTAATACAGTGGTGATACAGGAGAATGAAACCTCCTGGGATAAAATGCAAGAACTTGTAAAATGGTCAAATGTGTTGTGGCACCCACAAATTTTAGAATAATTTTTATTATTATACATTCACTTGAAATACTTTCAACCCGTTTGGCAGTGTAATTCTTCTACGCCTCGTTGCAAATCTCTCGAATGCCAGTAGCGTTATTCAACATTGCTGCATCTAACTTATTGAGCTTCTTTGATACGGGATATTTAACAAAATAATAATGCATTAGGCATAATTAGAACGTGACTAAATTAATTTCTGTAATGGCAATTATACTGGATTACTGTAAAAGTAATTCCCACCTCTATGCTGTAGACCCAGTATCACCCATAAGGCAGCTCACTGTATAAAAGATACATGGTGCACAGAATGCAATGAACCAGCACCAGAATTTGCAAAATCTTAACTGAGAGCATGCCTGTTGACTTTAACAGTAGCAATTTGTAATGTTTCATAATAGACTATTGAGTAATTATGTACTGTTGTACTTGCAATGAATTTTATCATTAAATTCACGTCTCTTCCTTTGTCCACCTAACCAGTCATTTCACCCTAGAAGGCAACCAGCTTGCCTAGAAGGCAACAAGCATGACTTGCCCTCATGACTCTCTGCTGGTTGCTCTTCATCACCTTGCCCTTTGTGCACTGCAAATGGATTGCAAACGCACATGCGGCACGTGCTCCACGATTGTTTTGCAGACTGAGGTAAGTTTGATTGACCAATAGTTCCCTGGATCCTCCACTTCACCTTTTTTAAAAACGGGCACAATAGCCTCAATCCAGTTGTTGGGAACCTCCTCAATGCTTTTTTATAGCTGGTAGGCAATGCTATTGTGTCGGACAGAATTTATGGTACGCCCTGTGCAGTCCCATGGTTGTAAGGTGACCTCAGAGCACAAACTCTAAAGTCTTTTTTCCTAACCCACTGCTCCCTCATTGTTGGTGTCTCCTCTCCTTCAGAAAGGATGCTGGTACCTGCAGAACATGGAAGCAGGCTTTACCTGTGATGACTCAAGCAAAAGCAATCAAGTATTTCTGCCCTTTTCATATGCATCAGTAGGATGCCATCCTCAGCCACCAACACGAAGGGAGCTTACTGATGTAAGCACTGCTGAAATAGCTTGCGTTTATTTTGATTTTGTTGAAATGGAATTTTTCAAAGAGAATTGGGCAGTCACCCCTCACCCTTTCATCAACCCAAAGCAACAGGCAAATATAAAAGTTAATCACAAACGTGAACAACAACCATCTGCACAGCCCTCTGTGATCAAACCCTACATTCAACAGAAAATGTAACCGGACACCCTCTGAGAAGACTTTTAACTGGGCTTTAGACTTTGCCCCACGTGACCGGAAGGGTCACGCTGCGATACAACAGGCTGATGACTTTTCAGTTCCAACTATGCCAAAGCAATGCTAACATTTCCAAAGCAGTAGCATCACTGGTTGCAAGAGAGGAAAGTCATAACCACTTTTTAGTGACCCAAGTTTACAAAATCCTTTTGAGACATGTGAATCTCAATGACCCTTAAGGAGAGTTCAGGGTGATACTGGATGGGATAAGTTGCTAAATGCACATCTTATTACGAGACCAACACTGGGCACGTCAAAAGACAGTGCCAGATCTTCAGCTATGTAGCTGTAAGGCAACTAGCAAATTGGCTACAGGCTAACACAGGATGAAGGAATCCTCTGGACCTAATTTAAGTCTGTTTCTTTGTATTTCCGTAGCCTTTACAAACATAGCAACTGAGTGAGGACTCTACAAATACATTATTTTATTCTACCTTATTCTGATTTATTCAATGGGTGATTTCAGGTAGTTGCCGATCACCGAGCTGGGTCTGATCCTTCAAGGGGATGACCCTTCACACTGGCACACTCTCAACACTCCCAGAGCCAGCACATCAGTCCTTTTAACACACGGGAGAGTCAGAGCAATAGCATGTACCTCCACTTAGCCACATGGACTGTTTTGCGAACCAGCAGTACACGTCAGTGGAGAAAGGGTTATCTTCCAGAGACTGCCGCTAACTGGCAAAGCTCAGTGATGTGCAACAGAGCATCAGAGATCACTCAGTCCTTCTGGGGAACATGTAACAACCAGGGTAAAAGGATCTTAGATATTTTGTCCTTCATTTTTCTTTCCTTAATTTATCACTGCTTCATAAAAAGAAAAGCAGAGGTGCTAAGGACCTTTAACAGCAGTATTTTTTTCCTCCTCTAACACGTACTGCATACTCATTTAAAAAGTAAAGCAGACTCCTTGCATTGACATCAAGTAAGGCACTGATCGGATTCCTCATCTCTAAAAAAGTTAAACTATTTAAAAAAAATTTTTTGAACAAGTAATTCTTAAGAAGCAGAAGTTTTACAACAGTGATGTGCTGAAAAGACTGATATGCTAACTTACCATGCTCAGGAAACATCTGCTGATGTCAACAGTCAAAAGGAGAAACTACTTACATAATGGTGATCTTCAAACAATGCTAAACTCCTTCCACTTGGCTCACCAACAGAGCTCAAATATGCCAACAAATACTTCAGCTTTTCTACTTCACAGAATGCAAATTAGTATCTTCTGGTTTCCTTATTCTGGGTCAATGACACTTGCATTATGACAATTTGCACCAACCTGAAACCTTCCCTAACATTTCTTTTGGAGGAGCAAGAGTTAAATTTGAAACACACTAAGTGTTCAAGTGCTTCAAGTCAGTGGTCTGTATGCTGGCTGCTGAACAACATGTAAACACTTGCACCTGTTTACTCTCACTTCATATTTGCATATTTTTTCTCATCATACCTCTATTTTTACATAATAATTTAAAAAAAAAAAAAGGAAAATAAAGATTGCAGTGAAGGCTTATTATGGCTCGGAGAAGAGCCAACTTCACTGTTCAGAGTTTGAATCCAGCCAGCAACAAACTCAGGGAACAAGGTCCAGCTAACCAGTTTGGTGTCAAAACAACCGTGAATACCAAGTCAGTCTGGAAAGCACAGCACAGTCAAAGAAAACAGTGGAAGTACTGAGACTTAACTTCAGGACTGCTGTGCACAGGAGTTACTAAGCGGAGCTGCTATGCTCAGAAGCCAAAAAAGCAGAGAAAGTCACAATGGAAATAGAGCACAGGAAGCCAGGCAGGCACGGGTGAGAAACAGGCCTAGGAGGATTGCTGTGGCACACAGTAACGGGGAGAACAGCAACAGCAAGCAGCTAGTCAGAGCTAGCCTAAAACAGGCTTGGCATTGTGGAAGAATGGTACAAATTTCAGCAATTGTCCTGCTTGGAAGCAAACCTAGAGCTAACGATGACTATATCCCTTAAGCCAGATAATGATTTTTCCTCACAGCCTATTGCATGTGCCATAACAATCCCAACACACTACAGCAAGTTCTTATGGATAACGTAAAGCCCAATCTATCAAATTCAATTTTAATGTGTCTTACCACTTATAATCAACAACTTTTGACTAATATCACAAGATACTGTCCTTGATGTCTTGGGTGAAGGAAAAATACAGGAAGTAGCAGGTGAAATATCCACTTGCAAATTTTTTATTTCTGATGNGCTACTGCTGTAAGACTGGAACGAGCTTTAAGAATAGTCAAACACTCCTGAAATAGCAGTGCTGTCTAGGAACATTAAGGAAAAAAACCGAAGTGTTCTAGGTAGACTGTATTGATATAAGAAACCACATTAACATGTTTAATGAGGTCATCCAGACTGCAAATACTGTATCAACAATGTTACACAGAAATTGTTTGCAAAATATCTTGCTTGTTCTGCTTTCAGAAGAATGGTCTGTTTGGCAAAAATTATGTCCTTTTTTTCTCCCAATTAAATCAAGTAGTTCAGAAAAAAGAAAACCAAGAAGAAAAAAACCCTCCTCTACAAATCTTCCAAGTTTTGTACACAAATCTTGTACAGATTTAAACCCCTGTGCCCAAAAATGTTCTTCTATGTCAGTGAAAAAACGTATGTGCACACTCAGTAAAATGAAGTATCTCCTCCACAAGTACAAACCCTTTCACAACTGCTCTGTGGCTAAGAAGCGTGAAGCATGAAGACTAGAGCACAATTATTCTCTCTCATTCAAGAAGCAGGAGGGGCATACAACATTAGAAGATAGCAGGTCTGGAGAACGCAAACAGAAATACATTATTTCGCTCAGTATTTAATTAAATTGTAGGTCCCATTACTACAGGATGCTGTGAAGGATAAATGGGTTCTGAAAGAGATTACAGGAACTCACAGAGAAACAGGTCTGTCACAGAATATTAAGCACAACTGCTAGATACATCTGGGTTATGAATTATCTAAGTAGGTGCCTGCTGAAAGCTGGTGTGATGTGCTCAAGAAAGGATCACGTTATACGTGACCTGCCTGCTAGACCCTTCATAGCTACTCCTTGCTCCATCTGGAGACAGAACACAAGGCTTGACAGACCTTTGTTCTGATCCAACAGGGAAGTTCTTTATTCACTGTTCCTTCTTCTCCTAAGGCAGATCTGCAAGCACTGACTTACTCATCTTTCAATATTCTAATGTCTTGGTTCAAAAAAAAATTATTCTTTAAGATCTTCTAAATTAGTTTCAGTAACGCCTATAAGCTCAGAGGTTTATTATATATTATGCTGACGTTTGCGGGACTTGGACTGCTTCAGATCCATTCAGGAAATTGGGAGTAATGGGTTCTTGAGAAGCGCATAACCATAAGCTAATAGTTTTATGGTACAAAGGATTTTCTTAAATCTCAGTAGTAAACTTCATAAAAAAACCCTCAGGTGTACATCATTCCCATGGACTACACATTCTTAGTCCTAACTGGGGAGAACGCCACAGTCGTAAACTTCCATAATATTTCTCTCTTCTCTTCAAGCTTTAACATGAGTCCAAGTTACTGATAAAGAACAGCCAGAACAACACAGAAAAACTGTAAAAGCTGACTTCCCATCACCTCTGCACTCCTTTGATAACTTTTCTTCAAATTTGAGCAGCCAGAAGGATGCTGATATCATGATACATGTGGAACTGTTGCTTGTTTTAAGCAGTATTCCATACTCTACACGTACATGTTTGCAGATAATTTGTTCCAGGAGACATGACTAAGAAGAGTTCCATAATGTGATGGCATTAAAAAAACAACCAAAAAAAAAATCATATATACAGAACAACAAAATCACACTGTTATTTCAGTCTTATGCCAAAGGCAATGAACTCATATTTTAACTTTTCTCATTAAAATTGCGTAGATTTGTATTAGTTACTCTGTGTCTGTAGCCATAGCATGTGAAATACAGCAAAGGCCTTGTTCAGGAGATTCTTCTGCTGTGAGGCAGTAATCTCAACCAGCAAATTTTAAGATAATCCCATTCATGAAGTCCCAAATTCTGCCCAAATATGACTTGAAAACTAAATATCAATTCATAAAAATAACATCTGATTCAATTAAAATTTACCCAAAACTCAAAGCTTTTGTTCTAGTAATCTTTATCTCCTTAAAAGAAGAATCCTAATGCCTCCAAAATGAAGAGCAAGAAACCTGGTTATAAAAGAGGGGTGGGTTTTTTTGGATGAGTTTTGGGTTTTTTCAAGGTACATCATTTAGCTTTCAGAAATCCGTGTCTGAGGCAGAATAGTGAACACAGCTTTCCAAAGTGAGAAGAAAACTATTTTTACAAACTTTACAGGAAAAGCACTCTGCTTGCAGAAGAAAGCAATTTTTATATTCGTTCACCTTAAACTAATGTAAATAAATTGTTAATAATTAGGACTTTTTGTTTTATTTTTGCATCAACAATAATTGTTTATTAAGCACAATATGGGTTTTGGTCTCCTGCACAGACATTACATTCCCACTTTTTTTTTTTTTTGCAAGTCATTTCTTCACTCTGATTTACATTTTTGGCCACGAAAGCATAAGGTAACTAGCTACATTACCTATAGACATCCAACTGTTTGTTCACTGACAGCACAAACTAATACAACATGAATATTTAAACTGCTCATCTCCGTTATGCACGTTCTAAAATACTTTCCCATACACGGATGTGTAAAATATAGTATAATATACAGATGTATAAAATCAGAAGTCACAGTATAATTCTTGGAATCCACTATTTTTAGTAATAAATTGTGCTATCATTCTGAGGGGAATTTTATGCAGACAAAACCCTAGTATTTTACAGCAAAGCACTTTTCATATACGTTAACACACACAGACTCTGTCTGAAGAGAGTCTGCAAATGAATCCAAGTTTCCTCAAGTTGTGTTGACAATCTGGATGTTTCTTCCAGTAGGCTTGGCTCTGATGAGAGAGCCTTAAGATGTAACTGAAAATGAAAATAAGCAGTTAGTGAAACAAATACAGATAATAAAAAAAAATTAAGAGATGAGTTTCCTCATTCAATTCCAACGCTTTGCTTTCAGGAATGTCCCAAGTAAGAGAAGGACTCTTTTCCTTAAAAAAAATTAGTTAAGTCCTTAATTGCCTCTGTTTAATGCTGACTCCCTTTTTTTACCACCACATATGTATTAGATGGAATAAGGCAGCAAAATGTCTTAAATATGTTATTGCTTTACAAGATCTCCTGCTGCTGCTGCTGAATCTATCCTTATCACACACTTCTCAAAGGGTAATTTTCTCCTCTTTGCAACCTGCATCACAAATTCCTCTTTAGGCTAGTAAATAGATGCCTTGAGGTCAATCAGGCTTATTATTTTAATTATCCGTGTTGCATAAAGCAAGAAGAATGATGGTAGCACACTTTATACTGATACAGGGAGATCATGTCTCTCTGTGTAATAAACAGCAACCTTGGTACAGATAAAGAAAAGAAACCTCTCAGTCTTGTAGAAAGGCAATACATTATTACCACTTAGTGGATGGAATACTTATTTTCCTGGCTACAACTTCAATCTAGGAGTCTTGCTAACCTCAGAGCTGTTTTAGTTGGAACCTACAACAAACGATACTGGTGTTCACTTGTCACAAGCTGAGTTTATATTATTCTACTGTAGTTCACATCAGGGGTACATCTGTGAGTCAAATTACCTAGATGTTCCTAACCTACCCTGCACGACCTAAATTTCTTTTGTATGAAACTAAACATAAAGACAAATTCTAACATCTAATATTGCAACTATTAATCATATCCAATCCATGAGACCAGACTAATAATAAATAGACTTGATCAAAAGCCACTGGTGAATGAATCAGGACCTCAAGCCTAAGTGTTTTACTCTACACATCTACTCCTATTCGTCTGCACTGCTTGTTCTTGTGGAAGCTGCCTCATGCCTTCTATTTAACCTCAACAAAAGGAAAAGAGCAAGTCATATTTCTCCAGCATTACACTCTATCTTTAAAACAAATTCCTGCAATATTGCTATTAAGAAATATTTAGTTAAATAGATAGTATTACGTGTCTGAATGTTTATAACAACTTTTTCCTAGTAAACTGTAATTAATTGCTTTCTCAGAGTTTCATAAATCAGAGTATCTTGACAAGGTAAGCACCTGTACATCAAAAGGGTTTCAATCTTCTGCGGAACTACTTTCTCTCTGAGAGTAACTGCTACTGTATTTTATCACAACAACTTTCTAACCTACACACACCTGGGAATCATTTCATTAGCTCTGTGATGCTTAGCAGGTAACAGAAGAAAGGCAGCCCACTGACATGGGAAGCAAAAGTCAGGCTTGCAATGTCTAGTGATAAAGTCCAACAAAATGCTCATTTTACTTCCCCAAACATTGTGCACTGAATTATTTTCTTACTTAAGACATGGTGTATCTCATCTTAGCAATTAATAACCATTAAGAAGTTAGGCATGTTACAAAAAATACCAACAATTCCAAGTAACGAATAATAGAATAAAACCTGTCTGGAACGGTCCTCTTCACTATCTGGTTTTTGCAAGTTTCTCTCAACTGTGATGAGTTGTCAAATTATCCAATGCATTCAGTTAGTAATTTTAAAACCATCCCCAACAAAAAAAAAAATCACTTAAGATAATTCTTTTAAGCAGACAATTTATATTCTTTTACTGGATAATGATCATGGACAACCATCATTTTAAACAGGACTAACGTAAAATTTTATAAGAAAATTGTTACCTTGAAAAATAGCGCAAGGTATGCCTGAGCAAGTTCAAAGTTGTACTTCTTGTTCAGCATCATCCCAATCATTCTCAAAAAGCTTAGCATCACCTCCACTGAGCCACCGCCTTCAGGGGCCAAACCCCTTAGTTCTATCTCAATACGAGATGGTCCCAAGGTTTTCAGTAAGTTAAGTGGAGCTGTATCTGTGTTAAAGCATTGAGGGATACATTATCAGGAACATTTGAAGAAAATAATCTTACAAATCCTTCCAAAATTATTTTGGTATATTCCGAAATTCTTTGGCAATGACTGTATGTTTCAAGTTTCTACTGTTCCCTTACTTTTTTGTTTTACACAAAATGCCACCCTGCCTTTAATTTACCCTCCCACATACTACAGAGAAGTACATCTCTAAAAAGACAGTTGCATTTTATTTGTAAGTTCACCTCGAAAAATACAAGTAACAACTTTGTATTTGTATAACTTTATGTGAAAATCATTAACTAGTTTTAAATATAATTGTGATACTAACAGTACTAAACAGATGCATTAACTCATTTTTATGCTGTGACATTAGAAAGCCAAGCTTGGAACATACTATGAAGCTGGCATCCATACGATATGGAAAAGATGCCCAGCTCAACCTATGTTCCACAGTCCTGATTTGAGATACCAATCCCTGTCTCCATGCCAATGGCAAAAAAGCCATCCCAGGATGGCTTCTAGTATACTACTCTTTATTTGCAAAGCCTAGTCACCTTTAGAATAGATGCCTGCAAACTAGCAAGCACAGAGCCGTGTTACACATAGGCTTCCCGAGTCAGGATCAACAGTCTCCCTGGGCTGGGATCACAGCACACACTGTGGAGCATACCTGCCTTACAGCAGAGAAGTGGCCCGAGGAAGGCCCACGAGACCACTACTGCAATGCATCACGGAGTGCACTTGCTGCCTGGTACACCCAACCTCTAGGTGCTTCATTAGGTTCCTAAATATTCACCTGATGGTTCACTCTTTTCTGAGCTCCTCTGAAGCAGCTTAATAGAATACTGTCAATTGAAATACTAAAAACACAGCATAAAAACACACCTTGTTTCTGATGAACAATATGGTTCTGCACACAATATGTTTTAAGTGCAGTTGACTAAGCTGGTCATCTCAAAAGCATTTAAGAAGGGGCAGAAAAATTCCCAGCAGAACTGCCCTGTGGTCAAGCTACCAGTGACTGTCTGTTTACACTTTCAAGCCAGCTATATTGGCAATCATTTCCAAAAACCTAAATTTCAATGATTCTGTAGCAGCACAAGTTAAACAGGGAAAACGGCAGGTACATTCCACAGGCAATTTAAGTGACTGAATTTCAAAATGAAATTAATGTTAAAAGAAATCCAACAGCTTATTTTCATATAAATTATTTCTTTTTAAGCTTTAAATTATAAAGCAATCAACAAAAGCATGTGTGTGTGTGTGTGTGTGTGTGTGTGTGTCTATCTATCTAACTAGAAAGGCTTTTTGCCTTTCTCTTCGGTCACTCTCTTTGCCTTTGCCACTGTAATACACATTTTTTTCCTCAGGCATGTTACAATTCATGCATTAGAAATCAAACCCGTATCAAAATGGTATTAGCATCTACATTTGTAATGAAAAGTCATGTCAACTTACATTCATTAGTGCTCAGGGCTTCTTCAAGATTAATGTAGAAATCAGATTTCTGTGCCAGAACTCCAAGGTTTACTACCTTTGACTAGACCACAAAAGTATAAGAGAGTGTGCATGAATACAGAAACATATTTTTACATCTCAATTAGATTCTTTTCCTACTGACAGAATAAAAGACTTTAAGAAAAAAGCATTAATGCAAATGTGTTACAACAGGTACTTTAAAGTCTTTAGCAAGATTTCACTCAGCACTAAAAAGCACTTAGGATTTTCTTGTAAAATACACTAGATAAAAACTACTGTATTGATTCTTGGGTTTACCTGTGTATCATTTTCTTCGTTTGGAGCAACGTATCTGGGTATAAGTCCAGGAATCGTTGGGATGAAGAAAGGGGCTGATTTGGGAACTTTTGGTGGCTCTCTTGGTTTATTTTTTTTCTGTTAATCAGATATTTGAATTAAAATTATCATCATAGTAAGAACATGTAGGGATTTTCTTTGTCAAGAGTTTTATTTTTAAAATACTATGAAAACTGTAAGGACTAACTGAAAACTAAATATATAGGTTAAATGTTTTACCCCTAAATATGAAGCTACTATTTAGAAGAAAAAACAGCCTCTCTCCCAAATCCCAGAAATTGTGAAAAGCACCATTTTGCACTTCTACTGCAAAATCTTGAAAGATACCTGAAAAGTGGGATCAAGTTTTCTGATTAAGTAAATGCAGCTCATAGAACAAGGGGAAATATATCTGGCTGTATACTACTATGTTTTGCACATTCCCACTTGTTCTGGTTATAGGAATGCCCACCAGTGATTTGGAGACATAACCTAGGAACAGCTTTACAGGCACTTCTCAGCTGTATTGACATGGAAATATTTGCCCTCAGGCAGCTATTTTGCATGTCACAGTAATGTAAAAAGTTATGAAACTCACAGAATCTTCATGGTTGGAAAGGACCTTTAAGATCATCGAGTCCAACCAAACAACCTACAACCTCTGCCACTAGAGCATACCCTGATG
>VXBH01000508.1:151766-178326 GCA_013400035.1 Rynchops niger
GCCGGGCAGCTTTCCAGCCACTCTTCCCCAAGCCTGTAGCGTTGCTTGGGGTTGTTGTGACCGAAATGCAGGACCTGGCACTTGGCCTTATTAAACCTCATACAGTTGGCCTTGGCCCATCGATCCAGCCTGTCCAGGTCCCTCTGCAGAGCCTTCCTACCCTCAAGCAGATCAACCCTCCCACCTAGTTTGGTGTCATCTGCAAACTTACTGAGGGTGCACTCAATCCCCTCATCCAGATCATCGATGAAACTCCTCCTCCTTCTCAAGATTTCTTGAACATCCAAGTTAACACAACTGTCTGCTTTACACTACAGGAGCAATAGCCCTTATTTTGACTTCTTCTTAAAAACTACAATCCAAATACTACAGTAGATAAACAATGGTGTGCCTAATATCATTACCTTGATAACATCAAGACTGAGGAGATTTTTCCACCTTGATTCTGGTAATGAGGAAAGGGTCACTAGCTGCTCTCCCAGTTGCTCAGGTGAGACATATTCTATCATTTCATCACAGGTTTCTTCATCTTCTGACACATCCACATCTTTCAAGAACAGATATCTTTATGAACATATATACTTCACATTTATTTTTTTAAAATCAAACCGTGATAATTTCTTTTGCAATTTTTGAAAAAAAAAAAAAAAACCACATGAAAAACAGCTAGCATAACATATAGCTGAAAAGCTACAGAAACAATTTTTATTAACCCTATTAAATATTTAAATGGCAAACAATTATAGCTAAAACATAGAATTGGATCAATAAGATTTTAAAGACTAACAAGATTTATCCACTTTGGCTGAAATGATATAAAAGCAATTTATGGAAGTCCTAAAGGAAGAAGAATGGATTACTTTTAAACTGTTAACTGCTGTAAAATATATACACAGGAATTTTAGTTCCAAGTTACAAATCTGTAAAATCTTTGCATTTAAATACATACAAAGTTCACAATCTGTTCATAGGTATGACTGATGTGGCACATGAAGATGAAGAAAATCTCAACATTAAAGCACAACATCACACAACAAGAGATATGCAGTTTGTCATTAGGTTATCTCTAGACTTCCTATCTGGTCTTGACCAAACACCTCGACTTGCCCTTCCTTTTTGCAAAACATTACATGGCTGAAGCCATGAATATGACAGAAGTCAAAAGAAATAAAAAAAATGTAAAACCATTTAAAACTCTGAGCATCTGAACAGGAACTTTACATTTGCTGAAGACAGAAAGCGTATTAAAGTGTTCAGCCAAAATCAGTTTATAGGATTAAAACATTCAAAGTTTTGGGATGAAATCCTGTCTCCCTAATTTAAGTATCTAAAATAAGTATCTGCTTAATATAGCAGTCATCATCAAGCACGTTCCTCACTCTTCTATACGGTCAATAGTTATGTGTGTTTCTCCTCCAGATGGAGATTAAAATGCAGGCAGCACTGCTAAACTTGGGCAGACAAGATCTCCATCTAGAGGCCTTCACAAGTTCCAACCATTTCTATTAAATGGATCAAAAATGCAATTTAGGCCTTTCTTTCACTGGCAATCTAGCACGGGTACGTAGCAGGTCAACTGAACCCAATTCTCTTGCAAACAAGACAATATACAGCAGAGAAACTACCATGGTATACAAGCAGACAAAAAAAGTTGGAAAGAAGTGGAACAAAGAACAATTCTCTTCCCACCACCAAACAGTAATGTTAATTTCAAACTGGCCTCCCAGATGTCAAAAGGGAAGGCATTTACTCAAGTCTGGGATTAAAGAAAGCCAGCGAATAGCAGAGATGTTTTTATTACCTACAAAATCTCCTTGAAAGTGTGGAGATCGTCACAATATAATTCTTTATGTCTGAACATAGAAACATGACTAGATTATAGTAAATAATATTAGCATATGAGTAACTATGCCAAAAATGGTTGAAGCAATAGAACAGTTCAGAGAAAGAATGCCAAGACACAATGAGTTTTCACTGAGGAAGCAAACCATCTTCTACTTAAAATATAATATGAAACTGAACATAAAATACTCTTTCATCTGAAGATTACCTTGCACAGGGCAGGTACTAGGGAGTGTCACCACAGAAGGTTCATAATCTGCCGGAAGGGGCCGTAAAGAGACAAGTGAATATAGAGAGCGGTTTGACCTGAAAAATAAGACAGGCATTTTAAAACCAACTGTCAGGAGAATAGGAACAAGTATTTTAGACATAATTTTTACTGCAAACTAATACTACTGCATTACAGCAATTCACCAGATTCTATTAAAGATTAGTTTTCCTCATCTACCAGATAAACAAGAAATGAAACACAGCAATATACATAATCTGGAAGTCTGAAACATAAAAGTTATGCTGAAGTATTATTGCCAAGAGCATTTAATACATATGGCACTACCTGGTATGATTACTTTAATCATTGCCATTTACTATATTTACTTGAAATTGCAAAATTGCCTACCTAAAAAGTTTGCTTTGTACTTAATATGTACAATACGTTACGCAAACACAAGTGATTCACCCTGCTTTCACAGAATTTCAGAGGAGTACTCTTAGCAAATTTTCTTGAGGTCTGGAATACACACACAAGTCATTCTGGCAAATTATTTTTTCTGTCAATATGAAATAGGGCTAGGTAAAAGTATTTGTCATTACTTACAATGAAGCACTTTTACTTAAGCATAGAAAAGTCTAACAATTGAACACCCCGCAGCCAAAACTACAGGCTACAAATGTAACCTGAAAGATTGATCTATCTATCAAAATGGAAAAAAACCCCACCAAGTCACTTAAAAGGTGTGTTACTTCAGTACTGGATCTTAGCAGTCATTTGTTTTAAAGTTGTATCAGTAGGAAATCGAACTGAAACAGATTTTACATCTGTGCTGATCTATCATTAATAAGCAGAAATAATCGCACCTTCCAAATTCTACTCAGAAGTCTTAGACAATATTGCATACCAGGGCAAGAAGAAAAGCTCTTCAGAAGTAGCACTATACAAGCACTGACACTTCAAAAAGGGTAAAACAAAAATAGCAGAGTCAAAGAAAAACTTCAGGAATGACATAGAGGGAATTCTTTAGAGTAAGAAAGAAACATTTAGAAAAAAAAGAGTTAATTTAATTATCAGAATAAAATTTTTAACTGTGAGAGATTTCAAAGTTTATGAATCAATACAGATTATTTGCCTTAATTAGAACCAGAGAACACACAACCCCGGAGACGATATTTTGCAACTCTCTATTTGCCATATAAGTGATTAAAAGAATTCTTCCCCATCTGAAATTTTGTGTAGAAACAGATATAATACATACTCACCACAAATAAATTCCAAGATCATCCACATGTGTTGAAGCTAGAAAATCTCCTGTAGGAGACATAGTAAGGCTCACAGCTGCAGAGTCTACCAAAAAACAATCTATGAGGCTAAGTAGAGAAAAAACAACAGAGAAATTCTCAGCAAGATCAACTTGTTTATCTGTGCATATCTGAACAGCAGCACAAGTACGACTGAAACCAAGCACGACCCTGGAAGCATGTATACAAACTATTGTATTAGAAGTATTCAAATATGACATATAAACTTAGCAAATGACAAATAAACTTAAAAAAATGTCACTGTGCAACAAACCACTCAACTCTATAAAATACTCTAAAATCAACTAAAGCTGGTACATTTATCCTAGACATCCACATTCTGTGGAAAATATGATGAAACACCTATCCACATTCAACTCCTTATGCCTAACACTAACCATTTTAGTGGCCGTGTATTTTGTACTTTCAATCAGCTCCATGCTGCTCTGACCTCATCTTTTAGTTCTCTGCCATAAATTGTCAATTCCCTTTCTCAGAATACTTCACATACACCTGGTTAACACTAGAACCTAATGTTCCTGCAGTAAAGAATGAACTGTACACTGCAAAATTTGATTATCTGCAACAGTTTGTTTTGACATTACCAGATCTTCAGCCTGATGTAACATTCCTTCATCATTCCTTTTACTATTGCAGAGAACTGAAATAATTAAAATATTCTGTAGTATGTGACTATTGTAGTAATAAGCTGCTTTTGAGTTCTGGATGATGCCACAAGTCCTATATGATGCACACCCTTGTAGACATGCACTCAAGCCCACATCATAGCACTACTTGTCACTTGTTGAGGTACAAATTTCAGTTACTTCAAATTGCAAGAAACGGTTAAGTTTGACAACTAGTTAAGAGAAATAAAAACAACAAATGGCGAGCTTAAATAATTTGTTATTGTTTACAGACCAAAATCAAAAGCAAAGTGAGAAGCGATGAGAGCAGATACTTCTACAACTCTGTTCTGTTCACTACACATAGAAAAACATACTGATGTAACAAAGCAGTTCAAAAAGCAAAATCTTGTGGCCAATGTATTTTCTTAGGTACTGAGCACTCCTGTGATTATCTGACAAACCATGTTAAAAATAAAAGCTGTTTTTTCCCCTGAATGGATGCTTTTTTTTTCTTCTGCACGCTGTTAGATGCATGTTACAAGTAAAAAATCATCAGGTAAGAGCCACATCATTCGTCACTCTCAACATAAAATATACAAACACTAAATCGACAAATGGCAGAACATGTATCAGTTACACTGATTTTTGCACACAGAGCACACTGGCTAGAAAATTTAAATACATGTTCTAGTTTCAAATCCATCCTTTTACCACAGTCTTTATCAGTAACTGCGATACATTGCTCAAGAAAACAACCATAAAGAACAACTGCAAAACAAACTTTAAATTTTTCTAGTTATGGAATTTAAATCATGATTAAAAATACAGACTTGGGGCGGAGAGGAAATCAATCCACTACAGGACAATGAGAGACATGCCTGTAGTTTTTACACAAAATGTATAGTAATTGCTAAATTAGTCCTGCCTGGGGGCTGAAAGCATTCATCTTTACACTTTTCATCTAACTGCAGAAGTGAGACAATGGAAAGTATAAAATTGCTAAGCTCACAACACCAAGAAGTTCCTTTCACCATTGTCTCTCAAGTATCCTGTCCAAACTACAGTCAGTCAGTCACGGAAGCTGCACTGCAGAAAGAAAAACTTGCATAATGGCAAGGTTCCTGCTTGTAACTCTCTCTACATAAATTGGTAATTTTTTTCCTAATTCTCAAAAAGCCCTACATAAAAAAAAACATATGCTAGGAATACTTGCATTATGTAAGGACAGTTAAGCAGCATTCCTGTTTATAAACAAATGTTCAATAAGTAAATGGTATGACGTCTATTAAAGTCAGTTGGTATTTTAACATAGTACTCAGTCATCTAAAAAACATGTTTTCCATCCTTCTGTAAGGACAATATCAAAGCTGAGTCTTCAGAATACACAGTTTATAATTCAGTTTTATTTATGAGCAAATATATCACAGAAGTAGTAAAACAAGCATCTGGCTTTTTATTAAAAGCTGTTCTTCCTTTCCAATACAATCCTCTGCATATGGTTATGGAAAAACCTTTCCTTTAAGTTCTAGAAGAACTTAGCCTCATTACTTTCAAAAACAGGGTTTGTCAGGTACCTGCCTAGATTTCAGCTTGACTGGAATTTCTTGCAGTTACTTAGAAAGAAGAGAAAAAATATTTACTTACGTATTACATGCAAACAAGAACTATTGTTAGATTACTTTTAAAAGACAGTATGAATGGATTTGTACTACAAAGTATTATGTTATTAAGGAAATGAAAGATACAAGTAACATTTCTGAAGTGTTATAATTAATGCCGTAAGTTTTTGTAGGCATATCATTTGGGAAGGGAAAGAGGGTTAGAATGATGTAGTCCAAACAGAGTGTTAATGTCCCTCCCCTTTATACTGGAAAGATGACAGTTACTATCCATCCTGTCCCCTTTTACACTAGTGTCATTCATCCTGTAAGAATAGGTCAACTATTTGTTGAGATTCCACACACTTTTCATAGTAAATTGAAAACTTTTACTGTATACAAAATTATTTACCAAACTACATCAACAAAAGTAATCAAATGAAATGCAACCATTCAGTGACAGATATAACCACAGCTGCACAGTGCACAGGACTACTTTAAATTACTAAAAATCTATCTGATGTGCTGCTAAAAGAATGCTCTGGCAGAACTGCAAGTTACTTTTTCACCTGAACCTCTTGCATGTACTTCTCCAAATTTCATTCTGGGAAAAGACTACTCACAGTGGATCATAAAAGTGTATTTTTCGCAGTTGCAAGCACGCATAAGTGAAAAATATAACTGAAGCAAAGCCTTATTGTGCTGCTAAAATTAATGTGAGAACAGGTTTCTACTTAAAAAACCAACTGGAGTACTGTATCCAACTCTGGGGCAACCAGCACAAGATAGACATGATGTTAGAGCAGGTCCAGGAAAATAATCAGAGGGCTGGAACATGTTTCCTATGAGGACAGGCTGAAAGACTTGGGACTGTACACCCTGGAGAACAGAAGGCTCTTTCAGTACTTAAAGGGGGCTTATAAGAAAGACTGAGAGAGACTTTTTAACAGGGCCTATAGTGACAGGAATCATAGAATGCGTTGGGTTGGAAAGGACCTCTGAAGGTCATCTAGTCCAACCCCCCTGCAGTAAGCAGGGACATCTTTAACTAGATCAGACTGCTCAGAGCCTCATCAAGCCTGACCTTGAATGTCTCCAGGGATGGGGCCTCCACCACTTCTCTGGGCAACCCAGGAAAAGGGGCAACAATTTTGAGCTGAGAGGAGGTAGGTTTAGACTGGATACAAGGAAGAAATTTCTTCTATGAGGACGGTGAGATACTGGAACAGGTTGCAAAGAGAAGCTGTGGACAGCCCATCACTGGAAGGTCAGGTTGGATGGGGCTTTGAGCAACCCGATCTAGTGAAAAATGTCCCTGTCCATGGCAGGGGGGTTGAACTAGACCTTTGAAGGTCACTTCTAAATCAAACCATTCTATGAATACTTCAGCATATCACAAAGCAATTCACCTTAAGCAATCTCTTGCCATTTAGGTTAAGAGCGCTGCTTCCAGACAACAAATTCACACTCATTCACACCACATGAGAACTCCAGGTTTCACCATTAGATCTTCAGGGCATCGTTATTCTGTATACACAGAAAAAGGCACATATTCCTAGCATCACATTCAACTGAAATACTAGGTACTTGGTTGTTATACCATGTACAACTTTGAATACCACATAGTACAGGTTGGTGACAGATACTCAAGCTAGAAGGCTTTTTGCCACTTAACACACAGAAAGGGGATTATAATAAATTTATTTCTGCTGTATAGTTTTTAAATTACTCACCATCCAGAGGGAAGGTCCCAAGTCTTAATGGTACAGTCCATTGACGAAGTTATTAGCCAACGGCCATCAGGACTGAAAGTCTAAGATAGAATAATCAATCCAAAGGCACAACTGCCAAGTTAGTCCGTACAGGATGCCCTGTTTTACACATTGCAAGAATAGATTGCTCCCTAACATCAAGATGAAATGGTCTGGCCACAAAACAAAAAATGACCTTATTGACCACCTTATTGAAAGTGATAAAAGGACAAAAACGGAAGCTATTTCGGAACATGTTTAAATACATGATGCAGGACACATCTCACTGTTAGTAAAAGCACTTTGGTCCTCCCTTTTATGTTAATGATGAAAACCACTGAGCATAAAATTGAAGAAACTGAATAAATACTTCTTTACTACCACTTAGAATTAAACCAGAAGTTAAAAAGTATTTCAATGAACACTACAAAGCACTATTACACAAAATGTAAAATAAGGAATTATCAGTCCATTGGATGATCTCAGAACTGCTTATACCTTTTATCTACCTGTCACATCTTTTCAGTATATACAGCTAAGAACATTGCACAATTTTGCTCCTCGACATGCTTTTGGTTATTCTTTATTTCGTTAAACCCAAAATTAGATTTTTGCAAATTTATATATAGTAAAATCCCAAAGCACATAAAAAATATGTGGCCATTCAAACATTATATACTTTAAGCTGAAAACTATCACGGCCAAAACTGCTGTAGAGCTGAACTACAACTTTACTATTCATAGCTGAATGTAATACTCAGTGACTTAGTAGACACAGAGAAATACATCATCTTTAAAATTAATTAGGTATTTGTACACATCATCTGTTACAGAAAATGAGTTAACAATTACCATGTCATTAATCCGTCCATGGTGTCCTGGGAACGTCCTGATAATCTTCCTGGTTTCTATATCCAAAACACTAACACTGAAGTCATCAAAGGCAATTCCCAGAATACCACTGCCAAGAATCATTAGCACATATGATAGTGAATACTCGGAGTTAAGAAATAAAAACAACACCCTAACATTGCTCCAAAAATCTTTTATCCTGACATAATCTCAGAAAAACAGTTACATTCCTTCAGTCTAATAAAATACCTTGTGGTCACTTTGTTTTGTCAACTAGTAGTCAGTTGTATTTCAATGCATCAGAAATTTAAACTTCATTACAATAGTTGGTTGCCCCCCTAGTCTTACGTACTTGCAGCAAAAAAAAAATGCACAGGAAATAGCTTCAGTTTCTTACCTGTCCCTGTGAAGCAGAATTCCACTTGGAGAAGAAGAAAGCTCAGTGCAGTAAACGAGATCTTTAGTTTTGAATTTCCAAAATTTAATTAATCCTTCACTACCAGCTGTGATTATCAGCTGATTTAATCCGTCCACTGCTACCCCCCTAATGGCCCCCTCATGCGCTGCAAATCAAACGAAAATAAAGTTGTATTTCAGAATTTGAACGTAGCATAGAAATCAGCAGAATGCTAAACACTATTCTGTGTGTCTTCGCCTAACTGCACTAAATGAGCAGTAAGCATGTGACAAACAATTCTAAAGCCACCTGGCAAGACTGCTTGAATATTGTAAGTTTCTTTACCAGTACAGAGCCAAATTGCTTTCAAGTAAGCACCTAGAATACAATACAAAAGCTGTGAGTAATTCAAGGTGAATAGCAGCTTTTATTTCTGCTTTAAATCTGGGGGGCCTTTTTTTGAATGTGAGATTTGGGGGACTTTTTGAATCACTTATGGAATACCTCCAGGAGGCCCGACTATTCCACGCAAAATTTACAGCTTCAGTTTTGGCACAAAGACTGGGAGTTTTCCTAGGCTGCTTTACACTGCAGTGTAAAGATAAGGCATAGCTCCTCCGGTTTTGCATCAATTTGATATCAATTTTATTTCTTAATCTATGCCTAGAGCTACTGACCAGTAACCAAACTCATAAAATTCATCCCACTATGAAGCAATGATGTCATTAGGAGACCACGTTTACTATGCTAGATGGCTTTTAGGAACCCATTAAGGTTTAAGGGTTCATCAAGACTCTTTCCTTTTTTCTATAACCAAAAAAAAAATAATCAGATCACAAGGTCCTTGCTATAAACTGCAGACTTACAAAGCAACAGCAAACATACATGAGGATGCATGACATGAAATACGTACGTACACAACCACTGAAAGAAATCTGAACTTACATTAAGTCCTAAGTTTGCAGTTGGGTTATTGAAAATAGCAGCATATGCAAAGAACTGGACTTGCTTAGGATTTCAATTTCCCATGCATGTAAAGTATTCTTTCAGTTTTAAGCAGAGAGCACAAAACAGATGGCAAAATTTAGCTCAGAGATAGGACCCTATAACATAAAGCTAAGTAATGGAAATGTGATTATCTCAGAAAGAGCTGAGGCCAGAGGATCTCATTTTAGTGCTAACCATTTTGGTAACTGACAATTTTGTGTTAATTAAAACCAAACATATACTAACATCAGAGCTGTTAAAACTAGCAGGGATCCTGTCCTTCAGAGTATGTTTCAAAGTACTTCTGATTACAATACAAGATAGGACAATGTAGGGTAATTAGAGAAACTGAAAAGATTCCCAAATTCAACTCAGAAGCTATGTTAAATTTCCTAAATGACAGAACACGTTTGTCACCATTCTGTTAAGAGTCAGTATTTTAAAAGTGTAGCAATTCTTACCTCTTTCTTTGCCGTAACACCCTCTGTGAATACCAGACTGCATGTTATACACATCTACCCGTCCAGTTGACAGCCCAACTACAGCAAAGTTCCCACATGAGGTGATGTCAACTGCCTTTCAAGGGGAAAAAACCCACAAATATCTATGAAAACAATTTTTTAAGTGTATATCTAATTAGCAAAGTTTTTAGAAGATATATAACATATCAGGAATACAAAATACCAGTATATTTTTATTAAACTTCTTCAAGGAAAACTGCACAGAACAAAAAACGGTTTACATCTGAAAGAAGTAGAGGAAGGAGCTCTTAAAATAAGCAAGGAATCAACAAATAACAAATATGGCAGTGCATGCTTATGAAGCATAATGAAATACTGACTTGCTGATATCCATCAGAATTCATATCTAATAATATCAACACTGTAACATAAATGACTAACCTATATAATCAAGACATCCACAAATTTAATCCCTAACAAAAATCCAAGCATACCAACTGCGTGCCTCTTTCAATGCCCGTATTGGCAGCAGCACCCTAAAACAGGGTAAGTTCACACAGACTTTAAATAGTAGAGAAACAAAGAAACAAAAATCTAGATGTACTGGGAAAGATTAAATCCAAAGAANACTGATCTTAGCTACCACTTAACTACTAAGCGTTAAGGTCGGAAAAACCATGTATCACAAGATACAGTAGTAGTATTAACACCTAGCACACAAAGTATGCCACGATAGCTACTTGTCTTGCAAGCTCGTAAGCCTCAGGAAACATTTATACCTCTCTCATCGAGTGTTAGACTTTCATTGTGTCCAGATCAAGTTGTAAGGCATTTTAGAGGGAATATCCTGGCTGCAATTTGGAAATGCATTTTTCTGTACTGCCAAAAGGAAGTATCTTCCACAATTTGCATTCACAGAGCAAGTTTATCATCACAAGCATATAGTCAACTCTAGATCATTATGACAGATTAAAGGAAACACCAACTACCTATGTGAATCAGAAAATAAAATCTGTGCTTAACGTGGATGTTTAAGGAAAAAATGCACAGGCAGCATTTTTCTCAAGACCATATGTGGAGGAATGGTTATCCGAGATCGGAGTGTGTCTAGGACAGAGCTTCAATTGTGCAGAAATGGTTAACAGAGCAGGGCGAGATAGACTTCAACCAAATGATTAGCAAGGAATTGGGAAAGTACCGAGAGCAGCAGCTGTAGCTGCTGATATCTGCGAAAAGGCAAGGATGTGAACGCTCGGGAATGTAGGATGTTAACGCTCGGGAATGTTAAAAAACGTAACTAAGAGAAAATCGCCGACCGTGAGAAAAGAACCAGTAAGAGGGATTGACGTATAACAATTAAGCCAATAGTGAGCTGCAATTTTGTAATATGCATGAGCTTATTATATTGTGTATAAAAGTTTGATGCTTGTTGCAACAAGGGGGAGCTTGCTGATAACTCACATTGAGTGTCCTTGCCTTCCCTCCGTTCGCGACAACCATATACATTACAGAACAGCTATCTGGACACACTGAGCTGGCAGAAAGCACTTTGCAAAGCATCTAAAACATGTCTAGATAGTGCTTTTGCATTCTAAACATTGCTTCTGTACAAACAGAAATCCAAATAGCATATACTGTAAGGGTAAAGAAACATTATTTTAAATAAACTTACTGTTGCATATATACCAATAGGCTTATGTTTGCCAAATTCTTCTGGCCTCAGTTTATGAGCTCCCATGGAAGTTTTCTGATAGTTCCAGGTCGTACACGTTATATACCCTTGATGGCAGGCAACAATACCATCCCAGTCACTCTCATGTGCTATTTCTGCAATGTAACACATACTCCTTTTAGAAACAATCATTCTAAAATCAAATAAGCTCTTCTGATCTCATAAGAAAGAGTACTTTGAAATACCTTTAGGCAGAACAGTTCATATTTAGTGTTCTTGTTGGACACTCAAAAACCTACCATTCAGAAAAACCACCTGGCAAACCATTGCACATTTGCTAGCATAACTGAAATGCCACCAAAACCACGAGCACTTTTTTGGTATGCTATATACATATATGTGTATATATACACANGCTCAATCTGTACACATTTCCAGCTGAGTCTCTTAACTGTTTCTTCAGCTGCTGAAGCAGCAGCAGCCACTAGTTTAACAACTTAAAGCAGGGTTTAAGAGCTAAGTCTGCTTCACATAGCAAAGACTTTTCTGCATTTGCAGGAAAATTTTTCCTCAAAAGCTCAGTATCCAAACTTTGTAGGAAAAATATGATATGCAGGGATGTAAAATAATGAGCAAGTCTGCTTTTCTTCCCCTGGAATTTATACATTAAAAAAATTTGAGAGCGTGAAATTAGGTATTTATAGAACTTCAAAGAATAAAACAACTAGATACAAACTAGTTCGCTTCACAAACAAGGACAATATAGCAAAAATGAAACAACTCTAATTAAAAATGTACTTAAATAAATATTTTCTTATGTCGCAAAATATATTTAAGGTAGTTCTACCTTAATTCAATCAGGTAGGTCTAATTAATTTTAAAAGTGCATCTATACATATATACACATATATTTGTGACAAGTATGTACAGATGGTCTGTATCACTGAAGTTTGCAGATATAAATAGTCAAAATGGCTACATAAAATTGTTAATTCAAACCTTTCAACAAATGAAACAATCAACCATCCTCAGAAGGCAAAAGAATAGCTACACTTCAGACAAAACCGATTTGAAGTCTGAAGAAAAAGTCATTAATTTAAAGAAACACATTCTGATGAAGCAAAGATACTCACAATTCTGCTTCAAAAAGGTAGGTTCACTGTTTCCATACTGAATTACAAATGAACAGAGTAATTGAAATTTGACTTCGAGAAGTGACTCAAATAAAGGAACTGGGGAATCAAAATCCACCACTATAACCAAGATTTCCTCAGCTGACAGAAGATATTCATCCCTGCTAATTGCTGGTTCTCCAGACTGGGATAATATGTATTATTATCCAGAAGATTCCGGCTCCCATGATGGAGATTTTAAAGCCAAAAGCCAGTTAAAGACGTTTGAAATAAAATGCTTTTTTTTGAAATAATAGGAAAGTTTACCAGGTGAAATAATTTTCAGTTGTCACTCAACAGCTCATGAAGTGCCACAGAATCTCAATAACCTCATGTTGATACAGCATGGGCATTCAAAACAGTAGTGTCTCAAGTGTTAAAATGAAAACCTGATGAGTTCTGTAACGTATCTCAAAGACTACTTACCCGAAGCAAAGACTGTAATTGGTGGAAGTGCCATTGTATCAAGCTTAAGACCTTTCTTTTTCGATTTCTTTTTGTTAATCGAACCTACAAAAAAAAAAAAAAAAGTTAAGTGTCTCTACCTCATGGCCAAATCTGAGAATGCTTTTAAAAGGATTGTTTACTAAATGTAAAGTTCCTATGAAACTTAGAAAACTTTGGTTTATGTTAACACAGCGTTGCTGTTACCTAGGGTTTAAAGAGCTAAGAACATTATATATAGAGTTCCTGTAAAAATTCATGTGATGCTGAGCAAATCTCTAGCCAGTACAGATGTACTACTCAACCCATTTGTTCCAAGAGCTTGTGCTGACGTCCTGAGGCAGAGGTCACCCCATCACAGCCAAAACCATGGTCATACAGACATGGCAACATAAGCAATACATAACACTTTTTCAATAATCAAAGAGTCAGGAATTTCAAATCTATGCCCAAAGGATATATATAAACAATTAACCTATGTCTGTCTATTCAAATCCATCTAAATACATATCTATCAATTTATAGATATAGATATTTAAAAATAAGGATTATTTTAGTCTTTCTGATTCTTGCTCTGAACTGTCCCTTAACCACAGCATCGCATGGAAGATTTGTTTTTGAAATTAAACTGTATATTAAATCAAAGGAACTGAAGTCAAGAAATACAAATAAACTAATAATTTAGTCAGCCAAATAAAGAGAAGTGGGGTAAAAGGTTGTAATTACCTATGCTCAAACGTCAGCTACCGCTTTACACATTTTTAATACAAAAATCATGTCCAAAGTTTCCCACAGTAAAATAACACACACCGCCAGGCTACAGAAATTATGTTTCTTAAGAACAAACAAATCTGACAGTACACTTTATATACATCAGGAAGGACCGAGTTTACAGAACAGCTGAGGTGAATAGTTTTCATACAACAGTTGAAAGTGAAAATAAGGCCTAACTAATGTTTTAGCTCCTGTTTACGTAAATGCTTTTCAGGGCTTTTTTTCCAACAATATTTGTACTTTCATTGAAATACTTACCACGTCCTAAACTTTTATTGAACTTTTCATGCACTGTTGAAAAAGACTGCAATGTTCCATCTTGACCTGACAAAATATTAGCAGAGAGCAGTGAAAGGCAAAGATTAACTTCTGTTTACTTATAAGCTATGTGAGCAAGAAAAGCAGATTAGCACTAAGAAACCTCAAGCACCATAAATAAAGCATTTACTAAAAATTCTGATACAAGAAAAAAAAAAAAAACAAAACAATCACTATGAGGCTGGTGATGCACTGGCGCAGGTTGCCCAGAGAAATTCTTAAGACTCCCTCCCTGGAGGTGTTCAAGGCCAGGCTGGATGGGGCTTTGAGCAGCCTGGTCTAGTGGGAGGTGTCCCTGCCCACGGCAGGGCGGTTGGAACTAAGTGATCTTTAAGGCCCCTTCCAACCCAAACCATTCTGTGAGACAGCTTTGTAGGGGAGACAAGGGCAAAGCAGAAACAAAGAGAAAATGAAATTGCATAACGCATATAAAATTAAAGGCACTGAAATGATTTTTAAAAATCCAAAGAATCACAAAACATTTTTTCTAGGCCACTTTAGTGGTTGCCTCTGCGCCCTCTCCATACGTCTCACTACAGTTAACAAAGCAGTAAACTACAAAAGCAAATGTGAGGATTTGTTAAGCAACTCCTGGTTGTTACTGTGGTTCATCTGGTGTGAGCTGAATTACTGTCAAGTAATTAGTTACTTGAATCCAAGTTACCAGTTGAAAGACCAGCAAGAGATTTCAGCACAGGTGGGTTTATCACAGTGTATTGCTGTGCCATATTGGGTGTAACATTCATCAAAATGTAGTGTGAGGTTTTCAAACATTACCCATGTAGACAATTTCATTACTGCAGAGTAATTAAAGACTAGACGAAGAGTCTCCATTATTCCATTACTGAAGTGTTCTGGGCCGCAAAATGTTCTGATCTAGTATTTAGTTGCCTAATTGATAGACTTTTAAATATGCAAGTTTTTAAGGAAGGGTAGTCACTTGAGCATTTTTACACTTTTAGATTAGTATCTTGGTAAAAAGTGACCTTGGGAATATACACTACAGACACAACTGAGCTTTAACTACTTAAAAAGACACTGTAACTCACAAAGCTTGCTCAAACTAGTGGAAAAAGTGGATTGGCTCCTCTAAGCTACTAAATACATTATGCTGTTTATTTTTTCTCTGTCAACAGAATTTCCCTAGTTGTTACAGGTTTTCATTTTGACCAGCTGATAGTTCCTTAGGAGATAATGAAACAATTTTTATTCATCAAACATATAAATAAGGATGACAAAAGCAGCTCCTAAGCTCTTCTGCCTGTAACTACTTTTCAGCCTACTCACTGATACATGTTCCTCTAGGGAAACTGTAAAACAGTTTAATACAGTAATAAATTATACTGTCTACCCTATCACTTACTATGCTTCATAAATACACATACATAACACAGGAAATATAATCTACTGTATTAATAAAATAAAGACATGTAGCTCTGCATACTTTCTTTACCACAGCAGGAAATCAGACTGAAGAATCAGTATGAGAATTTCATACCTGCACTAAGAATTTGCTCTCCATTTTGCCCATGGTATCGGATTTCTGTTGGTGGTGCACTATGTCCCATACGACTTCTCAATACACGTCCTGTACCACCAGGTCCATCAAAAATCCACACCTGCCTCCCAAGAAAAAGCAGAAAAATGAAGAATGATAAACATTACTCTCCCAATAATTACAGCTCTTGGCAGTAGAACAGGCTTAGCTGGGAGTTCGTGCAGCAAACTTCACACATTGGCTTTCATCCTTGATCCTAAAACCCTGGAAGTATCCATCACGGCAGCAGATTGTTTCACGCTGTTTATTCTGCCCCCCCACCAAAGGCTAATGGCATCGGAGGACACACAGCACGAGGGACTTTTATCAAGAGAAACTGCTCATGATCCAGAACATTATAAAAACACATCAAGATTTAAGAGAGTGCACCAGGATACAAAGTGTGATTCTGCAAAAGTGGATACAAAGCTGTGGTCTTCAAGGCTATCACGAAGTGACAAATGAAGCAATGACACCATGGTAGCAAATCCTTAAACTGCCTCACTACAGATTAACTCAGAGCCAGCAACTTCATGAACTTCAAATTTGTTATATTTGTTTCATTTAAGAACTGCTACTTCAATCAACTAAACATTTACAACTGTGAGGACTACAAGAGGAAAAACACAAAACATAAGAGCAGATAGCAGTGGCTATTGTAACTTACCCGTATAGCGTTATCAGCTCCATTAGTAATAAGGAGTGGCTCTCCAGGGACAAATGACATACCAGCTATTGCTGTGGAATGGGCATCTTGCATCTGACACAGTACTTTCTTCTCTTCTAGATCCCACAAAGCAATGTGCCCAATTGGGCTACCAGCTGCCATTACTGTGTGCCCATCTGCTCCAAAGAGAAAAAAAAAAGTTCAAAAGGTTTGCGTATTGACATTCAGCTCATCTTTACTGACTTCTCACTTCTTAAAACTGATGCAAGAAAAGGCTGCAATCACAAGAAAAAAATATTCTCAAGCTGATTCTAAAAATAAGGCATTTAACTGAAATATTCTGGTATTTCAAATAGAAAAGGAACAAAGTTCAGATAATAAAAAAACAGGATCTTTTTCGTATCAGATCGTAACAAATGTATCTGCATCTGACACTAGAGGTTTTGCTTGAAAGCACAAGAGATGTTGTATCTGTACCATTTTCAAAAATCACTCTATACTCCAGATTCTTCCCCAAACTTATTAGCCTTCACACTTCAAGATGTTATAGCTGATGTATCACCACTCTAGAAGTTATCAGTCATTTTTTTAAATCGTCTTAAGTTTTTGGCTGAACAACTTGCAAAAATAAATTTCAGAAGTTGATTACATGTTTATTCAATCATCCTAACCAATAATTAAACCTCAATTCAGAGAATTTCTAATTTTTTTCTATTTGCTCTATCCTGTCTAATATTAAGGAGATAAACGCATTGCACTAACTTCTAAAAACACACTACAAATAATATGGTAAGTTTTAAAACTTATTATAGTAAGATAAAATTCCACCGAATATCCTGCATAATTGGTAATTAATCTTTTCGCTACAACAAAAGAAAAAGCCAGCTTCCAGTTTGCAATTACACATATCATAGATTACTAAACCAGAAAGGGCTAGGGTTTTCTTTTTCAGTACAGCTTCACAGATATGGTAATTTGCCAAGTTCATTTTAATTTAGATAAAGACCACTTTACTCAAAGGCTGAATTAAGTAAATGAGATCAAAACAGCCAGGTTACATTTACACTAAATTTTCTAACTACAAAGACAGGAAGAGAGAGAGATTAGAGAATGTTTGAAAGCCACACATCCAAGCAGGCAATGGAAGTTATTTCACTTTATTATCATTTTGAGTTAAATGGCTGACACAAAAAGGCGCTCTTTCGACTTCTCACAAGTCTTTCCACCAAGTCTCTCCAGTAGCATTCTTCCTCAATAGGGTCTGCATCAATCTATAATCTGTTAAGATTTGCAAGTTTGGCTATTCAAATGAGATAGTAGATTCAGTATCAACAGTATCCTATGCAGGCAGGATGAACATTAAAGTAACCAGCTTTAGTAATCACTACATGCTTGTTAGAAAAAAAAAAAAAAGCTGTGAATATAAACAGTGTTCCCCAGTAACAGTCAACTATTAACATGCTAAATTTATTCTGGATACTGACACTACAGCATACTGATTACTCTGCATTAACTCTGATAACTGTGTACTGTGTTAGCTCTTGGCACATTGTAAATATAAATTAACTTTTCTTTGCAAAAGGAGTCCTGTATGTCACACTTCCTGTGCGCTGAGTCAGTACAAGGGAAAATGCAATAAAACAGCCAGTATCATGAAGATGCATGATCTCCCTTATTTACTGGTAACTTTTCTAGATTATCTGCAGCCTTTGAAGACAAAAACTCTCAGCCCGAATTTTGATTCTCAAACGACTTATCAAAACATATTTTCCTACCTTCCACTTAGCGTTAGTGATTTTATATGTATTTTCACTAAGAATTATAAGACTTACCTGTACGAAAAGCTATTGCTGTGATGGGACCCCAGTCTTGTTGAAATTTCATCAGAGTTTCATCAAACTTAATATTATGTACAATGATATGACCAGATACAAGACCAACTGCAACAACATCCACTGCTGGAGCCTGCAAGATAATTGAACAGTAACTGAATAAGGGAAAACTTGTTGCTACACTACTAAAACCAACACATACAAGACAATGCATCTAAGACCAGGAAAAATACTAAAGAAACAAATAAGGCATCTTGCATGAAATCTTTGGTCTATATTACCAAACACATGACTGAACATCTGATTAATCTAAACAAAAAATGAAAGTTGCAAGATTTTGTGCTTCGTCTCCATTGGATTAAACAATTCTGCTTCCAGAAACTGGAATTCCTTTAAAAAACAGACTCACTAAGTTTTCGGTAGTTCTGGTAGACCGTTATACACCCTGCCACACCCCCTGATATTTACAAATTTTATCCAGGACAACTGTAGACCATTTTCAAAGCTGTCATCAATGCTACCAAGAAGTTTTAATTGATTTTTATATCTACAAAAATACAGCAAATACAATTACAAAATCTTTTATTGAATCAGAAAAATCTACACTTTATTAACCTCCAAAGCAAAATAAATTTTGCAAAAAGCTACCAGTGTTAACAGAAGTTACACGATACACATGCATCTTGCAAATGAATGTTTCTGTGAATTCATTGTATCATTCAGTGAATAAAACTACAGACATGATGAACACAAAACAGCTAAGATGCTAAATGTAACAGAACTAGGACTAGACGGAAGGATAGACAAGATGCCTTCAAATCTACCTCTCTTCAATGTCTAAAATGCTCAAGAAAGGGTTACTAAAATTACTTGAGAGGATACAAGTCATCTTTATTGATGTAATTTTAAACAATATTTTGCCTGTTATTCTTGACCAGTTATATAGGAAAATAAGATAACGAAAATACTAACTTGTTCAAGAGTTGTGACCGCTGAGTGCCATCCTGGAAATGAGTATAAGAGTTTGCTGGAAAACAAAACAAACAAAAAACATAAATCAATTAACCCTTGGGGATTTTCTACAACAAAATGGATGCTTTATATGCACTTATGGATGCTTTACGTGCACTTACACAGAAAAGTACGCTGGCTTTCCATCCTTCTAAATCAGTTAAAAGGGGAAAAACCCTGTGACACTAATAAGTTAGGTTAGGAATAAAACTTACGGTTCATTTTTATTGAAAAAGTTAGTGTTGTGCATTAATAATTCTATAGCATGAATAGGGAGGAAAACTCCTTCTATACCAGTTGCTCCCCACGTCTTTCTGCTCTGAACGCAACTCTTCAGAGCTCTTAACACTAACATAAAAAGCCATTCTTGGTCCAACTTCTAATAAAAATCTTTCATTTGCAGAGTAGCTTCCCTACATGAAGACACTAATGCATATTACAAGCACAGCCCACCTTGTTTCCTTCAGAAATAGTAACAGCCAAAATGTGAAGCAGGACTGTCAAGGAGAAGGCAGTCATGCAGTACTTACTAAGGGTGCAATTATGAAGACCATATTTAAGAACAGACATGACTAAAAAGCTATTCCTTCACCACAGACTGCTGGCAGCCATGTGTTACCACCTCTCACTTTCCTCTCTTGCCAGAGACCATTAAACTTTTCCCTCACTTCTTCCAATTCTCTTGTCTAATTGTGCCCATACCTATCTACAAAATAATCCACTTAGGGAATAAGCATACTGCTTAACACAGCGACATTGCTGAAAGAGCAGTAACAGTCCATAAGTTTTTACACAATTAAAAGGGAAACTAAGGAAGACTTTTTGTCATCTAGGATGCATTGCACCTCAGATGCTGCAAGAGGCATCAAAGACACATAAGAGTACTACGAGTAGAGACACTTACTTTTCTGTATTTTTAGGTTATTCCTACGTCCTGATTTATACACCATATACAGCATATCCAAAACTTTAGCATATGAAACAAAAAAAATTAGCAGTGATATGACTGAAATTATACAGTAGTTACAAGAATAAAACACTGATCTATGCAAGCTGAGCTAACACCTATTTGCAGTAGGTACATTAACAGGCAGGGAAGTTCACTGTACCTGTAACTTCCATGAGCTAGAAAAGTGGCTGATCATGGTAGGCATGAAATACCATTATAGGTGGTACTCTACTGGAACATGCTCAGAGACAACTACATGTCTACACATCTCTTGAGTAGAAGGATCAAATGCTAGTAATTACCTCCACACTACCTGCCAGCACTTCCACAACAACCAAAAAATTTAGCTTGGAAGAAGGGAGGCAGAAGGCCTCAACATGCATTTACTATTAATTATTTTCATGGGAAAGCTATGGGATTCCAAGAAATAATAAAAATAACAACATAATTATAAAAAAACATTCCTGAACAATTCCTGACACTTTGCAGGGAGAGTAAACAACACGCAACTTGAAAGGCATCAGCATTCAGGGAGCAGCAGCATTCTTTGTTCCTGGAGACAGACCAACTGAAAACTTTTGCCAAAGGAGTCAGTAAAAGATTCCAAGTTCAAAACCTACTGTACTTAAAAGTATTATTTGTTGCGTATGAAATTGCTTATGAAACTACTTGGAGCATGAAGTATAACTGAGTTATTAAGAATCTTACTTGGATTTTATATTCCATAGTTGCAAGCTCCCTTGTTCACTCCCGAGGAGAATTTTATTCAAATAGGTGCTGGGATGCAGAACTGCAGAAACTGCAAAAGTGGCCTTATCAAAATCCACTTGAAGATACTGCTCTGCAAAAAAGTAAGAAACAACGTTAGTGTGGCTACCCCTACAAATCTGCAGGCTTATCATCCTTTGGCAACTGTAAAGGCAGAACTGATGTTTGCTCTGCACAAATCCCATAATAAGTATTTCTTGCATTAAAAGATTAGTTAATGTGTAACAGTACAGGCTAAACTTGTCTGCGTTATAACATCTGTTGGCTTGAAGGTATATTTTTTTCCCTATAAGCATACCTAGCACAACAACAATGCTGGCAAAACTGTAGTGATTTCTATCTTTCTGAAGGATTCCTGCTCCTGCCTGAGCAAAACACCTCATCTGATTAGCATGCCTTTTGTTTGTTATAGCAACTTCAAATCTCTAAAGCCTGAATGTAGCCACTTTCCAGATCCAGCATCCAGGGAATTACATTGGTCATACCAATGAGAATGCTTTCTAAAGAAAAAAATTCAGGGCACTGAGGCAGGATTTCATAAGGCACTTTACAATGGCATGAGAAGATGTCGACACAATCAAAAGATTATTCATAAGAATTTATTCGTACACAGACCGGTAAATATCAAGGAACTACAGGATGTCAGAGATGGTGCCAAAACTGCTGTACCACAGCCTTTACCAGAAAATTAAACACTAACATGAAATTTCTGTAAAAGCATCTCAGTTTACACCTATCTGGAACCTTACTGGGTCTCCGCATGTGGTACAGGATCCATTAATGAAAAATTATTGCAGGATTAGGACTTCAGATCACCATTTAAGTAGCAATACCATTTAAGGATTTTTTTCTTTTTAAAGAATAAACTATTTCTGGACATGTGCATTTAAAAAAAACCTTTTTTTAAATTACTGAATGTTTAACAATGCTATCCCATAAAGCAATAAAAAATTAAAATAAAGTGTCTCTCACCTTCTGACTGTATATCCCAAACAATAAGAACATTATCAACATCCACAGAGATGACATGATCACCAAAAGGCTGCAGAAGGTGTATGCTTGCCTTGTGACCTTCAAAGGTATGAACCACCTATAATTGCAAAATAGAATTGTTTTCAATATAGGCTGTTCAGGTAGCATATCATGTTAACATAACACTTGAGGACAGCTCAACACGTCAGCAACAAGTTTAAACAGAATACAGGGAAAGGCCACACAACTTTAAGTGGAAGATACACAATTGTCCCCAATATTTTAAAATGTTGGCAAAAACATTTTAACTAAATATTTTTAATTATTTAGTTTCATTTAAATTAATTTATGTGAATTAACTATTTTTTTATCTTTAACTAACTACTTTATTATAATTAATACATAAAACACAGGTCAGCCACTACAGAACTTGCTCTTACATTCCCCTATTTTAAGCTTTTTATTCCTCCTTCCTGTTTTTGTTTCCCTAAAATTGAAGTTATTAAACATCTACGGAAATAAATGTTCGCAGAAAATTAACTGTCTTGAAAACACAAACACTACACAACTGGTTTGTACTACTAAGCAGTAAGTAAACTGATAAAAACCTCTTTGTTCCTGGCAAAAGCATGAAGAATATTGTCGTATGAAGCAAATATCAACATGCGATCTGCTGCCAAACATGTAATGTCTTGTGGCAACGCATTACCTGTTAATCAAACAGAAGAAAAGTTTAACCAGTTTCAGGCTCATAACAAGAGTAAGCCTGACAGTACTTTTTTAGCATGGTAACCCACCAAGAAAGTTCTCCTGTTGAATTTCTTAGAGAAATGCACTCATTTCAGATGAATGCAAATACTACTATAAATAATATCATACCCATAACAACAACATAAGTAACATCAGACTGACAGAACACAAGATCGTTCTTTTGAAAAACACTTAATAATAAATTACTGAATTGTCACTGTAAGTGAAGGCACACGTTAGCTTTGTGAGGGCTTATAAAGAAGTTATCCCAAGATAACACTTCTGCGGACAATGAGAGCCCCACAGCCCACTGGACTGGAAACACAGATGATAAATCAAAGTCTCAGCATTAGCAACGCCTATTAGATTAAGCCATTCTGCAGACCTGGAAGCTAGTGACCCACTCCTGCACCCATTTTCTAATTACACCTAAAGACACCAAGAATTTACTGCTCTAACAATACATCTCACTCCCCACCTTGTGACTGGTGCAGAAAGAGTATCTACTATTGTGATCTGCTGCTTTACTAGCTCACATGGTAAGAGTCAAAGCTGCAGATCACAACAAGAAGCTCCTGGTGTGGTCCCAAATGGTGGAAAGCTGAAAAAAAAACACTCCAGGGAAAAATACTCCCTGTCTACGAAAATATAAAAATGCAAATGACAGCACTTAATGATTGTACAGAGAAACACCAGATTAAAAATCAGTCACTGTGGGAGTGCACCTGTGACACAAACTTGCACGATCACACAGCAGCCTCCTCTACAGTGTTGCTTTGTATTATGAATTACTATCAGGCACAAGGAATCCTGTACCCTTTGCTGTACTGCAGCACAGTTTCAATGGGAAGAACTAAACTAAGAAATTAAAAGAGGTTGCAATTTATGAGAGGTTTAATTCGTTTGAACACATTAGACATCTTCCCATAGAGCCCCTGAAGTGACGTAGGCCCGCAATCAGGTTACAGATACCTCGTTCTCCACATGAGCTCGGTGCAAGTCTGCTTAGGCCAAGACAGTTTGAGGCGCACAGCAATTAAAAAGTTCAAAGCGCCAACCACTTAACATCAATAAACCAACAACACTGCACATCATTCATCAATCACAATTTTATACGTAAGTATCTCAATTTCTCAAAAAGCTTAAATGATGACATCACTAAAAATATGTAGCCCACAGAAAAGGATTTCACAGAATATGCAATGTTTTTATGATTTTGTGAGCTGAAAACAGAAGTTACATCAATGGGTTTACAGCTGCAACTATTCACTGCTGATCTTCTAAATCTAGTCCCAGTTGTGTGACAGTTATTCCCAAGTTTACAAGTGTCCTGTTAATGACAAATATTTTGCTTTATGAGTTCTGTGTAAAAACTCTGTGGTATGCATAAGTAAAACACCTACTTTTCAAGAAAGTGTGCATCTCACTGAATCATCTAAATGTCAGTTGGAAGGGACCTTTGGAAATCATCTAGTTCAACCTCCCACCCAGCTCTTCCCGAAGCTGAATCATCACCAGTACTAGATCGGGTTAACTGCAGCTATGGCCAGCTGAGTCTTGAAAGCTTCTGGGGAAGGAGCTTGCTCAAGCTCTACACTTTACTACAGTTCCCTTCTAGTCAGGGCCATTTTTCCTAACCCCCACTGTGACCATCTCAAGCTGCAATCTGTTGCTACTGCCCCTTCTTACTCTACCATTACCACCACAAATTCAGCTCTGCCATCTTTGTAACTGCTCTTCAGGTACTGTGCTGCCTTCAGGTCACCCTGTATTTTTCCCTTTGCAGGACTACACAAATCCACTTACTTCAATGTCTCTTCTCATACTGTAGGCCCTTGACACTCAACAGTGCCTCAGGATTCCCCCCTCCCCCCCCCCCGAAATAAAAAGAGGAGGGGTGGGAGGGGATGAACCACACTAACTGGGTATCACAGTCTAGGTATGGCCTCACCAGCACAAAGTACAGGAGAATAACAGTGTTCCCTGATCTGCTGGCCGCGTTCCTAACGTAGCTCAGTACATGGCTTGCTTCACTCATAGTTACTGCATTGTTGGTCCACATTCAATCTGGCACCAGCACAGTCACGGCTCCTTTTTAGCAGGATGCCATGCAGCCCATCAGTTCCTGGCTTGTTCTGTCCCAGGTGCAGGATTTTGCACTTGCCCTCGCTGAACTTGGCAAAGTTTCTGTTGGCCCAGGCCTAGCGTTTTGCAACAACTCCGTGGACTGATGCTCTGCCATGCTGGTTGTCAGCTACTCCCCCTAACATATTCTGCAGATCTTTTTAAGACTGCACGCCGCCTCATCACCCAGGCTTGTTGGTAAAAGTGATAAACAACATGGGCCCTGCTGTTGACATCTAGGGCGCTACGCTTGTTACCAACTGCCAAAGGGATGTCAAGCCATTGATTCATACCCACTGTATCCAGCAGTCCAGCTGATTTTTAACACTCCCTGAAGACTTTTAGTCCCATCCCCACCTATTCTGTTCCTGTAATTATTTTCCTCCTATAACACTGCCTTCTAGTAACCACAAAAACAACAAACCAGGCATCTGGAATTAACAGCTTTATTCACCGCTCACTCCTTAAGGCCTTGGGGTGTTCTTGGAAGAACAAGATGACAAGAACAGGAGTTTCATAAGGTATATCCCCAAGAGAATTAAGTTACAGTTGCAACAGCTGTCTTATTTCCAAACCGACACCTGATATTTCCAAGACTCCTTTCAACGTATTTCAGTGCAAATATTAGTACACAGAATTAAATTTCCATTTTTGAGTTGAGAATAAAGTGCAGATGTCAGATGTGTTAAAAAAAACCCAGACAAACAGGAAGGAACAATCTGTGCATACTTACTCACAGCAACAAGACCAAGCTTATTCACCTGCAATGAAAATGTTAAAAAGGCATTTTTAGTGACTGGTTGCAATGGACTTGATATAAACAGAAATTAAAAATTCTAGGAACCTACTTAGACAAGGAATCTGAATGCCTCCCAAGACAGAAAATTTATTCTTTTTAGTTTACAACAATATCTGCAGCAAAATCCACAGATAGCACATCAAAAAGGTATGGGACAATGTATTTGCCAAAAGAAAATCATTCAGCAACAGTGAGTTGTGCTTCTTGATATACTTCACCCTAATGTACAGGAAACTAAGCACCTGTTTAGACACCTTGCAGAGCAAATTTGTTTTCACACCACATGATTCCCATTACAACCACACAATCTTATCTCTGTTCACACAAAATTTGCTTCAGGTACAATCATCTTTGCCCAGTGATGATCATTACTAATTTAGTTCAAAGTCTGTGGAGAAGATTGACAGCAGTCAACACTGAAAGACTACCATAAAGGCACAGGAAGATCTATGCTGGCAGCACTCTGCTGTTCACTATAATCACTCGATGCAGTTCTGGTTTGTAAATGTTTCTATATGCTGAAAATGCTTTTATCGTAGAGCAAGAAGTGGGTCAATATTACAGGCTTTCATCTTGCAGAACTGGATTGTTCTCACCTGCTTCCCTACAGGGGAAGTTTTAATACTATCTAAGGAATTACACCCCCGCCTGCCCCCCCAAACCTGTAGCCCCCGGAGGCTAAGCCGCAGCCATCCAACCTGCGGGTGAGGTTTAGTTTATCTACCAACAAGGGGAAAGC
>VXBH01000508.1:198634-214249 GCA_013400035.1 Rynchops niger
GACAGTTCTCTCACACTCTCAGGCGCCACAAGTGTTAGCCTTATCAGTTCTTTGAAGGCCAGGCCCGCATTATTTATTTCCTTGCGAGTGTTTGAGGCATTCCATTGAAGGCTTGTAGGGCCTTCTGCCCCTCATCAGATAATTTATGGCCTGTGTCTTACACCTTTTCATCATCCATTGTCAAGCTATAGACACTAAAAAGACTCCCTAACATACAGGGCTACTCCATTGCCTCTCCTTCCATGTCTATCCCTCCTGAAGAGTTCATAGCCATCCACTGTGGCACTCCAGTTGTGTGAGTCATGTTTCCACGATTGCAGTTATGTCAAATTTCATGGCTGTACAATGGCTTCCAGCTCCTCCATGTTTGTTGCCCATGCTGCATGTATTGGTGTAGATGCACTTCAGTTGGGCTATTGATCCTGCCATCTTTTTGGAGGGAGAAACCCTAATTTATATGTGACTGTTTTCACGTGCTTTTGTGGTTTCTGATGCATCAATGACCCTTAACGTCTTTGCTGCTGTCTCCATCCCCAACCTCCACTGAAAAGGGCTAGGGTGCTGAGCACAGGGACATTTCAAATGTGCTCCAGTGTACTCGGCATATTGTGGAGCGTATTGAAGAGCCTCGTTAAACACGTAAAACATGCCTAACATTGGCCTGCCACACCCAGGCTTATCTCTGGTGAGCCTATTTTCATTCTTTTCCCTTTTCAAATGTAGTTTAAAGCTCTTGCAATGACTCCTGCTAAATGCAAAAATCCTTTTTCCCTTTTGAGATGGGTGTACCCCATCTGTTGTCAACACGTTGGTGTTATGTAGTTCCACCCATGATAAAAAAACCCTAAAATACTGCTATTGATACTAGTCACAGAGCAAGGTATTGATCTGCTGTGTCTTAAAAACCTCCATGGGTCTCTAGAAAGGACTTCATTATAGACTATACATGTCTGACAGAGAGAGAATTTGTCGTGGTTTTGGTAAATGCTTTGTTAAGTTTGACAAAAGCTGGCAAAACCACTTTAAGTGTATGCAGGTTATGTTTATACAGTGAAACACTAATTATCACAGTAAATAAAAAAATTAATATACACTATTTTAATGTGTAACTGACCACAGATATGTTTCGGGTAAACTGGATAGGATGAAAAAATTTTTCTGGGATACTTTTCCCCACTTAGATTATAGAACTAAATGCACTTAACTAAAAGTATAATTTCTCAGCCTTCCTCCAGCTTTTAATTTTGACAAAAAAAGTGTGTGTCTGAGCAACCACTGGCCTGAATACAGCTATATAGGAAAAATAAGCACGGATGGTAAATGATTAGACATTTTCCAACTCCTACGTTGGGACAGATGTCCAAGCATATCATGCCAAATATTGGAAATAAGTAAGGAATTTCAAAAGTCTAGTCACTGCAGCCAGACACGGCTGCTTTTATCAGAAATAAGATTACGGGTATCACAACTCTTGGACTGGGACAAGACAGCTCATCTGTGAGGTTGTGAAGTCCATGGTACTTCATGTTCTTTTTTAAAGTAAGTGAGAAGTTTGATCTTCCTAGATCTAATGTTTAAATTCTGCATCCTATGTGTTGGGTTAACAACTTCTGAGGGAAACTTGTACTTTCTCACTTGAAGGGATCAAATCTAATGGGGAATAACTTTAGTTAAGCAAAGAGGACTTAATTACATTTTTACAGATAACCCCTGATAAGATTCTTATGATACTTTCACTTTGCAGTTGCACAGAAATGGAAATAAAATGTTGGTGACACCATAAAATTAGAAATAAAAAGGTACCTTACAACCCAGCCACTAAATCACTCAAAGGACTGTGTTCAACCCTGCTTGCTAATACCACACAACAGATAAATCTGCTATTTGGAAGGAGAGTTAGGTCTTAAAAAGTTTATCGGAAAGGCATTACAAAAGAAAACATACCATTCTCAAGCTATCATTTGTTAGGAACAGGAAAAAACTAGCCCCTAATGAGTCCAGATTATGAAATAACTCTGATTACACATCTTACAAAGGTTGTTGTGCAGAAATTGCAAAAGAAAGCATGCCATTTGAACTCTAATGTTTGTTAGGACCATAAACTAAATGGGTTCTAAAGTAACTGAGATTATAAAACAGCTCAGGTTACCTGTAATAAAGAGGTATTGGGAAGGCATTCACTAATTTCTTCAAAAAGTTGTTTTCAGGGTAAGATACATATATGATTAATTGAAAACATTCTTCATGATATTACTTTCCTTTATATCTTTAAGCCTATGTGAATTTGCCATACCTTTTCAATTTAGAAAAGAACTTATCCCATGCATGGGCTAAAGCCATAGTACACTCTCTCCTTGTCACCAGCAAGAATGAGACCAGTGGCAAGTGCTTTGTTCCTATCCTAATAATAGCTATTGTATTTTAAAAAGTGTCAGAATAAGGCAAACTTCTTATCCAGTGGAAATCAGCAGAAGTAGTAGCATAAGGAAGTACAAACAAGCCATTCCCACTCCCTCATGATTTATTTCTTGTATTCCGGGGTTAATACATTATTTTTCAGTTGTGTTTGACTAACCATCTGAGCAGCATGTTATTATGCTTGGCATATATGGATGAATGTCAGTGTGTAAAGAGGAATGGCTCAAATGCACAAAGCTTTGCTACAGAGTGACTGGTTGAGACCTTAGAAGTCATAACCAAGGGGAAGGACAGCATGATGTGTGTCCCTTCCAGACTATCCCATCAAGAAGAAGTGTTGCATGAAACCTTCCATAAACATCTGGGAGAAGCTTCAAGATTGCAGGCCTTGGTCCTCATGGGAGACCTGAACTGTCTGGAAGACGCTCACATATGTCATGTCCAATGCATACATATGCAACGTATGAGATGGTTGTTCCTGTGGGCTGCAAAATGTCTGTATTCAGTGCTGCTTGCAGTGCTGTTATGTAAGCAGTGTTTTAGCTGTTAACTTATATCTGACTTGGGTGTAGTCATCCAGAATATAGTGAACCCAGTGTAGCTGCAGCCTACTAACGCATGTATTACACTGCCAGTCATAGTCAAACATTGTCCCTGTGTGTTTTGTTTTATTTCTGTTGTTTACCACAGAGGACGAGAAGCCAAGCCCTAAAAGTAATTCTTTGAAATTGAATTTGCCCCTAAGGCATATCTGAGGATACAGCTATGGCACTGGTGGATGGGTACAAAAAGAAGAGAAGACAGCCTACCCCACGTAGTCTCTGAGGTCATTATTGACTACATGTTAAGAAAAGATGAGCAACAAAGAGGAAACCACAGACTGAACAGCACAAATCTTCCAATGATCACTGTCTCGTGTAATTCCCCAAGGCAGCACCACCTCACCGATTTTCCAGTTGGGGATGAGCACATTTGAGGGGAACGGAGGAAAACCCTGGACAGTTCTAGAACCAAAGACATATTCAACACAGCATTAACATGAACTATCTGAAAATCTTTGATTAAACCAGCATAATCTTTAGCGTCCAAAAAAATAATCAAACCCAGAAAGCTATTAGGTAGTTGGCTCATGATAGTCTCCCTCTATAAATATTTGTCCTATTAGGAGAGTGATTTTCAGGGAAATCCCTTGAGACTGCTGTCCCATTCTGAGAAAGCCTTTTCCCCCATCGCTGAGTCCTGGTAGAGAATAAAATATTTACCTAGAAAAAAGACAGCTAACTTTTGTTGAAGAAGATTTTAAAGTAGGACCTGGGATAGAAGATCTCTGGAGAGGAAAGGTCAATGGTGAGTGAGGACAGTAGTGTGGTTATCTTCTCTCCTTTTGTGGTATTACTCACAGCAAGAGCTCTGCCTTGATCTCTCTGGCAAGTATGAAGGAATTAGATTATTTTAAAAATTAAACCTTAATGGGTGAGGTTCTAAATGAATTACATCTGGCAGGGATTACAACAGGCAAAGGCAGCTGTTACTACAAATCTCTTAGTAGCTAGTGAATGAGGGAAGGAAGGACATACCTTGTACTGAAGAAGGGAATATACACAATGGTGACACTTCATTATTGATAAAAACACATAGAGCTAGAACAGATGTCAAGAGACGATCTTTTAAACCCTTCCTCAAGGCATAATCAACTATATCTACACTATTTCTGACAGAGGGCCTGTCAGCATGCACTTGATTATGTCAAGCTATGAAAATAACATGACTATTCAAGACAAGCTTCTATAGCGCTACTATTCAAACAATGTTTCCTAATGTCTGCACTATTTCACCCATAGCAAGGCCATTAATTGTTATCTTGCCTACCTGGGAGAAAGAGAACACACCACTCCTTCGCTCTTCACAGACGTTTTCTGTACTCTGGAGGGATGTTATTTCCCCTCAGAGTTCTTGTATTTGGACCCAACAACCAAAATTTGCTCACACTACTTTTAAAGGTCAGTTAGACTTCTGATCATTCATGGTCAACATTTTTCTTCAATAGAAACTAGACTCAACTTTGCAGCTGAGAGATTAGGAGTTTCATTTGCCTTTGAAAATGACATTTGAGTTTACACATCACATTATACTGTTTGCTTTTTCTTTTTCCTGCAGTCTTGCATTGGTGAATCATGCTCAGTTTTAATAGCATTTTTTGCTTCAGCCTTAAAAATAAAAACTGAAACTGTGACTAGATGTTTCATTTAATTGAAATTAATTGAATTGAAGATAGTACCAAAGGCCAAAATAAGGAAGGTAATTTCCAGCGTTCTTTAAAAATGAGTATTATGCTTATCACTTTCCTTCCCTCCAATGCCAAGGATGTTAGAGGAGAGATGTTTCAATGCCTTAGAAAAAAGGAAATAAATTTTGGGGACTTCACAAATTTCATAAACATTTCTCTGTTCACTTTATGAATGATCCCCTTTTTCCCCTTCTGAATCTTGGGGCTTTTCCCTCTTGTCTTATTTTCAAAATGGGTGTTTGATTTGACATTTTCATCTTCAAACTCAAAATAATTCCATCATTAAAATGGAAGCATAAGAAGCTTTGATATTGCATGAAAATGCCTCCAGAATCAGCAAGTATAAAAAAGACAAATTTATAAATGTAATTGATTAGTATGAGCAGAAAGATAATGTTTAGTATAACAAGACCCAAAGAGTAAAGTGTGTGGAAAGCAGAATGGTCAAGAGAAGCTATGTGTGAAGATAACGCTCTATGACGCTGATATTCCTCTTGTGAATTACAATTATACAAGTTTAATTATGGTATATAATTTGCTTAGGGAAGTAACCGAAGTCATATGGCCATATCTGAATTTTGAGACTGCTTCCATGGTCCTGGAAGGCTGTTTGTACTGAGGGTTTCTTTACTTCTTACTTGGATCAACGCTTTTGTGTATCCTCATGCCTGTTGCTCTTTTGAGAGCTCATTTTGTGTAGCAAGGCAAGCCACTGTTTCTGGAAGGTGCTCCATGGGTTCTACACCCTTCTAAGCACAGAGTCAGCCAGGATTTGTTTTTCCTGGTGGAAAAATCCTGGGATCCCTAGACATTTGGGAGAGTGCAAGGCCTGCTCCTGTCTTAGCAGAGCTACATACCTGCCAATCTGGAGAGGCTGGGAAGGGCAAATTTCTTTAATGGGAGGAGCTCCAGAGAAGTAGGTGAAAGGACAGCAATAAGACCCCCAGAAATAATCCTTCTACGTTCATCATGAGCTAAACTATGGTCTCGCAAAAGACTTACTACCAACATCCAACATCTGATGAATGGTAGCAAGGGGCCCACAACCATACCTAATATCTGAGGGTGTTTTTGCCAAGTGTGGGCCTGAAACAGACCCAGGACAACAGGAAAGCAAGATCGAGATCCGTAATTCTGCAATTAATCTATTATTCTGTCTCAAGGAATTAATACTTTGGAAAGGGTACCATAAACAGGTCATGCAGAAAATGGGTGCTGCCTAGGCTTACTAACTCAGTTTCTGACAGTCAGTGATTCAAGGACTTCCTCAGCTGGAGGCTTCTTTCAGGCAGTGACATCCAATAGCCCTCAGTGGACTTACCCAGCACAAATTGCTCTAAGCCCTGCCTGATTCATTCCTATGTTTGGTTTCCGTGTGTTTTGTAATAAAACCACTTCCATTGCCTGTTTTAAATCATGCCTGAGACTTTCATGTCCCTTTTGTTATAAGAAACAGTGCATATTCATTCCCTAGTCACCTCTTTTTCTGTCCCTTGGGAATTTTGTCACCCTCCGCAGTTGCCTTTTACTGGTAGAAGACCTATTAAGTGTCCTGTCACAGAGACTCCACCCTCTGCTCTTTTCCCATCTGTATTCTTTCAGATGAGGGAACCAGAACTGGACTAGGTATTCATGATGCAGTTTGTGAATCTATACAATTGCAGAATCATATTTTTGCTTTGGTTTCAGTTCTTTTCCAACTCACATTACTGTAGCAAGAATATTGTGGCCGAAAGCACCAAGGGAGAGCTTTATGTTGAAACCAGGTGACCTATTGAAAATCATTAACTTTAGCCAGAAACCTTGCCTTCTTAATGGGTCCCAGTATTTTATTTGCCTTTTCAAATGCCTCTGCATATTGAACTAATGGCTCTAACATGTACAATCTGAACAATTATACCTAACAAACAATTATACTTAGCCTAGAAAACACAGGTAAGGCAGTTTCTTCACATATACATTGTGTTTTGTTTATCACTGTTGAATGGCACATGCTACTTTAGCACTCTATCACTCCATACTGTGCGAACCTTAGTCAAGCACAAGAGGAGTTGCCAGCAGTTGCTCTGAAAAATGTCAGTTACTATTATACCATTTGCAAAAGATATCATCGTACCATTCAACCCTGTCTCATAGATCATATATAAGAGTGTCAACATGGGAGACCTTATTGAAAATGTCCTTTCATTGTGAAACCTCACAGTTTATTCCTGGCATTTATTTCTCAACATTTAGCTGGTTGTTAGTCATCCTTACTCTCCAACAACAACTTAATTTCTTTAAGAGACTTTCACAGGAGATCTTGTCAAAACTTTTTGTAAATGTAACCATGCTGTATGGGCTGACTCACCTTATATACATGCTTGCTTCAGAGTAAACTGAAGCATGGTGAAGCATGATTTCTCTTACAAAAGCCAGGCTGTTTCTTCCTGACTATAAAGTTTACCTCTGCTATCTACAGAATATCTTATTTATTACTGTAATTACTAATTTCCCTGGCACTGCAATTAAACATACTTATATTTTGATTTCTGGTCCGCTCCCGGAGCCCCATTTGAGAATCTGGTGTCGTACTTGCCACCTGCCAGTCCTTCTGTGCCAGGGCTTATTTGAGCAGAAGTTGCACGCTGCTGCTGCTATCACAGCTATTTCACATCTTGGTCCTTTCAGACTCTTGGGTGAATACCAGCTGGACCTGACCGTTTGTTGCTCTTCAGTTTTTCATTCAAAGCGTTTTTTTTGGAAACTGAAATCTTATTTTGAGCCAACACTTTAGACTTTTCTTCTGCCAAAAATGGCTCTGGTGTATGAATCTGCATTAGACAACAACACAATTATTAACTGCTATGTTTTTTTTCACTAGAGCATTCCTTNTTTAGGTAGTTGTTCTGCTCTTTGTTTGCCTTACAGTGTTTTTGTGTCTAATTTTTCAAGAGTTTACTGGTGCCTCTGCCTCTCATTTCAGCTTAATCCCTGTGTTAAAAAATTCCTTGTCTTACAACTGATAATCACTCTTCAGCTGTTGAACCCAGTTGCTTTTGTGTGTGCATGCATGTGTTGTCTTTACAGTCCTTCTTGATCTGCTGTACGTATTTACTTGGTTTAGTAAATAGCATATATCCATGATGCTTGTGAGTGTCTTATATTCTGAGCTGTTATTTCCAATTTCCCTCTAACAAGTTTCATCATTTTTATGTTGATCAATGCACCCACACCCAGTCCATTTAAATAAAATATCAGTTCAGCAGCTTATTTCCCTCCCTGTAAGAATACTTGAGCATCTTGGGGTAAGTTCTATGGGAGTCTAAGACTTATATATTGAGTAAGGTTGTTTGTGTTTTTTATAGCTAAGCCAACTTTATTCGTCCTCTTGTGAGCTCTCTGACAAGTTGATTCAAGATATAGCAAATTACAGTGTCTAAAATTTCAGTTCCTGCATCATAATCCCATGTGATGTTTCCATTGTTCATACAGTGGCACAAGAACAATTGAAGTATCCCATTGCTAGAGTATTTTCTCAATAGTACGAAACTTCATGAGAAGTAGATAATTCAGTAAGTGGCCTATAATAACTTGCTCAGACATTCTGCTTTATCAACTACCTCATCTGCTAGTTCTCTTCTTGGTGAATCACAGCATGTAGCTTCAAAAGAAGATATGGACAAAACTGGGTTCTCAGAAACTCTGAGTAAGGAGTGCAGTCATCATGAAACCATAAAGGTTGGTCCCAAACTACCCAAAGACTGTGCCATACTTTTGGAGGAACTGCTTTCCCTCATGTTAAGAAAGAAACCACAGAGAGGTATGTCAGATTGATAATAATGGATCCCAGTGGACTGAAATCCCATGCCTCAACAGGAAGGGAATGACATTAGGACTGTAGTACTGCCCACCCAACAGGGATAGAAAGAGTAACTGAAACATGTTAAGAAAGAGTAGAAAGGCTGCTGATGAAAAAAGATGAAAAAACACATGTAAAGTAGGGAAAGGCAAGCGAACAAATTTTTATGCTGGTTAAACCAATTGAAAACATTCTAAAAACACTAAGTATTCTTGAGCTGCAAAAATACTCTTTGCTTAAATTGCCAAAGCTATTGAAGAACTATATGACGCTCTAAAAAATTTATTAAAAACTTTGATTTTTGCAACATTTTGTGGCTGCTGACATTAAAATTAAATGAGAAAGAAATGAGCACTTTTGAAAATTCTTATTTCATGAAAAGAACAACACTATATTGGACTTGACTGTTTATAGCCAAGCAGCTATGATTATACTGCGGCTTACACTGGAGTTTTATGTGCAGGTCTCCAAGTTATTGGAGGTGAGAGCCAGAAAGCCAATTCTGTGCAAAGCTATGTGACCCTGTGCAGACTTCTAGCAGATGTCTAGAAACAGCATCACCATGTCACATTTTGGGATGCTTGCTAGGATAAGCACAATGCCAGACTGACACAGCTGTGCTTTTTTTTAGTCCTTATAACCATAGTATGGCCATACATGAAATATACCCAACAGGAGATACTGAGGGCGTCCTTATGCTTTTCAAGCTTTGGATGCTTTACCTTCATTTATGTGAACTGACCATTCATTTTATCACTTAATGCTCAGGTCCTTCATCTGCTTAATCATTGGCTTCTTTTGCAAAAAGCTGAACAACTGAGAGACATCCATAGCCGTACAGTAAAAATCTAACATTACCTATGTACAGATACTAACCCATGATCCGTGAAAGAAGGAATGGGCATAGTGTTAATATTTCCTACTAGGCCTTTATGTGAGCATGTTTGCGGGCCAGTGAAGGCCATCTTTACTCACAGAACTTTAAATTAGTCTCACTGAGGACCTAGTGGTGTTTATAGGCTACTCCAGAGTAATGGTTATGGTGGGAACTACATGTCAAATGGAAAAATTGAGGCAATGTTTCAATAAGTTTAGGAACAAAAGCAGTTCTGGGCATAAATCTGCAGTTGGAATTTGAAGCCATTGATTTGAAGGATCAACAAATTTAAGGTCTTGGTTCTCTGGCTTTGTGGGTTTTTCTTCCAAACATCCTACCTGGAGATGGATACTCCTGATAATTTGCTCATAGTTCCCAGACAGTTGATTTTAAAATTGGCTTGATTAGTAGAACACAATCAACATAGCTACTTAGGAACCAAACAAACAAGGGTCCAAATTTCAAGAAAGGAGAAAATTAGATAACTCAATTTCCAAGTCAACCATCAACATCACGGTTACGCAGTATATGGTTTCTGTAGAAACTCAAGTGCAAAATTATACAAAACATAAGAATACATAATGCAAATGTCATACCACAGAGAGTGACAAGAGAAAAGTTATTGTAGTGCATATCATGCAGTCTGCAAAGGAGAAAGCCAGTCAATTTGTTCTGAGCCGTGGTCTCCAGCAGGAGCTCCTGACTGATGGCCATCATTTCGTCATCTTGGTTTTGTTGTTTGGAAGTGCTGCTTAACACTGAATTATCATAAGTGACGTATACATGTTATAAGTGCATAGGAGGGATCCAGGAATCAGGAATGATTCAGTCTTTCTTTTAGGTCTCACTGGTTTTGGTGATTAGGAATATAGGGTACATCTATGAAAAAGTAAATATTTGCCTTGAACCAAAGATAAAAATTCCGACTCAAGTAAAACTCCTGGTCAAAAAAATAAGGCAAGAGAGCCAGTATATTCTGAGTTTGATTCAGAAGAAACCATAGACACATATTTTATCAAAATTTGTCTGAATATAAGAAAATATTTTAATATCTTGAAAAAACTTCTGCCATATGTCCTACCGGTGAGTCAGTATTTCACTGTAAAATCTAATTGTGAAAACATAGCTGTGTGATGTGTATTCCTTTCTGCTAGGCTGTGAGTCAGTCAGAGAGAGAGATAGACCACACAGTCACATCAGCAGGGAAAAATTCAACAAACACAAGAAACAAACACATCTGTGCCTCTTTGAAATGAAAATGCCAGCAAATGTCATCAATGTGCACTAAACTCCCACCAGGAAACTGCCAGACAAGGAGGGTTAAAGGCTGCTGCCATCTCCCCATTGCAGAGGACTGCTGGTGGCACTGTGTTTTGCTGTGGTCAAGCAGGAAACCTGGTAAAGCTGGAGGGTTTGTTGCAGGATGGTGCTTGGCAGCAGTGCCCTCACACCTCTCCAAAGCAGAGCCCAAAATCTTGTGTTAGGACAACTTTGGTTTCATTTTTCACCTCTTTTTTGGGGTTCCTGGGGATGCTTTTTAAATAGTGGTATTACAGTTTTCTGGACTCTGAGTTTAAATATTTTTTTTTTTAAACTTATATTTTTAAACAACAAATTCTTTGCAAATGCCTACAGATATTGAGCAATTTCAAAATACATCAAATTATTTGTGCAACACAACCCTCCTTGAAAGTGTCTCCTTTTGACGTTTTAGAAGAACAATACCTCTTAAGGAAGGTGGTGATAAGAAACATGATTTTTACATTCTTTTCTCCATGCTGTGAAGGTAACCCCTCCATGCTGTGGTCAAGCAGGAAACCTGGTAAAGCTGGAGGCTTTCATGCACAATATAGTTCTGTAACATCAGCCTTAGATCTACAGTGACATTTTCTGACTTTTGTATCATAAGCAAAGGTTTAACTTATTTGATTTGTTACCTGGTGGCCCAGGACACTTAAGCTTTATTTGTTACACAGCAAAGCTATTTTTTCCCCGCAGAACAGGTCTTCTTTCTTGAATGCAATATCTTAGAATGTTAATATACAAAGAACATTTGGTTATTTTCCTCTCTTGAAATGAGCTGCTATAATAAATTCTGTCTAGTATTACCCCAATAAATGTCTCTGAGAAGCAATTATGGAAGTCAGTAAAAAAATATGATTATACATGTTGCATAAGAGGTGAGGATTAGAAGACTAGGTGTGTGAACTTGCTGGAGGCAGCTGTAGTTGTCTGTGACAGATGAAGAAAGCTTTGTCTAATTAAATTTGTCAACAAGAAAATAAAGCATAAGTATATTAGCATTTGCATAAGCATTTCTGTAATGGAAAATAACTTAGTTGATATAAAGTTGATAGTCATTATGTATGTGCTTTAAGGCATTGTCCATGTGATAACAGCTCTGCTAAAAAGTATTAATGACTATTAGGGACAATAATACATATCTAAAAACATGTGAACATGAGCAATGAAACATAGACAACCAGACTACACTTGTAATTAGACTGTGTGTTATGCGGTTGTGTAGGGCTGAACACAGCCTAGCCATGACAGTGTGTCAGCCTTCTGTGGACCAGTTTCCATAAATAAGTAGCAGCTCATGCGGGACTTCTGGTAGACTTGCTCCAATACAACCAGAAATCATAACCAATCATAACCAATTCAGGTAGCTCCATGCCACATGGATCAGGCTGAAGGTTACTTCTTAACAGTGTTGGTAAGAAAGAGTTTGCAAACTTTAAACACAGTACAGACGGAAGGCCCTACAGAGAGGCCATGGGCAGAGAGAACCACATAGCCATAGTCTCAACTGTCAGATAAAACTTTGCTGATGTTTCCAGCTGTGAGAAAAAAGGCATTGAGAGAGCTTCATTAGACAGTCTTGAGTGGGTTTTTAGCCATGTTAATTGAAGGTGGTGGCTGGTTATCTACAGGGAGCCATCAGAGAAACAGGACAGAGAAACAGAGAAACAGAGTATAGCGGGGACCAAAAGGCATTGGAAGCAGAAAGCGGATCTGTGAGCTGTAGGTGCACACATGGGAGATGAGTTTATGGTTACAGGTAAGATGCAGTTCAGATGGAGAAGACAAGAGAACATCAGATGAACTCCTGCAGGGAGGAATGATATAATCTTCCAAGGTAAATCGCATGTCACTATGGGCAAGTTAAGATTCTTTGTTTGATAATACACAGCATTAAGTAAGGTATCTTTGTGTATCATTGCTTTCTCTATGGAGACACTGCCTGGAAATGTTAACAGAAGTCTGAACAAAGAAGGACTTGTGTCGTTCACAGCAAAAAGAGACCTTGCAATTTCCTACTATGTGTCATTTCTGCATAGTAGATTTTGAACAGCCTGACTCATATTTGGCTAGGGTATGGCATCTCTGGTGTTCAGGAAACTTGTCTTTTTTCTGTGATGGTGGTTCTTAAGGGAATATTTTTCTCAATGATCTAGTTCTGATTTAATGACATTTTCTTGCAGACTAAATATCTTGGATGCAGTTCTTACTGACAGTTCTATCCCATCAGAATGATGAATGTTAAGAGGTGTCATTCTGCTTGATCTTGAATTCTCCCCAGCTAAGCTATTGTTCATGTGTTTTAAATGTTTACAGGAAGTCAGACTCATCCCAGTAGTGCCCACTGACAGGATAAGAGGCAATGGACAAAATTAGAATTTATGATATTCCCTCTGAACACAGAAACCTCGCTTTTTCACTGTGAGAGTGGTCAAGCACTAGCACAGGTTTCCCAGAGAGATTGTGGAGTCTCCATTCACAGAGATATTCAGAACCCTACTGGACATGGCCACAGGCAACCTGCTCGAGATGACCCTGCTTGAGCAGGGGTTGGACTATATGATCTCAAGAAGTCCCTTCCAACCTAAGCCATCCTGTGAACACGTGAGATTTCATTTGAAACCTTGCTACCATGCTGTAACATACCCAATTTTAATCTTACTCCCACATCTTTAGTATCTCATGAAGACTGAGAAGCTTCTAGAGACGTATGTTGATATAATGTTGGGAAAACCATGTCTGTATGGCTTATTTTTTGGGTAATGGCCTCTGAGATGTTTTCCTCCACATCTGGGAGATTTGAAAGAGATACTGTCAGATAGTTTAAGTCCCATTGGTATCTAAGTTGCTTCATCATCATTAGATGTGTGGTAATCTTCCCTCCTAGGGGCTAGATCTCTTGTGACATCAGTAGGTGGTCAGGTACTCTACTGAATCAATTGTCACTTCACTGTGTTCTGTCAATTTTAGGTCTAGTCTCATTCTTCCTTCTAGCAGATAGCAGAAGGTTCAGGTTATTATCTGCAGAGTTTTTGCTTTTGGAGCAACTGAAGTGTTGATTTCACTTGGGCATGCTTGCCTCTAGAGTAAGATGCAAACTTGACTCCTTACTTTTAGTTAATGCCTCGTAAGTTTTTATTACTATTTATTTATTAACTCCAAGAGCTTATGTATTTGTTCTTTTCAGTGAAAAGCATATCCTGTTGCTGCTTAGGAATGTGAAAACAGACATACTTCATCCCCTGCTCTAATTTTTTTCTTTAAAATTTTTAGCTTTTGCATTTACCACCCTGCAGGAGCTGACTCACTGCAGGGCATTTTTCAGTACATGATCGGTCACTGAGAGTGCGTATTTCAGGCTATCCTCCTACCTCCAAATTTCCTTTCTGTCGAGCACTCTTTGAAAGTCAAGTTCTTGACATTCTTATGTGTCGCTCTAGATATAACCATTTTGTTCTGCATCCTCTGCCTGGAAGCCATGTACTGGTAAGGTAGCCTTGGCAGAAGGACCATGCCCACCTCACAAAATTTAAAGCATAGAAAAGACTGGGAACAATGGAGACCCTCACAGGAAAATACTGAACTGCACAACAAAGTCTGACCAATGCCTGCAAGTGCAGGGATTATGACATTGCTTTGCCATGCTGTGAGTTTTGAGGCAGAAAGACGACACGGAGAACATAAGCAGAACGTCTTAGACAGAGAACGTGCTGCTGTGGCAGACCAAGGACTGCTGAGTAAAGAAAATGCCTGCTCTGCCTTCCTACCACCTGCTGGGAAAGTTTGGCTTGTGTGTATTATCTATAAAAAATGCAAGGCCATGCAGAGGAGACTGTGGGTTACATCACTGATTTTCTCTTCTAGTGCAAATCACCCTGCAAGGTCCCCAGAACTAGGCTAAACTTTTTAGGGTCACACTTCTACTCTGCAGAAATTTTTATAGCTTGCAGTATCTAGTATTTTATTAGATACTATCATACTGCCACATCACCCTTTCTAAATAGTGTCTCAAGTAATTTAAATAAGTCTTCAGACAGAGAGCATAAGATATAAGCTAGCACATTACCATGGCATCATTCTCACTTTAAAGCTACCAAGGCCAGATTCAGCCCTTTTGAAACATCAGACAGAGGTACTTGAGCACAGTGCTCTCTCCCCACAAAATGCCTCCAGATAAGCAGAGTGAAACATTCCTGGGGTGACTGGTATCTCCGGTGACCCTCTACCCTAGAACATTCTATGACTTGACCAGCAGCAAGATATATGGTTTCATAACTTTTAAAAAAAAGATACTCAGTGAAACTTGAATTGGAAATTTCTCTGATTTACCTTGAACTCGTTAGCCCTTTGGAAACTGACTGCTAGTCACCCGCAAAGTCCTGAATGCGCAATTAGGGTTACAGCATGCAGGAACATTTTCAGAGGGGACATGTGGAGCTTTTCAGATGTATGAGAGTGCTTGATACCTACTGTGCCCCTTTCTTCAGAAGACGCAGAATAAACAGGAGACACAGGTTGAAGGGAACCAAAGCCCTGAGCTTGCAGGACTTTCATCAATTGGTCTCACAGACACTATTATTCATGGGCACAGGCACAATTTACTTCACCACCCTGGCTAGCCGCATGGACTGAGAGTCTTCATGAAGTTGGACTACTTTACCCACGAATATCATTCAACTCTGGAATCTTGGCACAGGCCAAAACATAATATTTCAAAATGCTTCTAGAAATGTCATTAAGTGATCCTGCAGCCCAGTGGTGGGAGAATTGAGGATGAACTTCTGCTGATGCCTTCTACTCCTGTGCCTCTGTGTTTTCTAAATACTATGCATGTGTTTGTTTTAGTTTCTGTGCATGCATTTAGTTGTGGGCTTTTTATTTGTGTTTTGC
>VXBH01000508.1:214312-237374 GCA_013400035.1 Rynchops niger
TTTCTAATTGAGTAATGATAAATGGTTAGTATCATTTTGTGTTCATTTACCTAAGATGCATTTTTTTTTTTGCTGTACCTCATGAGTGTAATGCAAACTTTTCAGCATGAGGCTGGATGGACACTGGAGCAGGCGGTCCAGACACTGCAAAACTTGTGAATTTTCAAAACTCACCAGGGCTAAGTCCTTAGCAACCTGGTCTAACTTGCAAGCTAGTTGGACTTCATGGCCTCCAGAGGTCCTTTTTACCTTAATCTTTCTCTGAGTCTGTGCTCTCAAGCTGTTCTCTGTAGCCATGAGCACTGCTCCAATAGTGAAAAACAAGTATTACAATTCCAGAATCTGGTTCTTTAATTACAAAAAATACAGCAAATATTATAGTAATTAAAAAAAAGTAAAAAAATAAATTTCAGGTATTGTCTATAGTGTTTGTTCTTTGTAAATAGAAACTGCAATTCTGTGCATAAGCCTGTTTTATCAGATAACGTCAAGACAATATACACCATCCTTAAATACCTGTATTTTCTTGTGTTTGATTTGCCCAGAAAATACCAGAATATTTAACAAAAATATTATTAGCTTTGACTCACTAGTTCATTCCAGTAGAAAAGTAATCATAATACAGCAAGTAGTAGATGAATCACTCCTTGTCTGTTCATCTTAATCAGTTTCAGAAGTGCTCCAGAGGCTGTCTTTGGGTCAGGCTTTCATGTTTTGATCTCCTTAAATGAGCATTAACAGTTACAAAAAACTAAGCCTGCAAAAAAATTCTTACAGTAAAAATAACACCAAACTGTGTGTAGGATATGTAATTATAATACTTATGATTAACGTGTAAGATTGCAAACTTTAAACAGAATTAGTATGTTGATAATTCTAGCACAAATATTTTACCAAATATTTGTATAAAGGTGTTTCTGGAAGTTTGGACTGTTTAAAGGCAAAGCTAAAGATAGAACTCAATTTCCCTTCATTGCAGGTTAAGACTGGACTGATACTGAAATACAAACTGTGATCTAGCACAGCCTGAGACATAAAATGGGACACGAGAAGAATATAAATGCCTAAAGCCAAGATTGCGAAGTGGAAAACACCTGTCACCCTACCCTTGAGATACTTCAGCTCCATTAGACCCTCACTTTTATCTAAGACTCTCCACAAGCCCTGTGAGTGGTGCCTCAGTGCGGACCTCCCTGTTGTCTCAGGCTTAGCTGCACTTGGCAGCTGTGGACTGAACTCGTGCCTAACCCTCATCTCAATCCAGACACAAGACGTTCTCTTAGCCAAATCCCTTGAGATGTGTAGAACAATTAGAATCATGGAATTGTTTAGGTTGGAAAAGACCCTTAAGGTCATCAAGTCCAATCTTTAACCTAGTGCTGCCAAACCCACCTTTAAACCTTCTCTCTAAGAACCACATCTGCACATCTTCTAGATACGTTCAAGGATGGTGACTCAACCACTTCCCTGGGCAGCCTGTTACAATGCTTGACAACTCTTTCAGTGAAGGAATTTTTCCTAATATTTAATCTAAACCTCCCCTGGTGCAACTTGAGGCCATCTCCTCTTGTCCTATCACTTATTACTTGGGAGAAGAGACCAACCCCCACCTCGCTACAGCCTCCTTTCAGGTAGTTGTAGAGAGTGAAGAGGTAACCCCTCAGCCACATTTTCTCCAGGCTAAACAATCCCAGTTCCCTCAGCCTCTCCTCAGAGGACTTGTGCTCCAGACCGACCCTTCAACAGCTTCATTGCTTTTCTCTGGATACGCTCCCAGCACCTCAATGACTAGTGTATGTGTACCACATTTAAAACTGACTGAGAATCTCAGCTCCTCATAGGTAATAGGTGGGATGGCAACTTTTTAAAGCTGAAAGAATGATCATGGGAAATGTTGTCTTCTATCTGTTTTCATATAAGATGTCTACTATTGCTCAGTAAGTTGGGTCTGGGGAACAAGTTGCTCAACTCATTCTCTCCCAGATGAAATGTATTTAAATTAGAGCCATGGTCCTTTGTCTTTCAGGAGTCTGTCGAATCTTTCCTTCTTTGCACATACGTATGGCTTTACCATGAGGCACAGGAAGCAACATCTATTGAGTTCTTAAAAGGTCAAATTAATATTTTTCTGAGGAAAGAGGAGTTTTGTCTTTCCTTGGAAGAGGAACCTGCATTTATGACTTCCTCAGCTACTGCTTCAAAAACTGAACTGCTGTTTTAAACAGCATGACAAGGAGAGGGAGAGTGGGGTCACATTGTCCACTTGCTGTGTTTTTAAGAAGTGCCTCCTGCTCAGCTCAGACCTGGGTTGCAGGTAGTGAGCACCCACTTGAGATGAGGTGTCTCAGAGGACTTGGGAATGGGATTTATAATTATTCCATTCTCAGTGTTTCTCTAATTGGTAGCTCTGAGCAGGCTCTTGCTGACTCTTTTTTCTGCTGTCTTCTGGTGTAGAGTCCCATTCTGCTGTGCCTGGCACCGTGGCCTGTCCAGTCCACAGAAAAAGACAGGACAGGAAAGAGTCGTGGCAACGTCATTTGCCTATCTGTTCTGTTTTATTGAAGCATAGGAAGAGCCTATGGCTTCTAGCATATCATGGCTGTGAAGGGCCCTGCTTTTCCTCCTGACACTTTGTAACATAGAGACATTTAAATTCATGATAACGTTAATGCACATCCAACCCATTTTTTCACCTCCCAACTTAAAATCAGTTTCTAATAGATAAGCAAAATTCATAAGCAAATAATGTAGTGCTTGAAATTTCACTTTTAAATTGTGCCTTAACCTACACCAAGTGGCAACACATACCAGAATGAAAATTAACAAACAATACTTGCAGTACTTTGAAGTTGTTTCTAGAAGAAATACAAAGACAATACACAGACCTCGCTCAGTGTACATCTGCAAGACGTGTAAGAGCACAACATTTCACCAAAGCACTATTGATATGACATCTTCCTTTTTTTTCCATGGGCAGATTTGACCACATGGATAGGACACAGCTGATCAGAAGCCTATGTATATGCTTTGTTTAGTATCTATGCACCAATCCTAATCTACACCTACTTCTTAATAGGAGCCTTTGTTGGGCAACATCCCCAGAAGTCACAGATATATATCTGTCCCAGTACACCTTTAGTTGCTTAATTTTTTGAGCTTTGAAAATCAGAGTGACATATCTATCTGACAGACTGTGTGAAAAGGCTTTCTCACAGCATAATATGTAGCAGCCCTTACTTCTTTTCCCTCCTGCTTCCCTCAAAGAAAAAAAAAAGCCCTGTGTTTTGTCTGTAAAAGGTATCTTGCTACCACTGTAAGCAAGAAGCAAGGACATAACAGATGCAGACTAAGGAAACAGCCCATATTAGACAGTAGCTAAAGTGCTGAGAGACTTGACTTTCTGTTTGATGCATGAAACAAATTATAATTATACAACAGGGATACGGTTGAAATGAAGAAGGGAAAAATTGCCTTGAGGAATATATGGTGCTCACCCTACATGTGTTAACTCTTCACAGCACTAATTTAAAAGGAGACACACTAATTATCCTATTTGAATTCTCATGTGGAATTTAGATAGGAAGCTTGTAATTACCTATGTGGGAGTTTGCCAGGACTTAATATTTTGTCAGTGCAAAGCTCAAAATTTTTGACAACTGCAATAAATAATTGCATAGAGACTCTTACATCTTAGCCATAATATCTTCTAAATGCTTCTTATAGTCTTCTGGGCAGCATGCAATTCAAAAGTACGTTCCAGGCATCATGAGGTGTAAGAGTGAGGATCAAACTACCTTTACATGAGATCAACAGTATCAAGAGAGTAGCTTACAAGCGGAGATAATAAAAGGTTTTCAGAGCAAATGTTCCCTGGCACTAAGGAACACCACAACCTGCAAGTGAAGAAAAACATAACTGCGAGTGAATTTTAGCTGAGCAATACTGATGAACACACCAAGCCATAACAGCATATAAACAAAAAGAAGTTGGAGGGAGGATTGTGACTGATTTTGCAGCTGATGAGAAGCAAATTATTTATCCTATCAGTTAGTATGCAAAAACAGCACAGAATGATGAAAAATAAACAAATTGAGAGCAGAGAAATTCAGACAACTACAGTTAGGACAAAATAATCTCACCAGGTAAAAAGTGAAGTGAGCCTGTGATCATCCAGTTATTCACTCCGATAACTACCAAATTGATGCCAACAGCCTCTAAGGTCTGCCATGAAAGACAAAAATACCAGAGAGCCCAATAGGAACTCAATATCTGCTTTAGTCTGTTCTCCCTGTACCAAATGCCCACTGTCACCATAAACTCTCCTGCGTTTGATGCCTCTTCAACATTTCAACATCTCTTCCAGTGTGAGCATCACCTATGCTGCAGACCCGCATTGATTTACTATTTCCCCCCATGTTTCTGAATTGGTTTCTTGATTTTTTCTGCCTGTCTTTTTTTTTTCTTTTTTTTTTTTTCCTTATGCTACAGCTGTAAACTCTTGTGGAAGACACACTTTGTACTCTATGGTTGTAAAGCAGCCAGTCCAGAAAAGCCCTCTGCTTGACCGGGGCAGCAGAATAATCCCATAATACAAACTAACAGTAACAACAACATGAAAGTTGACTGACCTGAAGCAGCCCCTGTTTAACACACAGCTGGAATCAGCTCTCTTTCAAATAAGGCAAAAACGGATGAGGTTTTTTTTTTTATTTTACTGGCTTCCACTTTACAATTTCACAAATTAATTTTTTAGCACTTTTGAACTCTTATCCAAGTGCTCAGAATACTTGATCAGTCGCTGCATTTTTCTTTGCTATTGCCAATGTGGGAATAGGCATTTAGGTACCATGAAGTTAAAATTATTGAGGATAGGTTGGGATAGAGATCATCAATAAGAAAAATTTACAAGCAAATACCCCGAGACTTTGTAACATCACCATTAATTTCCCGGTAAATACACTAAGCAAAATGCACTAAGAGAAATCTGAGTCATCTTATTCCTTCCTGTGCTCTTTACTTGGCTCATATAAACATAAAAGGCTTATTTAGTACTGTATACAATTTGTATTAGGTTAAGATTATGCTTCCAGACCTTTTATCAACATTAGTGCCCCATTAGGCTAAGCAATAAAGAAATCAGCTGTGATAAAGAAAAGTTCACATCTTGAATAGCTCAGACTTGAATGGGTACATCTGAAGACAAAAACAAATTCTGGTGCTCTGAACCATTTCCCTGTTCATGATGTCATGCATTTCCACTTAAGTTGTTTGCTTACCAAATGGCCTACAAACTATTTTTATGAAATGTTAAATGACATTTTGTAGGAACAAGACTTGGGCTACCTAGTTATACAACAAAAAGTGTGAGGATTTGGTAACTACTCAGTCAACAAGACAGCTGTCTCTGGGAGATGCAACCTGGGGGATTTCTACGGTATATTTTACAAACCAATGCATTTTCTAGAAAGCCTTGTGCAACCAGATGTAATATACATTTATATAACACCAGCTGAAGCTAAACCTAGTCTTTTGATGTGAAGATTGTTGAATACATGAAAAGTTTTTACTCCATTCATCAAAAGTTTCATCTACAGACCTATTGTCTAAAATCCCAGCTGAAAACAAGAGAACGTCAGCAGCTTGCAAAAAACGCTACCACTCTCAGACAACATCTGACCTCATTGCTAAATAACTTAGAAAAGTAATGAATCTAGTATTATTTACATTGTTCCTTCTGCAGTTTCACAAAATGTTGCCTTGTTACCATGGTAGCATGATACCTACTCTTGGGACAGAGATTTACTGCTTCTGTGGAGAGCGAGATGATAGGAAATATAGTAGCTACTGTATATCTCCACTTGGTTTTGGTTAATTCTATAACCTGATGAAGAGTTAAAGAGTGTTTGCAGTGAACAAAGGACAGAAATGAATGGGAGAAATAGAAAGACTGTAATCTAAATATAGTAGTGTTTATTTTGGGTGGTAGGTACCTTAAGTGCTGAAACGGAACAGTTTAATAAAATGGTTAAAACTTATTTTGTGAGTCAATTTATGCAATGGAAGCTTTCATTCATCAGGACAGGTGTCGGTTAACTTCTGAAGCTTATCCTCACACAAAAAATATATAGGGTAGGTCCAATGCCCTAAGGACAATTAGTAAGCACACCCTTTTTCGTACAGCTAATAGTATTCACAGTGACGTTCAAATTAGCTTATGGTTAGCTAAGCCTGGCCATGGATATTGGAAATCTAAGATGTTATTATGAAAGAACTGGAAATATTTATGTCTCTGTTCTCAGATGATTGCACACTGAAGGATATTTTTTTTTTTTTCTCCACTGTCATTAGAAATATACTTGGGAATTAAACTGCTGCCACTTGGAAAGAACTAATAGGGATTTATTTATTTTTTAACTTTAATTATTAAGTTATCAGTGGTTCTCCAACAGTTTATCTCATTTGGTGTTACAATCACTGGACAATAAACATTTTCCAAATTATTGCGGAATCACATAGTGGCTGAGGCTGGCAGGGACCTCTGGAGACCATCTAGTCCAACTTCCCTGCTCAAAGTGGGTGCAGCTACAGNCTACAGCAAGTTGCCTAGGGCTGCGTACAGCTGAGTTTTTAATATCTCTGGGAATGGAGATGCCACAATCCCTCTGGGCAACCTGTTCCGGTGTTTGATCACCCCTGTGGTAAAAAAGTTGCCTTTTAGGATCTTAAGAAATTCTGAGCACTCACATTAAAGGAAGCCATTCAACAGATTAAATAGTCTGTTCTGATTCTGGTTGTTTTATCTTGAACATGGAAAAAAAATTATCTTATCTGTATGTGTTATTATCAAATGCTCCAATCATTTTTTTAGCTTTATTTAAAGAGACACATATATTTTTGGAACAAAACATGGACTTTTGATTCCTTTCACCTAATGATTTTTTTTTTTTTTTGTTTGTTTGTTTGTTTTGGGCCCCCCCCCCCCCTTCACACCTAAGGTACAATTTGCTTTTCTGACATTATGGAGCAGTTGTCTATGGTGCAGTTTCCTAGGAATGAAGAAGGACTAGAGTATTTTGAGAGGTTACTTTTAAATCTAGCTGTACCAAAATGGAAAACATTTTATATTGTAGCTTTCACACAAGGTATTTATGTGATACTCTTTCATATATGTGATCCTATTTCATACAAGATTTATGTGATACTCTTCATACTCTGTTATGTAATACTTTTTGTAGAAAACTTGGAGGTATGCTGGCTAGTTTTAGCACTGACTAACAAACTTTATCCAAGATCTTTGATACAGCGCTTTTTAAACTTGCATTTTTTCATAACATCTGCAGTAAAACAAAGCTAGGCATCATTAAACTCCCTGTGAACCTAAAGTCTACACAGATTAAAATTAAGAACACAGGTCATTATGTCCAAGCTATCCCTTAACTATTTTTTTCTAAAACAATCTGGATTGTAAAGGTCAATGCCTGTAAACCAGTGTTTGTGTGTCAAATCTTCCCGATAAGTGTATTTATGCAAGAAGAACTGAGTTAATTCTATCTCTTCTGGATAGAACTATGCTTTTCTTCCCAGTTATGTAACCAGAAATAGTATAATAACATCTATTTCTTAATTGTAGTGAGTCAGCCTTGCATGAAAAAACTTAATAGTGCTATGCATTATTAGAAGCTCTGAGGTGACTTTTCTGTATGAGAATAACTGAAAAAAACCCCGTACCCTAAAGTCAATTATGTTTGTTTTTTTCTCACTCACCTCATGTTTCACAGAGTACACTGTCCTCTACATTTTTTAAACCTTTTTGATACTTGTGGTGAAGGCTAGAATCAGAAGAGTACAGCCACTTAAACCCCAAATCCCTAAACATTCAAAGTTTATATAAGCTTCAGTTAGAGATTATCTCTATTGGAAGAATATTTTGATCTTGGTTTTAATGTATAAACAGTTACATCCAGCATTTCAGGATGCTTAAATCCTAAAACGAATTTCTCATACAACAGTAGTATTTTGTCACTATAACTTTTATGAAATGTTGGAACCATGTCAAAGTGGATCTATGTGCTTCACGAGCAGTGAAGAAATGTGTATTTCTGCCCTGGTTTGAAAGTAAATAGAGGATTATGAGTAATTAGCCAAACAGTCATAGCCTTAATGCCTGCAGTGCAGTGAAAAGAATGATTAACCAAGTACATTGACGAGACTTTGCAATCCCATTTGCAGCCTGATTTGCTGAGGATAAAAACCAGGCTACCAAAAACTTTCCACATCTGTGAAAGTTGTGTTACTACTTGCTGCTATATGCAATGTTTAACCTCTCCCTTCCCTCACAGGTGTTTTGACTTCCAATGCTCTCCACATTGTCTGTGCCTTGGCTAATTGCATGGTACCTGCTCCTTTTTTCCAATTGACAAACTGCATTAAAAGCCAGCAGAACCAACAAAAGACATGCACAGTTTTCCCACAGTCTGTAAACACTCACTGTAATTGCACATGACTCTCGGTGAGATAAGTCAGGTCCATCAGGCTCTGAGATGGTCTGGCTGATATCTGGCCTCTGGAAAGCACTTGGAACCTAATTATTTTGGTCGAATTAAAATAATCTATTTTACCCATCCACACTCTGCTTAATAAAAAACAAACCAAGATTAAACCAACAAAGCATATTAACCTGTTTCAAAATTTATAGCCTGTAAGGTACAAGCCAAGCTGCCCACCTGGGAACACTGCAGCTTGCCCACAGGAGCCAGGAACAGAGGGGGCTCCCCGGGTAGTTGCTTGCTGGTCTGCTGAACTAGTTCTTATCCTGCAAAATCCCATTTTTTTTTCATGACCCTGCCTCTCTCCAAGTCTATTTTTTTGCAAGTTGTCTGTAGGCACAGTTACCCAAACGTTTCTTTTTAAGGAACGATTATTTCCAAAGAAGGTCAGGGTGTCTGAAGAGGAAATAGTATTCAAATTGTAAGAAGAAGTCTAAGCAGGTGCATATCAACATGGGGTTATGTATTTCAAAGGAAAACTTTTCTCCCACTTGATTTAATGCAAACATTTAATTCAAACAGCTTACCTCCAGATCCAAAATGGACTTTAGATACCTAAGTGAAGCATTGCTGTTCAGAAAACCTGTATTCAGTTGCTGACTAACACGGAGGCATGTGAGCTTCACAGGCACTCCAAATATTGCTGTAAATGCATCTAAAATCCAATTTCTGTGTTGGCCCAGGAATATCTTGGCCTCAGCCAACAGAAAAGTACCTAAGTCTCATTCGCATCCACAAGGAAAGCAAACCTCCCTCTGTCTCCACGTAGGACTTGGTCCTACAGTTGCTACCACAGCAAACACTAAATCAACCTCCCTGCAAGGTGCAGAATGCGAATGTATTCTGTAAAACAGAGGAGAAAGCACAGGGGCTACCGCATTCAGTTCTTGCCTGCTCCAGATTAAACCCACCTTCCTCGTCTTTTTAGCAAGCACTGCAGCCAGCAGGTGATCAGCAAACCCGGGTGAGCCATTCAGTAACACTCCTGCTATAGTCATTCCTCTGAGCCCAAAAAGAGGGAAGGCTTTGGGAGGCTCTGGGAGTACAAAAGCTGCTCTTGGGTCGTCCAGCTTAGTAAAACATACTGCATGCAAGCAGGCCTTGCCACACAGGATCCCATAAGCAGAGGACATGAAAAATTGGCTGGCATCTAGAAAGCTGGTATTGCTCAGCTGTTGAAGCAAAAGCCAGCAGGAAAGGAAGAGGGAAACAAAATATTTAACAAAGGACCAGAGGAAAGAGAATGTCTTGACACACAAAGGGGAGCTCCCTGGCACTTGGTTCTTAACGGTTTGCAATTTTTGAAGCATGTTATTCCACCTTGTTGGGGCAAGTCAGGCACGTGATCTGCCCTGAAGTCATGCAACTTCTGTCTTACCCAAAGGGGTGATTCTTCAGAAGCATAAACTTGAGAAAAAAATGACCCGGCTTTCCCTGACAACTAAAAAACCCAAAAACTTACACAATGACTGTCTAAGATATCCAGACACGTAAATAGTCTCGCCTGATTCTGTGGGGACAGGTTTGAAGAGGCACGCAGGTGAGCCCAGTGGTGGGCCCCTATGGCAGGTGGGAACCCAAGCCATGTGAGGAGCAACCAAAGGAGAAGGACTGGCATAGCCCTGGCAGTAGCTCACACTGCTGTCCCACATCCACGGGGACATTACAGAGGTGGTGGAGGTGGACCCTGCTCAGAGGAAAGCAGTGAGGAGGCAGCAGTGGTAAGCTGTGATAACGGGAAGAAATCCCTGTGGGATATAAGGATAGATGGGTCAGGAGCTACCTGCCCCTCAAGCAGCCAGGGTGCAGGTGTTGAAGACTCACCTGAAAAACCTCCTCTTTTGGTCTGTCACACTTCAAGGCATCACTAATTAAAATTTTGTCTAGCTTGAGTTCTAGCAAGGTGAACATGGAGACATCAGAGTGCTTGCTCACTTTAAGAGCTAAATGCGGACAGATCTACCTTGAAACCCCAGCCAAGGGACTTCTCATCACAGCAACACTAATTGATATCAGATGTATGATAAACATTTTCTAAACTTTTTCTTTCCTAATGTAAACCAAATGTTATTCCCTTTACCAGTGGGATAAATAATGTGCTATTTTTCTTTTGGACAAGACTATCAGCTGTATATGAAATTCATGTCTTACTGCAGAAAGCTTTTTTTTTTTAAATCTTTTCCTTAATAAAATCCATTACAAATATAAAGGCAGAAATTGCACAAAATGGCACGTGACACAAATGTTTCTTCTCAAGAATAGCTTGGAGATGCACTGTGGCAGAAGAAACAGGAAAACACATTCTTTAGCACAGCCTCTCACATAATTTTTCCGAGCCAAAACCACTTTGGAAGTCTGTTTTCAAACATGAGTCTTGTAGCAGCCTAAAAAGTAGTCCACATTTTTTATGCATTATTGTGTCTAATTTATCTTTTTCTCTCCAGACCTTGCCAGCTCTCTAAATAAAGTGCATCTCCTCTCTACTGCTACCGTCCCAATATTTTTGACATGTGTGGTTGTTCTTTTGTAAAAAAATCACCAGTTCCATGCTTTAACAGTAAGTTTTTGTCAGAGAGGTTTTAAAAAGGGACAGTTACTCACATCCTCAGGAGAACACTAATTTCTTTGTCTATGTTTGTTTCTCCCTCAGTTGTGAGGCTATGGGTACTCTGTTTATGATTTAGCAAAGTCCTGAAGCTTGAGGGTTTATTTTTAAGGTATGGCCCAGAACTATTTATGTGCTTACTAAAGATTTCTCTGTCTTTTAAATGATCTTGGTGTCACATTAACTTTCCTGCCATCCACCAGAGAATGCTGCTGAGATTGCTTCCAAAACCTTCCAAATTCTCCAGCTTCCTTCTGCTCTCTGAAGTGGTTGGGTTTTGCTGCTTGCAGCTTTTTGGCAATGCGTGGTAAAGGCTGCTTAGCTGAGGGAGCTACCCAAACTGATGGGTGAAGGCTGCCAAATGGCAACCCAAAGGCAAACAGATGTGTGGAATCTAAGACATGTACTGCCTCTTTGAGTATTCCATGGTGGAAAACTAAAATAATCACTTTAAAATTTCAAGGAAAATTGTATTGTCCTGTTGGGCTCCCAAAGAACTAGGAAAAACTGAGATTCCCATCTTTCAGTGTTAGTAGCATTGCAGAAGACGACAGTCTTGTCCAGCGTCTCTCCTCTCTCAACCTGCATGCACGAGGGAACCTGCCAGCACTTACAACTCATGTCACCTCTTTGCCTGAAGACCACTTCATTGGGAGCAACCTGAGCCTTCCTTTTCCTTTTCAAATACTGAGGTGTAGATGTGTGCATATTTATGTGATAACACAGGCATGTGATTTCATACTAACAAAGAGCTAATAAACCTCTCCACATGGAACACCTAAGCAGTCCTCTGAGAGAAGCATTGAGGAACATTCTCTTTTTCCATATGGGAAACCTTACAGACAAAAAAAAAAAAAAAAGTGTGCATGTAGAAAACCCAAGATATCCAGAGTCACAAGAAATGGAAACTGCAGAGCTCTCAATGCTGCTTTCAGAGCTGAGGTAGTCTGATCTACGCTCTAAAATCTTCTGTCAGCCTTGCTCACTTTCTGTTAGTCTGACCTTTCAGGGATATTTAAAACTCAACAGCATCTGAATTTCTGAATTGCTTGGATTAAAATACGTCAGCATTGACTGTTTCTTTACTTGCCTACTTTCTCTGTGAAATTTAATTACCTGGTAATTCAATATCAGTCTGAATCCAGCCATGTATTGAATCAGTTCCAATCATCACCGGAGTTTGAAAGATGTGGTGTGTCATTCATGTTTTAGTAGAAGGTCACAGCAGTTGGTGTTAGCACTAAGTCTGACTAAGTCTGGGCTTGTTTGTTTTTTCAATTTGCAACAAAATGAGAAATTACAACAGCATGGATTTTTCTCTCAGCTTTTATCTCAGATTAGTTCCAAGATTTCAAAAGTGAAAGTCTTTTGGCAAATATTTATACACACATGCAACATGTTGTCTCTGGTCCTAATTTTAAACTTGAACTCTCAGTTTTTTACCATAGAGACTTTGTTAACACCACCCAATTTGTCATCTTCTCTTAATATTTATAAAAAGGGCAATGATCCATTAAATAGGAAAAAGGATTTTATGATCTCATTAAAAGAATTGCATAATGAGGTGATTTCCTCAGAACAGACCTATGACACATTTGTATTTATTTTCAGTGAATCATGTTGCAGAGCAAAAATCATTGTCCTTGACAGGACAGGAATTCTCTAGTATGAATGTGAGTAAGAAAGAAAAAAAAAAAGGTCAATTTGCTGGTGCTATGATAACATGGCTGGGTGGTGACCTTTGTGAGAGAGGTCCAGGCAGACAGCTTGCTGGACCAGCAGCTGGCCAGCTGAGCACACATCCGTGTACTGTAAGACACCATTTAGCACAAAACAGTTTTCAGCAGGTAAAAAAGGGGTACTGATGGGGTTAAAAAGATACTTGGATGTTGGGTACGAGCAGGTAAGGATCTGAGATATGAGTTTTTGTTCACATGCCTATGTACACAATAATCTACTGTGGAAACTGTAGGTGAAAAATAAATCAACCAATCACAACATGCTCAAATTAACGCTTACAATGAATGAAGGAAAGGAAACGCTCACTTGCCTTGGAGAGACTATTTCTCAGCACCAAAGCATGACATCTCTGATCTCTTGGTCCTGAACCTGAAGGGAAATCTACAAAATACATTCAGATGAGAAGCCTGCAAGTTTGTACTGGTTTTACGTGGCCAGGTTTTGGTAGCAGGGGGGCTGTAGGGGTGGCTTGTGTGAGAGGACACCTGAAGCTTCCTGCATGTCTGATAGAGCAAATGCCAGCCAGCTCCAAGACAGATCTGCCACTGGCCAAAGCTGAGCCCATCGGCAACAGTGATAGCAACTCTGTGATAACATCTTTAAGAAAAGCTAAAAAAACTGCTGTGCAACAGCAGCTGTGAGAGAGAAGTGAGAATACGTAAGAGAAACAGCCTTGCAGACACCAAGGTCAGTGAAGAAGGACGTGCTCCAGGTGCTGGAGCAGAGATTCCCCTGCAGTGAAGACCACGGTGAGGCAGGTTGTCCCCCTGCAGCCCATGGAGGACCACAGTACAGCAGATATCCACACTGCAGCTCATGCCTTGAAGGAAGCTGTGACCCCATGGAGAACATGCTGGAGCAGGCTCCTGGCAGGAGCTGCGGCCAATGGAGAGAGAACCCTGTGCAGGAGCAAGTTTTCTGGCAGAACCTATGACCCTGTTGGGGACCCACGCTGGAGGAATCTGTTCCTGAAGAACTGCACCCCATGGAGAGGACCTACATTGGAGAACATTATGAAGGGCTGTCTCCTGTGGGTGGAATGCCATGCTGGAGCATGGGAAGAGCATAAGGAAGAAGGAGTAGCAGAAATAGCGTGTAATGAACTGATCACAACCCCCAGTTTCCCATCGCCCTGCGCTGCTCGGGGCTGGCGGAGGTAAAGGAGTCGGGAGTGAAGCTGAGCCCAGAAAGAAGGAAAGGGTGGGGGGAAGATGTTTTCTAGATTTGTTCTTATTTCTCATTGTCCTGCTATGTTTAATTAGCAATGAATTAATTTCTCTAAGTTGATTCTCTTTTGCCTTTGATGGTAAGTGGTAAGAGATCTCCTTGTCCTTATCTTGACTTATGAGATTTCTGTTGTATTTTTCTCCCTCTGATCCTGTTGAGGAGTGGGAGTGAGGCAGTGGGTTGGTGAGCACTTGGTGGCCAGCCAAGGTCAACCCACCACAAAGCTAAAATTCAAAACCCTACCAGATGGTAAAAATCACTGACTAAGATGCACTTTTTTTTTTTTTTTTGCCGCATTGCAATTTTTTTAAATTTGCTGGTGTAAACATACAATGTGCAGGTGTCCACTTATCTTGTTTTATTCCCATTTGCTGGATCCCACCCACGGATTTGTGCAAGTATTAAATAATTCCAAGTCCTAATGCATTTACTGAGAGTGGCTGGCTGCCAGTCCCTCAAGAGCTACAGCCTGATCATGCGTTGAAGTCCCACCCAACCTGTCTACAGCGTTATTGGCTCTGTTTTGTGGTTGGTTACGAAAGGTCTCATGAGAATTACCATTAACTGTACTAAGACCTCCTCCAGCTTCATCAAAGTGCCGCTTCTGTGTCATCTGCCAGAACAGATCCCGAGCACAGCAGACCTCGCAACTCCTGCAGCAGCAGCCACAGAATGCTGGGACCAGTCATACACCTACCTTGTTGGTCCCACTTCTGGCGTGTGTGCAATTGCAATGATTTCCAGAAGGTCACAAGCTGGACGCTGAGTACAAAGCTGGTGTCCTTGTAACGCATTTTCATGCAGAGTCCTAGGAGCGAGCTCTAACAGGTACATTCCTGTGGCTTTTCTTCTTGCTGCTTGGCACAGTATGGGCAGGGAAAGCCTCACTTTTACAAATTTCAAAATGTTGAGACTTGTGGGCAAGGTTAGATGACAAAATGCTAACATTAAAACAAGCAAAAGAGTTTCTTTGTGCTAAAATTCCTGCCTGTCAAACGCTCAAAATTGAAGCTTTGTCCTTTGTTCTTTCCCTTGAAGAATATGTACAGAAGAAAAATTATTTGTATCTTAAACTTTTTTTTCCAATTGGCGATAACTCATTGATCTAAACTTACGTAGAACATGGGGTATAAAATAGGGCCCAGATGATGAGAATTTAATCTGTACATAAAAGAGTGTTTTAAAAGTTATTTTAATTGATTAATTTAATTCATATCAAATTAGCATCATCATTTGTCATGTTAGAAGGACTGTAATTTCGATATTTGTCTGTCAGAGTCACAGGACTTTCACTGATTTACTATCAGAGTCCCACCGAATCACTGATTCAGATTCACAAATATATCAAAATTAGTTATTTTATGGAGAGCGACAGTTGCAGATTTGAGATTGCCATTGATAAATTCACTAACTACAATAGCGCTAATTAATTAAGGTTAATATTGATGGCGAAATTAACAATAGTACAACAACCTGGGGTNTTCCAAGACTTCACCTCATTATCCGGACTCCACAGCATTGTTTCATAATTAAAATTCTGAGTAATGACCAAGAACAAAGTGGAATTCCAGATTGCTTTCTGAACAATTACATGAATTACCTGAAATAATCTTTTCTCAAAGATACCAGAAGCTGAAGAGGTGCATGACTCTGCTGATATTTGCTCTGTTTCAGGTCAATTTGTGCCTTTGTTTCATTAGGAAAATTCCTGCTTTTGACCTTGCCTTGGGAGAACTCCAGCAGACACTTCGCAAGTTTGCTTTCAGTGTTTCTTACCCTTGAACAGATCTCTCCTCTGCTGTGTTTCTTAGAATGACTTTTGTCAGATTTCATTTGGGCAGAAACTTTAACCTAACAAAGATAAATATATGTCTGGTTTAGTATTACTGAAAATATAAACTAGGAAATAAAATTCTCCATAGATCTCACCATCTCAAGTGTTCCTCTTCTTTCTTTGAGTGGCTTCGTTCAAATTTTAGCCCTAGTGGTTCTAGGCTTAAAGACCTGCTATATTGCTAGTGGTTTCAGTCTAAAGAAGAAATATGTCTTTACGGAATAATTAAGATGAAAAATGTTCTTAGTTCTTAAATCTTTTTACATTGGAAGTTTTTCCAAAAGGACTATCTATGCACTTGAAAAGGCACACAGAACCACAGAATGGTAGGGTTGTAAGGGACCTCTGGAGATCATCTAGTCCAACCCCCCTGCCAGAGCAGGGTCACCCAGAGCAGGTTGCACAGGAACGCGTCCAGGCAGGTTTTGAGTGTCTCCAGAGCTGGAGACTCCACCACCTCTCTGGGCAGCCTGTTCTAGTACTCTGCCACCCTCAGGGTAAAGAAGTTCCTCCTCATGTTTAGATGGAACTTCCTGTGCTCAAGTTTGTGCCTGTTACCTCTTGTCCTGTCGCTGGTCACCACTGAAAAAAGACTGGCCCCATCCTCCTGACACCCACGCTTTAAGCATTTATAAGCATTGATAAGATCCCCCCTCAGTCATCTTTTTTCCAGACTAAAAAGACCCAAATCCCTCAGCCTTTATTCATAAGAGAGGTGTTCCTAATCATCTCGGTAGCCCTTTGTTGTACCACCTCCAGCAGTTCCCTGTCCTATCTTGTACGTTCCACACAGGAACACACTTTAAGTAATAAATGATTTCTCATAGTCGCATAGTTTGGGGTGGGGATTTTGGGACTTTTTTTCCTTTCTGTTCTTCAAAATCACACCAAGTAATGTTGTCACGTCCCACTTTCAGGAAAGAGGGGGGGTAAGTGACTTCAGATTTGTAAATTCCCAACGGTGCAGACTAAGGTGGGATAAATCTAGGTCCATATAGAAACATTTATTAGCTTCCCAAAATGCTTAGTATAGGTCTTAACAAGTCCACGATAATTGGTTAGGTATATGACAAATGATTGCAAATGGTGAGGTGCACATTGTGTTACTTAACAACAGGTATAGGACATCTTATGGCAAGCGGTACTTAAGGTCATACTTAAGGTCGTTACTTAACAACTCTAACCGTTACTTAGCAACTCTAAGGGAAAAGAGAAACTAAGGGATAGAGAAAGGAAAAGACAGAAAGAAAGAGATCACTGGTCCTGGTTCCAGCGTCTTTTTCAGGGAAACTTCCCAGGCATAATCTCTTTCTTGGAAAAATCTTCCCAGGCACGGTCTTCTTTCTTGGGAAGAAATTTCCCAGGCACGGTCTTCTTCTATTGTTTCCTCTTTTTTCCCCCTCTAGGGGCACTTATTTTCCCCTTTTGTGTTTGCTGAATTAGCATGGTCCACCCGCCTTGCTGAGGACAGTCTCCTCTCAGGTTTCTCCCTTCTCCCAGGTGACTGTAGCATGATTTGGGTGGAGAGACGAGTGCCATAGTCATACATGTTTAGCATGATCTCTATAATCTTCATTAGCATATGCAGGGGTGTGCACTTTCCTATGCATTTCACGGATAATGAAGCAAAGGTCACTCATCGGATGCAATGGCCTCGAGAACTGAGCACTAGCAAGCTCACCACACGAGTGGCAGAACTATCGTGTCTTCACAGGACAGTTCTCCCACACTTTCAGGCACCAGAAGTGTTAGCCTTATCAGTTCTTTGAAGGCCAGACCTGCATTATTTATTTCCTTGCGAGTGTTTGAGGCATTCCATTGAAGGCTTGGAGAGCCTTCTGCCCCTCGTCAGGGGACTTACAGTCTGTCTCTTACAAATGGGAGCAAAGGGAGCAAATTAGGAATGGTTGAAATGTTGGAGTAAGATAGAAAAGGGATTCTGAAGTTTCAACTCAATATCCTTGATGTTGCAATTCAAAGCAATTACAAAAGCATTCCCAAAATAACCAAACAGCTATGTTAGAGACAGGGTGCCAAACCAAAACTTCATATTGCCTGTATGACACACCATGAGATTGAGATGTGTTTTGTTGTTAGCTACTCAGCAATAAATATAAGGATTATTTATGGGCAAAAGCTGATGATTAACATTAGCAGATGGCAAGGCTATCAGCCAAAAGAGTAGAGTTTTAAATTTATTTCCTACCAACTGTGCCTTATTTATTCTGTATAAAATCATATTACACTTTTTGTTGCATAATATATGCCACTTGGAATTATGCTTAAAATTGTTCCAATTTCTTCAGAAAAAAAATCTAGGAGTCAACCAGAGAGAAATGATGACACTTATCAGATGTCTAGGAAACAAATACCTATGTGGACTGATCAAAGGAGGCAAAAAAAAAGCACTGACGCGGAAAGATTATCCTACCTTGCAGAGAGGACGGCAAGACACGAGAGCTGCCTCCTGTGAAAGGCAGCTGAAACATGATGAGCTCTGCCTGTACATCATCTGCAGGCAGGGGAGAAGCGCTGGGCTGCAGTCCCAGGACGGGGCTCAGGGTCAGACTTCAGGAACCCCTTGCAGAAGTCACCAGGTGTGGGAGGTCAGAGGAAGCTCCCTGAGGAGGACAACAGCACCTCTGCCACCACTGAGGTCATAGGAAACACCTCTTGAATGATTAGCTCTCTGTCCTGGGGACCTCGTGACCATGGTGCTTCTGTAATTCAGTGCTGTAATGATGTTTAACAGTAGTCTGAGAAAAGAATAACACTGTGTGAGATTTGGCTTAAAAACATTGCAATGGCAGGGGAGTGGAGTTTTGCAATTACAGAGGTGCAACTCCTAGAAAAGCTGCAGCTACACCAGCACAGTTTGTTCTTCACAAGGTGAGGCTCAAGTTGTGCTAACACTTCTGTAGCCATACAATCACATCCTCTAATAATTAGAGGATGGAAGTTGTACTGCTTTAACTATACCAGGACCTTCAAACCACACTCACCACCGTGAATTACACTACGGAGCCTATAGATGAGTATCTGTGATTCACTTCCTACACCCAGCCATGCACTTGTTGTTTGCAACTGGTTGGCATTCACATTTAAATGTTTAAGTGTCCACCAGTATCTCAGGCACTCCTTTTGCTTCTAAGTCTTACACTACCCCTGACATTTTGCACTTCTAACTCATGGCTTAAACCCTTTTGCAAACACCTCCCACATCTTACCTGCTACCTAGTGGTTGTCTTTAGTCATGCCCCAACCATGATCCAGCCATCCAAGGAGGTGGAACCCACACTTCTGACTGCACAATGAGGCCCAGGACTTCAATAACATCTGGATCTCTGCACTCATCCACCTTGTGCCTCGGGCAGCAAAAAGCAGGCGCGAGGAGAGGCATGAAGCAGTGGCAAAGGAAGATACCTCCGTGGGGCCTTTAGATGTAGTTAACAGGGCCATTGGCACAGCAGATAGAGGTTAGGGCTGCTGCGGGCTGCTGGGGAATGGCTGAGTGTCTTTCTGTGTGAGGGTAAGGACCACATTTTGGAGTGGAAGAGCACTGACAAGATGGGGAAAGGTCGGGGACAGGGCTCATGCGCACGCAGAAGCATTTGCCCTGGCAAGATCATTGTACCATGTTTAGGGGAGAGGACTCAGAGGAGACTACCCATAGACCAGCCTCTCAGGCCTTGCAGGCAGGGCTTGCTTCCTATAGTTCAGGTGCCGCTCAGGAGTTCAACAGCCTTGCCTAGGACAGGCTTGCTCCTGCTCATGGAACTGACATCATGATCTGACAGCAAACATCACTGTAAGCAGGTGGCCACTGGCTTCTTTCAGAGCATGGCTGAGCCACCAGCTGGCATCAGCTAGGACATTGCCTTCAGAAGGTTACTGTTGCCCTATATGAATATATCAGAATATGCCAGAATGTACCACAATGTGCCCTATGCATGGGTTTATTGGTTTAAAATCCTGTTTTAACCAGAAATAAGACTAGATATGCGGGCTGAGGTGAGATAATGCGCCTTCCTCAGCAAGACAACTCTTTCTGCTCGAAGGCAGGATTCTTAGCAGATGGCTGGGGAAATGCAGAAGCAGTAGCACCACAGCATTGTTTTGAATAACCCCTGTGGATGGAACTACAAGAGATAATGGACCAAGACAAGTTTTCCCTTTGTTGATTATAGTCAACAAATTATCTGTTTGTTTTTTTTTTTTTTTTTTATTCTCTGCCCCTTGAAGGTACCTAGTCGTACTTCTTGCTTTGTGATTCTCTTCCAATTCTTTAGTTCACCTTTTCTTTGGTACCTTCTGTCTAATAAAAATGCTGGAATATCAAGGTTTATACATCCATTATTGACTTGTGTGTGTGTGTGTGTGTGTGTGTGTGTCTCTTTCTTCCACTGTACACGTAGTTTGTTTTAAAGTAATTTTCTTCTCTCATACCATTACTTTTGTTTGCAATATCACTCACAGTGATTTTCAGAGGTCCAGGAGATGAAAAAAACAAAACCCAAATGCCACCCCCCAAGTCTATTCAGTGAAATGAAACCCAAGCATTGATCTTTGATGGAAAGAGAAGAAACTGATTGAAAATTAGTAGAGTTTTAGCTATGGGTTACATGACTTTTCTGATTCTACATTGATCTCACAATTCATACAGAAAACAGATCAGGCTCAGTAAGACACCACAAGCACAAACATGTAATGCTGACAAAAAGTTACTTTCAAGGGCACATAATGACTTCATGAGAAGCTTTAATTAAGGAAAAGGTATCAAAATATCCCTAAGAAATTCCCCAAATTGTAACTCGCCTAATTTCAAAGAAGGCTGTAAGGCTTATTCAGAGGGTTTTCATAACACATTGCTGAACTAATAGGTCCAGCCATATCAGATGAATCCTACATAATATGACTAATTTACTTGATGTCATATTATTTTAAAAATAACTTCTTGTAGTGTTGAAACAGTGTTCTGCAAGTTACTGAAATAGAACATTAAACACTGAATTGCCTTCCAGTATTTGAACCGTTTACATTTTACTGTCCTCATATGGGAGATGGATAGTTTTTAGTGTTGTTCACAAGAGTGGGAGTGCAGAGCATTCACTTTTTGAAGTGAATTTGCGTGTCTTACTCTTGGCGTTTGATCCAAAAATCCATTCACACCACATACAAACTTTGTGATCTCTTTCTTGAATAACTAGTAAGTTTTATAAGGTATATTACTGCAAGGAAACAAGGTTTCTCAGTAGAAATCTTGGAGAGAAGGGATTTATCCAACCTGAAATTAGCTTAGGACCTACTGCAATTGCCTTATGTAAATGTAATCGGAGCATCAGGCAGTCATCACTGACATGAAATCTAACAAGAACAAATGCTGGACTCTGCATCTGGGACATAGTAACATCAGACAAAAGTATAAATTGGGAGAGGAGTGGCTGTGGCGCAGCCCTGCAGAAAGGGATCTGGGGGTGCAGGTCAACAGCAGGCTCAGTAGGAGTCAGCAGTGTGCCCTGGCAGCCAAGAGGGCAAGCCGCATTCTGGGGTGCATCAAACACACCATGGCCAGCTGGTCAAAAGCGGGGATTATCCTGCTGTATTTGGCGTTAGTGCAGCCTCATCTTGAATAGTGTCTGCAGTTCTGGGCCCCACAATGTAAGTAGGATGTTAAGGTTCTTGAATGCATCCAGAAGAGGGCAACAAAGCCAGTGGAAGAGCTAGAAGGCAGGTCCTGTGAGGAGTGCCTGAGGATTTTGGACTTGTCTAGTTTGGAGTAAAGGAGGCTGAGGGGTGACCTCATTGCTCCCTACAGCTTCCTGAGGAGGGGAAGGGGAGAGTGAGGTGGTGAGCTCTTCTTCCTGGGATCCAGTGGTAGGACTCCTGGGAATGGCTCAAAGCCATGCTAGGGCAGGTTTAGAATGGACATTAGGAAGCATTTCATGTGTCCAGGATTTTGATGTATTTGACCTTCATGAAAGAAAGACCCATTCCTTTGCTTACTCCATGGAAACTTTCCTGTTCATTTAAGTCCTTGATATCCTGCTGCTATCATTTTTCCAACCGATAAGCATATTGGTTGGCACATAGAGAAATTCTCGTACACTTTTTCATTTGAAAGTGATGACAGATACGACTTCTTGAACTGAAGAGTGGGGAAGATGTAGAGGAGAACCCATTTCAGCAGGAGGCATAAACTATGGGCAAGCGCTGTCACAGGATTCTGCTCCCCAGGTAATGGCTATCTGACAGAGGCACGGATAAGAAAACAAAGGATCAGCGTAATTTAGGTTCCACATGAATGCCAGAAGTCTAAGCCATAAGGTAGGGGACCTGGAATGACCAACTTGTAATGAGGACATCAACATACTTATCACACTAGAAGATTAAAGATGGTAGATGGGGCATTGTGAGTCTGTTTTCCCTGCGACTGTACCTGATGAGCAATCTCCCTGTCCTTATCTTGACCCACGAGCCTGTTGTACTTTTCTCTCCCCATCCTCTTGAGAAGGGGGAATGATAGAGCAGCTGGGTGGGCACCCGACAGCCAGCCAAGGTCAACCCACCACAGAATGCTACACTATTAATAGCTACTCATCAGTGTCTATTAAACCTGAAGTGTAAGCAAGTCGTGACAGATCTTGATACAATAGTTTAGCTACATTGTCATACAGTGTCACAAGATTAACAACTAACAGTACTTCCAAATCTTCCTGACACGCATATACCCACCAATCTTCATTGGAGACATTTTTTCTTTTTTAATGTTACCATTCTGTTTCTGGAGATCTTAATTTAACCTTTATTGTCTTTGACCATGCATCTTGAATCTCAGGAAACATCAAAGGTTGCGGGATGTGTGTGTTTTTGCAAGTAAAAACCGATTTCAAGTCATGTATCACAATGAGGGCTTTCTTTTTTTTGGAGGTGGGGGAGGAGGTTGTTAAAAACTTAAATGGAAGCCAGGCATTCTAGTATTCTTTTCACATCTCAAAGGATTAGTGGATTTTAGGAACATCTTGACAAGTTAGTGATGTCAACAGATTTGTCAAAGAGATTACAGCTGTGCTGTTTTCAGACTACTGTTTTACTTGTTTCAAAGCTCCCAAT
>VXBH01000508.1:237830-260470 GCA_013400035.1 Rynchops niger
GCAATTGCCTTATGTAAATGTAATCGGAGCATCAGGCAGTCATCACTGACATGAAATCTAACAAGAACAAATGCCAGACTCTGCATCTGGGACATAGTAACATCAGACAAAAGTATAAATTGGGAGAGGAGTGGCTGTGGCGCAGCCCTGCAGAAAGGGATCTGGGGGTGCAGGTCAACAGCAGGCTCAGTAGGAGTCAGCAGTGTGCCCTGGCAGCCAAGAGGGCAAGCCGCATTCTGGGGTGCATCAAACACACCATGGCCAGCTGGTCAAAAGCGGGGATTATCCTGCTGTATTTGGCGTTAGTGCAGCCTCATCTTGAATAGTGTCTGCAGTTCTGGGCCCCACAATGTAAGTAGGATGTTAAGGTTCTTGAATGCATCCAGAAGAGGGCAACAAAGCCAGTGGAAGAGCTAGAAGGCAGGTCCTGTGAGGAGTGCCTGAGGATTTTGGACTTGTCTAGTTTGGAGTAAAGGAGGCTGAGGGGTGACCTCATTGCTCCCTACAGCTTCCTGAGGAGGGGAAGGGGAGAGTGAGGTGGTGAGCTCTTCTTCCTGGGATCCAGTGGTAGGACTCCTGGGAATGGCTCAAAGCCATGCTAGGGCAGGTTTAGAATGGACATTAGGAAGCATTTCATGTGTCCAGGATTTTGATGTATTTGACCTTCATGAAAGAAAGACCCATTCCTTTGCTTACTCCATGGAAACTTTCCTGTTCATTTAAGTCCTTGATATCCTGCTGCTATCATTTTTCCAACCGATAAGCATATTGGTTGGCACATAGAGAAATTCTCGTACACTTTTTCATTTGAAAGTGATGACAGATACGACTTCTTGAACTGAAGAGTGGGGAAGATGTAGAGGAGAACCCATTTCAGCAGGAGGCATAAACTATGGGCAAGCGCTGTCACAGGATTCTGCTCCCCAGGTAATGGCTATCTGACAGAGGCACGGATAAGAAAACAAAGGATCAGCGTAATTTAGGTTCCACATGAATGCCAGAAGTCTAAGCCATAAGGTAGGGGACCTGGAATGACCAACTTGTAATGAGGACATCAACATACTTATCACACTAGAAGATTAAAGATGGTAGATGGGGCATTGTGAGTCTGTTTTCCCTGCGACTGTACCTGATGAGCAATCTCCCTGTCCTTATCTTGACCCACGAGCCTGTTGTACTTTTCTCTCCCCATCCTCTTGAGAAGGGGGAATGATAGAGCAGCTGGGTGGGCACCCGACAGCCAGCCAAGGTCAACCCACCACAGAATGCTACACTATTAATAGCTACTCATCAGTGTCTATTAAACCTGAAGTGTAAGCAAGTCGTGACAGATCTTGATACAATAGTTTAGCTACATTGTCATACAGTGTCACAAGATTAACAACTAACAGTACTTCCAAATCTTCCTGACACGCATATACCCACCAATCTTCATTGGAGACATTTTTTCTTTTTTAATGTTACCATTCTGTTTCTGGAGATCTTAATTTAACCTTTATTGTCTTTGACCATGCATCTTGAATCTCAGGAAACATCAAAGGTTGCGGGATGTGTGTGTTTTTGCAAGTAAAAACCGATTTCAAGTCATGTATCACAATGAGGGCTTTCTTTTTTTTGGAGGTGGGGGAGGAGGTTGTTAAAAACTTAAATGGAAGCCAGGCATTCTAGTATTCTTTTCACATCTCAAAGGATTAGTGGATTTTAGGAACATCTTGACAAGTTAGTGATGTCAACAGATTTGTCAAAGAGATTACAGCTGTGCTGTTTTCAGACTACTGTTTTACTTGTTTCAAAGCTCCCAATCCTTATAATCCACTGGAACAGAATAAATGAAAGCAGCAGAGAAGGGGATTTAGGAAGATGTATGCATATCTGGAGAAGTGAGCAAGGAGTACCATGCAAGTACTGGATGCAAAGAAAACAACCTCGTGTTAATGTCACAAGGCAGAGCAGGAGGCACCTGAACAATACAACTTTCTTTTTCCCACAATGCAAAATCATCCTGTTACAACATAGCTGTTGCATAAACATGGCTTTTTATTTTTTTTCTTGAAATGCATTCTGTATTACTCAATTTCAGCATTGATAATTTGTTATGTAATCGACCACCAAGGCTACATTACTTTTAAATCTAATTACTACCAGCCATTTCATAATTAATGAGAAACAGAGTTGCCCTAAAATTGTCAGTGTAGCAGCATTACGACGCTGGTCTTCTTGGCCTGGTTAGCCAATTCTATTATAGTATTATAGCCTTTCTGGTAATTCTGCAGCAGTGATCTAGGCTGCACAAAGCGCTCTGTTCATGCTGAGATATTGCTTCTGGTGCTTGAAGAGTAGCCATCTGCAAGGTGCTGAGCCAGAACTCCAGTGGGAAAGAGAGAAATGGCCACAGAGGGCAGAAAACACTTGCCTCAGCGAAGCCAAGACCGTAAGTCTCCCGTGAGCACAATGCAAGCAGCAGTAAATCAAAAGAGATTCTGTACTAAATAAAGTCATTAACAAAGATGCCCCTGCAATGGAGTCGCACAGAGCTCAAAAAGCAACCGGGGACCAAAAAAATACTTAGCATTCTAGCTCCTCTCAACCACATGCTTGTTTTTCACAGGTGCGGTCACACAAAAAGTAACCGCTCTTCCTCCTGTGGAACTTAGAAGTAAAATCTAAGTGCAATAAGTTCTAGCAAACAAGAACTTTTATCTTCATCACTGAGACCACAGCAAGATTTTTATTATTGCAGGTGTGAATCTGTTCCTGTGATGACTATACACCAGTTCTTTGAACGCTAATTCCCTTCGTAATGAGCAATTCTTTTGCTTCAGCTATTAAATTAAAAATCATTGCAGACAAACACTGTAAATACAGAAATTTAGGTACCTTTTAGAAAATTGCCTCAAGAACTACAATGAATGAGAAACGAATTGCTATATTTCTACATATTTTCCGTTGTAGTTCTAATGTATGTAATAATGTAACGAGAACTGCCAACAGAACAACATTTCGGTCTGAGTTATATGACTTTCAGTCCCATCCATCTGAGGTGTTAGGGGAAGATTCATCACCCTGTGAATTCACCAATTCAGAGTATAAATTACAGTCTCAACTTAAAGTTCAATTTGTATCTTCTGGTGATGAATTTTGGCAAATCCTCTGTAGCGTGCAATGGGCAGCATCATTCACAGTGCTGAGTACCCAGAGCGACTTTCAGCTGAGGAAACAACAGAAGAGAAGGTAATAGGGGCTGGGAATTTCACTTGAGAGACATAAAAGACAAAGACAGAAAAGGCAGATTTAAAAACTAAGGAGAAAGGAAAGACAGACAAGAAGAAGGTGGAGCAACTAAAGAAAGTGTAGGCAAGCTATTGCGTAAAGAAGCACAGAAAGGTCTATAAAGTCAGGCAGAACATAAAAGAGGAACCCTAGAAAAAAGAGGAGAAACTCTACTCTGTGGAAAGTGTAGGAAACACTTCCTCTAAAAGAAGAAAGACTTGAAGTCAGGAGAAGTTTGATAAATCTGAGTTTTACTGTGCAGGCATCTTAATCTGGGATCTTAATTGTAAGGATCAAAATGTAACCTTCTATTTTTTCCCTAAAAATTCAAGCTCTTCACAAAACACTATACCAATCCATGGTACACACAAGCCCCATACAATCCTGTGCCCTTCCGTGGAGAAAGGAAACAACCGTGACTCCTGTGGAAAAGAACAGGTATCACAGCACTAATGAGGAATGACCGCGTCTATGCTGCATGGAGAACACAGGCGCAAAATACCCAGGTACGGAGAGCATGCAGGAGGGACAAGGGAGAAAATGTAGGGTTTGTACAAAGTCTAGGAAAGGTACGTTCTCATTCCTTTGGCAGTTCTGCCTCCCTGGGTGAGTAGTGTTAGCGCATCCCACCTCAACCTCCACATCACACAGCTCTACATTATCAGGAAATCCCACCCCTCCTCTCCCCAATGCCAACGTCATTCTCCTGATGATTATTAAATCTGGAATAATCCTGACCTGGTAACTCTCTGCACAATCTGCACAGAGTTTGAAGATTCGAGAAGTAGCTATTGATGTTTAATTTGATAGAGGGGGAAAAAGAACTTGATGGGTGGCTGAGAACTTGCAGCTACAGAGAAGACAGAGAAAGACGTGCATAAGAGCAGAAAAATGGTGCTTTTTTTTTTTCCTTTTTGCCTCCATATATGAGAGGACTACAATGCTTATGGCTGTCCTACTGTGGAAGCAGAAGCATTAGTTTCCTGAGCAGTGTCAGTTGCAAAGCTCCCCAGTCAGCCTCTAAGTATGATTCCAACTTCTTATATTGCATTCTGTAAGGTATTCCTAATAGCCTATTTATTAATAGAACAAGTTCACACAGATCATTTTAGGAAGTTCAAAAATATTTAACTTGTTACATTTCAGCAGAATGTTTCCTTTGTGACATACACCATCTGTTTAGCATTTCTATTCAGAAAAATGTGTTTAAACACACAATTATTTTCTCTTCTATGGAGTAATTGGAACCATTTTTCAACAGCATTCCTTTTATGACCATTGCAGGGCATGACATTGACCACATATCAGACACAGAAGTATTAGAGGGAAAAACATACAAGTGAGTTTCTACAGGTTACGTTATGTTGGCAAATCAATGAAATCAAGTGGCTGAAAAGGATATGACACATTCATTTTCTTGGTAAAAGCAGGCTTTATAAGGGTGATGAGTAGCTGCTTTTTATTAAAAAAAAAAAAAAAATTATTAGCCGAACAATGTAATTTAGAACATTTCAAAGCATGTCAGGACGGTTACGCAGAAGTTTCCTGCATCAGAGCAGCCTTTTTGCCAGTTTTTCTTTTTTCTTCTTGTAATGAACATAAAAAAGGCCCTTACCGTTGAAAGAAAACTCTGTAGGCATTTTTAAGCTCCTGAAAACACATGTAGCTATGTGAGAAGTTGCCTCCTTCTCCCCGCTGTGCTGAGATAGGGGCTAAAGTGACATGTACGTCCTTGTCAAGGTGCTCATGTTGGTGAGCACATATTCAGTTTCAAGAATCCTCTTTCCAATTGTTCCAGTTGCCTTCATCCGTTTCTGGTTTTTTTTTTTTTTTTGCTTCTGCCTCCTTTTGCACACACAGAGTTAGGCCATGAGTAAGAGTCTCTGAAAATCCTGCCCGCGCTTGCGTTTTTCAGCAGGTTTAGACTGATACCTGTAGAGACCATAAAACACACGAGTGGTCTGTGTGGACACCGAAGGTGTCACACCCGTTTCGAACAGCACCGAACAGAGCTGATACCAGCCAGGTGCTGTGCAAAATTGTGCTTCTTCCTACATGACATGCTTGAAGGCTCAATATTACGTGCATAAATTCAGGATTCCACCTCAGGGATCAAAAACTTCAGTGAATTATCACTCACTGCTGCAGGAAAAGCAAATCTACTGTTTCGCATTTCTGGAGGTACCCTAAAACCAAGAATCGGAAGCACCAATTTATAAGCCTGTTGCCCCTAGAAATTCAGTTTGGACAAAGACATGAATCGCCTATGCAGAACAGAGTGAAGTCCTGTCCAAGAAGTCCTGTTGTTGCCTTATTGACAAGTCTTAGTTACTTGCCTTAAGGACAAGCTTAAGGCTGTGAAATAAGGGCAAGATTCAGAATTTCCAGTCACAGATCAGCCATCCCTTTTGACTTTATTACTTTGGTGGGCGCAAGTCACATCGTGTTCCTAGGCTTTGAAAGCAAGAGAAGAGTGATACTGTCTCTCACCCAGATCAAGCTGCCACAGGCAAGGTGAACTGCAGCCAACTCATTAGCAGTTCAAATAATAACAAAAAAATAATCTATTACTGCAGTATTAGACTGCTGTATAATAGTATTTACATACATTGAAAGGGTGCCATGACTTGAAGGGAAGATGTACATGGCTTCCCGCCCCTCAAAAAAAAAAAAAAAAAAAAAAAAAGAAAAAAAAAAACCGCTTTTTTTGTTGAGTTAGTTTCCAAGTGTTGGGGAAAAAAGGGTACGTTTGGCTTAAAATATTTTGTGATTTTAACTTATCTTTAAAAACACTTTATGAAAGATAAAGACAAAAATAGACTTTCAAATGAAACCCTCCATAAATAACATTTGGACATTTCTACTTTATCTTATTAGTTTGTTGCAATTGAGAACACTAATCATTGACTTTTGTTTATCTGCATTTTTGGGCAATTTCTACATTCCATTTTCAATATTGTTTCTTTCCCAGCCTCAAATTTTGTTCACAGTTTGCCAGACTGTCTGTGGAAAGGCTGGCTGGAGTGCTGAAGGCGAAGAGCAAATTATCTTTATTCCATCAAAAAAATATCTGAAAATACAGTTTTATTCAGCTCCTCAAAATCAGATTTACTTTTATAACACAGATGCCAACTGTTCTTGATTAAATAAAGATCTTACCTTCTTCTGCCCCTGCTGGAGATACGCATTACTTCTTCTAAAACAGAACTATGCAAATGGTTTGTTCACATTTTGCTACCACCTCTCTTCCCATACAAGTGAGCTGCTGCTACATGGTGCTCTCAAATCTCTTAGCAACAACTACTCAGTTGAAAAATCTAGCGTGTGACCTCTTCTCCTCGTATATCACTGAAAGGGTAAATAGTTTGATAGAGGCCACCACCAGTCCTGAATTATAACAGCTACAACCTTAGAGCACCACAGGAACTTGTTCATTAACGGAGAGACAGGCCTCATTCACATCACGTGCATTCTATGATTGATTATGTTTGTAGCCGAAGGCGTGCTTCCAGTGGAACGACCATCTCAGACGGGATAAGTAGCAAGAAGGATATTAGCTTATATACTCGCTTTGAACTTGCTGCAAAATCCATAACAGCTAAGAAAAACACACAGTTTGAGTCTTACACATCCTGGATAAAGCTGTAAAACACACATCTCAAGTACTACAGACAGGACTCAGAGCAAGATCAAATCGTGTGCCCCAAAGCAGGTGTGCTAAAAGGAACGAACGTTAACTGGAACCTTGCTGAAGAATGCAGTCGCTTGCACCAACGCTAGATCTGAAAGCTGTACTCTAACACAACAAAAAGCCATGTCTGATCTGTGAGACAGTCCATGAAACAACAACAGCAATGGCCTCCATCTGTACCCATAGCTCTAAGTTTCCTGCCTGGTCTGTTGTCAGTTATCACACGTCAAGTGTTGCCTTTTACGAGGTCTGGATAAGAAGCCAAATAACTCTTCACTGGGTGGGAACATTACACTGAGCCTGTCTGTTTTCAGTAATACCTTTTTGAAGTCAGCTCTCTTCTTTGAAAAGTGAAAAAAAAAAAAAAAAAGAAAAAAAAAAGAGTCAGAAAAACAACGTACAAAAAAGTAATTAAGTTTGTACCAGGAAGAATACAGTGCATAAGATTTTTTTCATATTCTAGAAAATTAAAAGCTTACTTTCTACAGCAATTCAGTATTTTGTAGTTTTCAGTGGTACATCCTGCTAAAGCCACCTATTGATCACTTATTTGAGCTAAAAATATGAGTATCTAGATTTAAGATCCAAATGAAAATCTAAGATCCAAAGTACACATCACTAAAAAGGTTAAAAAAGATTTATTTCATGCCACGTTCATTTATATTTTTTGCATGGGCAAACCCAGCAACTCTAGACAAAGCAGAATATTACTTTTTTTGGAAGGTAAAGCACGTATAGACGAAGAATCAAAACATGTTCACTCTAACTGATGGGAAGAGGACCAAAAAAGAAAAGCCCAAAGCCAATCAATGGCTTTCGTACCGCAGAACGGTTGCTGTAAGTTGACAGCATTCTCTCTCACACTGCTTAAAGTCACAGACCTGAAACTCCAGTACAGACTAGAACTGCAAAACTCTCAGCAACAAGCGCAAGTGTGTTTGACACAAGTTAATATTCTAGTCCAATATCTAGTGCTGGTCTGAAAACTCACTATCTCACCTCTTGCAGAACACCTTAAGGCACATGCTTCATTTTGTATGGCAAAATGCCTTCCCTAAGATTTTATTCTTAGAAAAACATCATTGCACAATTTCACTGATAGATCTGCAAGTGTTGGTCTCCAACATGCACTTAGTTACTGCTTCAAGACAACTGTGATGGAATAGCTGCCTTCAGTTGAATTTATGTATTCAAAGTTGGAATGAAAAACTTGATTGGACAAGGGCCTGCACAATCTGGTCTGAAGTCAATGTTGTCTTTGCTTAGAGTAGGAATTTGGACAAGACAGCCTGCCAAGATCCTTTCCAATCTGGATGATTCTCTCATATATCTCTCTTCATACTCATAGAGAATTCAAAAATATAAACCAGGAATTGAGTATTCTACCCAAGTTCTTGCATGTAGTGTTTAATTCAACATGTTCTTCCCTTTGGAAAGTTGAGAAACTTTAAAAAGCCACTCTGAAGTGTACACAATAAAATGTAACACACAAATTGGTATTCCTTTACATGCCTCTTCAGTGAATTACTTCAAAATCTTTACTGTGAATTCTCATTTTATTTCATTGCTTCCATTCTATACACTAAATTTGCAATTCACAATATTTCAAAATAAAACCAGTTCCCAAGTGCACTATACTTTCCATTTCAACACTTATGCATTTAAAATACATGAAAGTTTGAGTAATAATAGCAAAGTAGACCTGCAAGTGATTTAAAGTCAGAACTTAATGAACAGCAACATCTTTTCATTATTTTGCCAGGACTTCTTTCCGCAAGTGATAACTACTATACAATGATTAATGATTAAATGCACATCAGTTTACAGTATTCACAAAGACAGACTTGCCACATGAAAGTGTGAAAAAGGCAGCAGCCTCTCATATAATTTAAAAGCGACTCTCCACATGCTTGTTTTATTTGCTAAAAGTCATCCACCCCCCCACCCTCCCCAAATNACTAGGGGAAGAGAGCAAAAATGGTACTATTTCAGCAGTTTGCTTGCACATAAACAGACTTAGTTTTGCTCCACAAAATATCTAATCCAGCAGAGACTTTAAATGAAGGACATCAGTGGTAAATAGCAAGTAGATATTTGTGTACATACCTCTCTGATTAAACAAAAGAGAAACTCTAGAGATAGCCAATTATTTTTTTTACATTTTCTATACATTTTGAACACTGATACTACATACATTTGTAAGGTTATTCTACTCTTATACGAAGTAGCAGAGTAAAACTAAACCCTGAAGTCATCAGTGGAAAGTAGACTAAAAATGGCACTTACACATGCACACATCAGTTTCTGATTTGCTTTATTCACACACTTTAATTATTGTAAGCCTTGCAAGCAAGCTGCAAGACAGCCAAATTTGCATTCTGTGCAACTTTGCCCAAACCCATTTTTGTTATTTTGTATAAAGCAAGATTCCTCTTCGTCGTCTTGTGCCATACTGCAGCAAAATAAGAAGTCTTCTATGTACCTGTAAATTATGACATTTATGTCTACTTAAGTTACTTTTACAGTTTCTGTTTTGCTCACAGCTCCATTAACAGTGAGGTTGAAAACATTTTTAAAAGACCAGTGAATCCATCAGACTCTCACATGCAAGTTCTTACAATTATGAAAAAATTCCTTTGAACTGACTAGCAGTTCAAATTAAATATCAGATGTGATGTTTATAAAGCAGATAATAAGAATTCATATCCATTCCTTACGTCATTTAACTGGTAAGAGGAAAGGTAAATCCTCACTCCAATCACATTTGAAATTCAATCCCCTTCTGTAGGACTGCACATTATATATTCAATGTGTGTCTATAAATTTAAACAGTACTTTTTTAATTACACTTAGGTATCTATATCCCCATTTTTAAAACAAGTTCTTTTACAGTGTAAGGAGAATCCACAGAGTGGATTCTTCAAACTTCTTGTTCACACCTGAACAGATTAAGAAACATTTTGAAGCAGTGTTGAGTAAATAATTTTGGTAAGCTGTAAAACTGCCACATGCAAGGTATACTGTACTATAACAGCTCCAAATCCTTTATAAAAACCTAGCATTCCTTCTTCCCGTTTTATAGTATTTATGCAGTCTCTCATCCCCTCATACTGAGTATTGATCGGAAGCACTTCATAGCCAAGATCTGTATTGTCGATTATTGTGCGTGTCCCTTGAATATGAAGGCGGTGTAAAACTGTCTCCAGTGGGTAAAGCATGACATCAGCACAAAGGCTAGCAGCAAAGCTAGCAATAAGTTCTGGAAAATACGCATCCAGCATACTCTGCACTGAAGTGGAGCTCTCAGCTGGAAGGTTTTGGGAATTATCCCTTTTCAGAACAAACAAAACAAGCTTCTGGACGATGGAACTGATGACATAGTGAAGAACTCCATGTAGAGCAGTTGGAAACGTCAAGACCATCAGAGGAAGGAGACGCTTGCTATGGGGTACTCCCATGCCTAAGACTCTGCCGATTCCTTCTTTCACGCAGTCCAGGATGCCAGGATTATCACGAATTATTTCGCTCTGCAAGCACAAAGGAATAGTTACAACTTGTGCTGCCCATTTCATAACAATGTTGACATTCACTTTGACACTTTAGCACTGCTGAACTTAATGAGACAGTTAAACATTGGCATGCTACCATATCTACATGGCTATATTGATATAAATTTGTTGCTCTAAGACTCTTGATAGCATTCAAGTAAACTTGTTTTTAAGAAATGAATGCATCCTAAAGTCTTTATTTAATGTACATTCCAGTTATTTGTGTTACTACCAAAGAAACTGAACTTTCATCCTACTGCTGAAAGTATGAGTTTGCAAAACAGTCATGTACTGAAAATGCCTCCTTCTAGAGCAAAACACCAGGAAGTATTTATCTAATTTAAGTCTTTTTCTTTAGTGACTATAACTCTAATCTTTATACTTGAATGTGCATAATAAAAACTTCCATAAGTAAAGATGAGTTGAAAGATCATTTTTGATTTGAATTTAATAGTTTCATCTCTGAACATTTCCATTCCATTATTTGCATCTAAAATAGCACACTTTACCCATGCTGCCTCTTACAAAAGAGATTTTTTTTTTCGTTGTTCATGTAGTGAAAACGAAGAATTCACTTAGTAATTATTTACTCCGCTCAACTCCACCGATGACTGTAAGGTTAAGCAAAATACATTGTCTCCCCTTCTAACGCTTATACAAACTAAATGTTTTATCATCTGTGTTACATCCAAAATTCAGGATTTGGGAGTTCTCCTCATGCTCGAGTCTGAGTCCATGCTGGCTGTCCTGACCTCATGCCAGCATAAACCACCAGAACATTCCTCAGTATTCTGGGGAAGGACTAACAGCCTGCAAAACCTTCATGGTCGGTCTGTGCAGAAGAGATACTATTTCAAATACTTGAGAATACAACGTTGTTCTAGACTTAAGTACAAGTTAAGCACCACAACCCCTACTGAATCCTCTTCTCCATATCATTACAATCACTCTACTTCAAAACTGTGCTTGCTTTTGTCAAGCACGCCACCATGTGGTTTGAAATGTTAAAGACAAAATCAGTAATGTGACAGCTACAAACCTCTACCATTTACAGTTATTTTGATGAAATACATTTGTTTGGAAAACTGTGTCAAACTAACACTGTTGAACAGCATAGTTTATCAGAATCCACCCTCTACACGAGAGCTCACTTTACAGTAAGAGTTGCACTAGCTGCACAAAGGTAATACCATGTTAATTAAGAGCAACTCATTAGATAGAGATAGCTGGAAGAATTACCTTGGACCACTTTTGCATAGAAATTAAACCGTCTCTTTCGCCAGAAAGAGATGCAACAACTCCCTGAAACACAGTCTGCAATACAGTGCTATGAGTTACTCTACACAGTTATAGAACAAGTTAAGCTGTATTGTACGTGACAGGTCCAGATATTTATTTTCATGGCTAAGGAAGAATGAGGTTAAAATTTAAGAGCAAAAAGTTGACTGAATGAAAGCAGTCCTGAAATAGTAGAGTTATATAGAGAACTAGTGGAGTGTATTTTAGCAAAACAAAGCTGAATTACTGGAAAAGCTTTATAGCTGTTATAGGGGAAGGGGTCACTGCAACAACTTGCCTAGCAAGTCTTAAAACCCTAAGATAAGCAAAACTTCTTTGTGGCTCATCTGCTAGAACATATAGATGTAACCTGTCCTTATTTCAAGTATTTATATTAAATGTCCATTCTAATTCTAGATTTAGACTTAAGATAGTAAAACTAATATACCCATCATTGTAAATACTTTTTATCCCAGTTAATGTCATACAGCTTTAAGCAAAACAAATGCAACTACTGCAACATAAACCTGAATCCAAAGCCAAAGGCTCACTTCTCCACATGATCTAATCTATAGAGAGTTACAGTATCTTTTCAAATGTTGTAAATATATGTAAGTTACCTGTACGGTTTCAATCAGGCTTGCAGAATAAAAAGGCATTGCTATCACATGTGTTAAACTGTAGAAATAAACAAGATAAGAATTAAGGTCAAGACAATACTATAATTTATCCAAATATGCACCTGAAAGTTGCTAAAATTATCTCCCAAGTCATACCTGAGAGAAAACCAACAAACTGTAACTCAAACATTAAAATGCACATCAATAAATTGAGATAAACTTTAGTCTGAAGTTCTGTTTATTTCTATTTCTGTGTGACTAGGTTGATTCAGGTGTCCCAGATATAATTATTAAAAGAATAATAATGTTTTAAATTAGTCAGGTTCCATACAGACACAGGTATCTAGTACGAGAAAATAATCTGTGAAGGTGGTGTATGCAAGTTTGTTCAAAAATATAAATATCTGAAAGTGTCTACTAGCACCCTGTCAAGTAACTGTAGCTGCAGATTAAATTAATGTATATTTAGTAGTTTTATTAATGTTTAGATAATATGACATAGGGTAATAACACATGGTATACTTACCCTTTGAGTAGAATGTGTCCACCTATCTGCTTGAGGTTCCACTTATGTGAAAGCTCCCTAAAAAGAAAAGTATTTATTATAATATGGACGATAACACATTCTCAAGCATTTCTTCCATGGGTATCAACATCCAGCTTTCATATTTGTGTTCTACTATTGGTTTACATTGCAGGATTTCCCATAGTGGAAAGACACATCAGCTACACATCTAATAAATTATGATTAACTTTTAGAAGTTATTCAGGCCTGTTAGATATTCTATCAAAGCAGCTTTCAATCATTACTATGGTGTCTGTAGCTCTCACAGCTACTAGCTTTAGTGTTTTGCATTTATTTTACATCCTTATGGAATAACTCTCAAAGCCATTTTCAGGGAATACTGGATTATTTTAAAATCTCAATAGTTTTCCTTTGTCAACATGTATTTTTTATTATATTTTGCTTTAGTTATGGTTTTCCTGTTCTTTGAGGTTGTTTACCCAGTTGTTTCTTTCCTGAAAACCTAAATCATGTTCTGACACAGTTAGGCAAGACCAAATCAAGTAGAATAGGTCAGACTATAAGGTGCTTACGTAGTTCTGTACAGACTTAACTGAAGTCTTTTGGCTTATGACCAATCTTTAGCATATCCTGGTAAAATGAAACAAAACCCGTGTGTTTAACACAAAGGTGACTTGAAAAAAAAATACCCTGAAAGTATTATTTTCTAGTTGTACACTTCAAAACACGAACAGCAAATGTTAGCTACACTCCATTTGACAGAAAATGTAATCCCACCTAGCTCAAGATAACGTTCAAATACCAAATGTATTTACCATACATTTGGTAAATACTCTAGCTATGAGGTAAAAGATATTTCTGTCTGAAATATTGGACACACGAAACTATGCATTTTTAATAACAAACTATAAAGTGTTCAGCTTCAGTTCTTGTCTAGGAATCACACTCATCCACTCCCTGCATTTACAACAACTCTAATCCAAGAAAGAAAATTCTTTCACTTTTTTGAGGAACTGTGTGTTACTAGTATATATCACTTTGCTAAATACATAGGTCAGTCACTGAAGAGGAAGGGAAGACCATTTACCATTATGTATTTCAGCCACTTGGTTCCACATCCAATGAGCCGTAATACTTAAAAGAGGTGGAAAATGAAACCAGCCAAACTAATGTGTGAACGCCTAACTTGTCAATCCACTAGGTATAACTATTCCTGCAGTGGAAGAACAATTACAGAATGAGTTTGTCTACTAAAAAAAACATGTTCAAATTGCCACAAAAATGTTAGCATCCATTTCTGGGCCCTGGGCCCTTCTCCTAAAACAGGGGGATTCTTTCTTGATATTATGATATAGAACTGGAATTGACATCTCACTTCCTTGTGTCCTTTGGAGCTTGATAATGTAGTCAAATAACCTTTTCAGTAAGATCTGCTGGCACTGCTGCTATAAGCAATAACCTTCACCTCCTTGTGACAGCCCAAACATGTACAGTACCATTAAAAAGGAAGGGAGAGCATCCCGTAGAAAACCGCATGGTGGAGTGGTGCACAACCAAGACAACCATTTTGGTGAGCTCACTTCCCCAATCCAGTTCATTTTGTGACAGTTTACACACTGCGTTGGCACAAGGATAGGGGTAGCACTAAGGAAGGAAGGAGCAGGTACTAGCAGAAAGGATTGCTTCTTTCGGCAGCAGCACCAGCTTACTTTCCAAACTACTGAACAATTGGCTCACAAGAAGAAAATCCTTGCTCACACTGGAGAGAAATCAAAACTATGAAGATATAAACACTATATCACATCTCATGAACTTAACTATCTCCCACAGCAGTATTTACAAGAACATGTCACACTCAGAGGAAAGTGTATGCCTGGGAATTTCAGTTAGGTATGAGACAGAGCTGACCAAAAAACTTAAATATACACTCCACACAATTTAAGTATGAAATGCTTTTGCTAATGCTTTTGACGAATGCCAGAACCTGCAAAGACTTACTTTTATTGGTATGTATGCATGCATCATAACAGTAGTTTGATTCAGCCTGTCTACATTTCTTATCTTTAAAACTAGGTCAGTTTCCATGTCCCTTAAGTACTTCATCTCTGTCCACACATTAAAAACAGGCACTATTCTCTTCTGAAAGCTAACGTGGTTCTCAAGCCCACTGGTCCACTCAAACAGCCTTCAAGACAAGTTCTTGCCTGCCTCCCTAATATCTTTTCCAAGACAGGTCTTTATCATTTTACTGGCTTCAATGTATGCCCTGCAACTGTTAAGTATCTTTTCCTAGCTTTTGATTTTCTCACAGTCTCCTTGCATTTCACTAAAAGTTTTAGATACTTCACATAATAAACTCTCTCACACAACCTACTTACTCTTAAAATATCTGTAACAAAGCTGACAACATGTGACAATATGCGTTATTACAGCTGTCAGCCCTGGACCACTATAAAACAAAACATGGATAAAAAGTCTTCAGACCAAAATTCTTTATCAGACTTGTATCTCAAAGCAGAAAGACATGCCCAATGTTTTACCACAATCCTGAAGTTATAGTTCAGCATAAAAAGTAGGCAGAGTCACAAATAAGAATAAAAAATTATTACCAAACTATTATGGCCAAAAATGGACACAGTGCAGTAGAATGGTCAATATCTCACTAAATTAAGTCACTCATTTTTAGTTGTAATCCCTTTATTATAAAAATATTGAACAGTGTCCATATAATATTTGGTAAAGGAGGACAGAAGACAAAGCTGACAGCCACATAGGCTCTTATTTACCATGTCTTCTCATTTATTAATGTGGGCCACGCTGTTCTCTCCCCTGCCAAAGAGTGAAAACATTCAGCAAGATGTCAGCATTGGGTCATTAGCTGTCAAAGTTTCCTGTGTTCAGATTAATGAAACTAGAACTTTTTACTTTAGACATGGTGTTTTCTAGTACCACACAATACAAACCAAAACACAAAAAGAAACTTATGAATGCCTTTAATACAGTGGAATTATACTGAAGACCAATTTGCTATGTTATTTCTATACTCAGACCACTAGGTTGACATACTAAACATACAAAGCTCCCAGAAAGAACCTCTCATAATTTATTAATTACAAGGTTGTCTTTGACAAGACAACCACACTGTACTGAAAACACCTATTCAGTGCCTGACTGTTCTAATCAAGCAATTTTTCTTCAAACAGCCTAACATTTCTAACACTTTGCATATAAGTCAACAACTGATGATCAATTTGGTAGAAGTAGTAAAAAAAAAAACACAAACATGCAATACCTTGGCAAAGGTGTAAATTCACTGATGATGCCTTCTGTTCCCAGGGTTATGCCCTGAACAATGAAAGTGCTGCCCATTCCTTTCCAGAGAGCTCTTGGACCCTGTGTTTTGAAATATGCAACATATTTTGATTCGTGCAACATAAAACTCAAAAATCTTTTCATCTTACGAATTTTTATTAAATCTCAGCAAATTCAGACCACACAGGAGTACAACTCTACCACTGAACTTTATCACCACCAAATTCAGGGGACAACTAACTTTTTAACTCTGAAGAAACTTCTGTTCTTCAATAATTTCAAACAGTTGTCAACAACTTTGGAGGCATATCTCTCACTGTTAAAACTCTGTACTATAAGCTTAACACCATTTTCTGTGGACAAAATGAGCTTGAAATGTTAAACCAGATTTGTAAGAAATCCAGAAAGTCTTTTATTACTATCTTCTGATATGAGTTTCAGGATTGCCATTCCCATGCAGAATTGGAAATTCATGCACTATTATCTTTGGAATTAGTTATTTGGATGATGTCTTTACCCACATACAGATTAATTATTTTTAGAATCCTAACGAAAAAATTAGTTTCAGCCACCTTTTGTTTTCTAACATCTGCAAATTTTCCCCACTAAATACCATACTTCTAAAAAAAATTAAATAATTTACAATTATCTTCTTGAAACATTCCCACAACCATAGAAATAACAAACCCTTAGAACAGCCATGTTTTTAACCACCAGTTACATAAAGAGTTAAGGATATCAATGTTGACATGTGCTATAGTAACCTTCACTGTTCAGACACACCCTGACAGCAAATACTGACCTGTGTCTTATTGATGCTGTACATAATATTGACAATAGTAAATGGAGTGAGATGATAATTCCGAGCATGATAGTTAACCTGTTAAAAATATAAATAATGGCAGTTTTATAAACACACTTGCAGATGTTACAACTCTGAAGCAAAAAGCAGTTCCAAAATAAAGACTTTGTCTCTGTAAAGGTCAGATAAAGTGACCAGAATATAAATAAATTTTCACTAAAATTTAGAGAAACAGGCAAAACTTTTAAGTATGTGTATGTTGAAAGCATAAAGAATAAATCAAACATAAACCAGAAAATAGTGGAAACAAAGCATCCTGCTTGTAAATGGGGATCTGGAAGTTTCTGCATGGACTCTGAAACACTTGCTGTAATTAATTTTCTACTGCCCAAACAAAAATGACTAAGAATGTTCAAGACAAGTTAAATTTCAGAATGGAAAACACGTATGCTACAAATAAACATACAGTAATCTAGTAGTGTCTCCCTATGAATTGTAAAGCTTCCTTATACTCTACAGAGTATGAAAACACAGAAATACCATAGTACACAGGAGCTCTGACTGGAAGAGGTAATATAAGACATACCTGGCACTGACGACGTAGAACAATGCAAGGATGTGCCAACACATTTTCTGTAAATAGGCTTTAAAAGAAAAGTGTATTGAAAGCAAGAGAGGCCATTGTAAATTTATTAGAAAAAGTCTTGTTAATTTTCTCTAGCAACATTGGATCCGTATTTGGAAAAACTAAACTATACATTAGCTAGTGAATTAATGAGGCATTTTGGATGGCTACCTGATAGTCTGCCAATACTACAAAAGAACAAGTATCAAAAAATCGGACACATACATTCATTATGAAAAAGCCCAATCATATATGTAGTATGTATATATTTTTACAGGCAAAACAATGTACCAGATTTCTTAAGTTTTCCCTCTGCAAAATATTAGGGAACAGAACAGGCCAGAGCCAGAATTATGGAAGGATTAGTTTCCAGTGTTACGTTAATTCCACATACCATATTATTTATCAAGACTCTCCTTAGCAGGGCCAGAGAATTGCTACTAACAGCTGACATTTTCTTCACCAGAAAACACTACTGCCCAAAACCAACTCTCCCTCCACCCCCAGAAATGGTATTTCTATTAAACCTTCACAGGAAAGTTCTCTCAGCTCTAAAGTAGCCTTCCTGATCACAGCCATACAGAGAAACTTTTCATTTCATCTCAAAGTGCCTGAGTGATCAGATACTTACCTGGATGTGGTTCAGACCTGGGATATGGATTAGAAAAGCAAAACCTCCAGGCTTTGTCTAAGCATCCCAAGTAACAGCTCTGACCACCAACCTACAGAATCACCCAGAGCAGGCTCCTTACGGGGATTTTACTCTGGATAAACAAGTACTAATTAGTACAGAAAAGTACTGAGACTGCAATTTCATAACTAGTAAGTCATTTAGTAGTTTGGTATTACCAGAAGAGGTGAAACTTTCCCCGTGCTCCAGCTGCTATCTATTAAGTCCTCCTGGTAGCCAACTCAACTAACTTCACAAAAACTAACCTTTTCTTTTGGGTGATTTCTACCCAAAGATTTCTGGCTTGAACTATGTGTGTCTGATGAGTGATCTATTACAAACACAAAAGCAGAAGCAAGGAGAATTGCTCTCAGCAATGATACAACGTTGATCAGCTCTTTCCTAAAACCACATGCTCATTTTAGTCCTTGTGGCCAGGGTGCTCAGGTTGTGGAAAACTTTGATTAAATCAAAATTAGTTGATAAAGGACAACTGAGCCACACTGCTTCTGAAGATGATCAACATACTCTTGCCTTACAGCTCCAGTCCTTTGCTCTCTTAAGCTCATTCAGCCTGAAAAGGTTGGAAAGAAATCAAATAACTCTTTACAGGTTTGGGGACACACACACTAGTTCTTCCCCCTCCCCTCATCAACTCTATTTTAACAAAGTGAACAGGCTTAGCAAGGGGTCTGAATAACCTAGCCGAGCCACTGCAAGGGAAGCAGTGGGAGATGAGGGACAGGCAGATGGGATGATCTAATTTAAGCAACTCATTACTTGCCAAAACCGCTCATTCCTAGTTCTCCTTCTTTACACCTTCCCTCTCTGGTACAGTTAGTTTGTGACTGCTAGCTTTCACAGCTACTCAACTCCCAGGTAAATCCACCTAACTGAAAGAGCAAAAAAAAAAAAAAAAAATCACCCAGTTCTTTCATTGACTTTGTCTTCTGTTCATCTGTCAAGATGAACCTAAAGGAGGTTCATCTTGATGGCCATCAAGGGTGATAACGATGGGGTAAGGAGCAGGACAGGCTGGCGGTCAAGTAAAAGGTCCTGTTTAAGTAGAAGTACACTGTAAGAACCTCAACTGACACAGCTTCCCATGTTGGTCTAACTGGGCGAGTGACACAAGTACTGCCATATTTTGAGGAGAGAAGCACTTTTCTCTGAGAAGTCTCACATTCAGGTCAACAAGGAGTAAACCTTTTTTCAGTCCTAAATTTTTCAAGACAAAACCCCCACCTCCCACCCCTTCTCAAGCTGCATCAGTACGTTGACCAAGAAAAAGCTAATCAGGTCAGTGTGACTGAGCAAGCATCCTACAAAAAAATCCTAAACTTATGATCCTTACACTTTGCAATTTAAGATCTGAAAATGTTTCTAAGCATGTTAAAGTCCAGCACTTTCTCAAAAATACTATCAGTAATCAGTGTCACCTTAATAAAGAATAGAACAGTTATCAGACCACTTGGCTAGATCAACACTACTATTCCAAGGATACTTTGATAATATACTTGAGGACATCTTCGCTTTCTTAGGAAACATTCACATTACCTAAAAATATTGATAGGAGTGGCAAATATGAAAACAGTTTTCTGGTTATTTTCAGATCGCTCTGATAGGGTACACATATTCTGGGCATACTGTACAAAAAACTGTGTCTTATATTCACTGCTGATTAAGTAATTTTGAGAAACACTTCAGTTAAAGAGAACAGTAATCTACAAGAATCTGAGGTAGTAGGCTTCTAAAATTTCAACTGCATAAGTCTACTGGCATAAAAACACAACACAGAAGTGTACATATGGATCACAGACAACTATAGCATTACTACTTCATCATCACTGAAAATTATTATACAACACTTACCTTGCAAGGCCAATACCAAAGCCTGCAAATCTGTTCAACTGCTCTGAAAAAAATGAAAACAGATTATACAGCAGTGATAATCACAAAGCATGAGAAAGTGCCATGCAGATGATCTGAAAAACTAATTCTATACTGTACTTGCTTCAGAATATTACAAGCACTAAACAACAATATTTATGGCAACTCAGCAAGACGGGATATAAAACATTACTCCCTCAGGAATACACGCACTTTGGACAGCATTGAAGTTTGTACATACTTTTATAAATAACACTATTATTGTCTTAAAACAGCAACAGAAAAAAAAGTGACAGAGTGAGCAGTAAACCAGAATATTTTAATATCTAAAATATCTAACTCAAACCAACCACTGGAAGTAGCATGCATGACAGTTTACAATAATTCTGAAACATATATTTATATATCTGAGGTGAAAATATTTTTAAAAACAAAAACAGTAAAAAGAGAACTTTGGGAAAAGTAACACAAAACACAACTGATGATGAAACAAACATCAATACAATGCAAATTTTCAAGTCAGTTGTTTATCTCCACTCCTTTGCAAAAATTCCATTATTAGAGAACTGTTAAAATTGCAACAAGATTAATGGGTTGAATTCTTTATTGTCTGCTAGCAGGTAGACATCTACACATTGGGAATTATCAGAAGAGATTTTAAGAAGAGTATCAGAACTGTAAAGACAACTCCAAATTAATGCTCAGCCGTACAACCTACAGGGTGCAAACAGCCTCTAAGCATGGGTAATGATAGTAACTTCAGCGGAGCTCCACACAGACGTGGCAGCCCTCCTAACAGGAATGATAAGACTCTCCCCACTTAGAGAAGTTGGACTCAGTGATACAGCAACTCCTAATCAGTCCTCAAAAATGCAGAATCAAGATACCCTCCGTGAGTAGATAGGACAAAAAAAAAAAAAATAGAGTCTAAGTATGTAGTAATATTTAAGTAGTGCTTTAAGCAGTGCTTGCATGGATAAAAGCCCAGTTAAGGGTTGTATTCATCATAAGACCTGAAAAAAATACTGCACTACAGCTTAAAAAAAAAAAAGGCTCACCCATTAATACAATACAATTTTAACTAAGTTAGTCTTTCATAAAACTTTGACACTCAAGTGTATATAAAGGGCTGCAGAATACCCTTTTAATTAAAGGAAACAATGTTCAGTAGCCTCGATTTAGCGAGTTTCTCTTAATTTACCTCAATTTCACAGAGACATAAAGTGATACTGTACTTCTGAGGGTTTCTGCTCCGTTTCCCAACCATTACTAGAAAAGAACTGAAAATGGTTGCTCCCTCAAATTCTACCAGTTCCACAGTTCCTTCACTACTGTGCATGGAGCAGGGGTGTGTGTGTGTGTGCTTACTTCAGTAGCTCACGCTGTGCCCCAGGTACTTTTTCAGCAATAAGGCGGCCAAACGACGCATCAGCACTGACTAAATAACAAAATATACTGTTAGGACCCGAAGGTACTTCCTGCCCTTATAGAAGATGGGGTATTTCTGCGGGATATCGTTTACACGGGAACGGGGAGCTGACCACTGCTTAGCTACAAGCTGCAGGGTGCGTTCTGGCACTCTCAATCCTACCTGCCTGTAATCATGGGTGCTGGAGTGCAACAGGCGATAGGCCAGCTTCTCTTTCGTGTAAATAACTTTTATTCCACCCCCCTCCTCCAACCCATCCCACCGCCCGGCGCTTCAGCATCGCCAGCCCACGGCTGCAGCGCGTCGCCGAGCCCGGCGCGGCGGAGGGCCAGCAACAGGCAAACGCGGGCGGGCGCTCGGACGGAGGCGGCCAGGCCGCCGCGCAAGCCCCGTGGCTGCCACCCACTCGCCCTTGCCCGCCTCAGCGGGTCACCCGCTAAAGGGGGGGGACGGACGGGGGACGGACGGGACGCGGACGGACAAGCAAGAAGCCGGCTGCCCCGCCGGGCCCTCCCTTACCGGCGCCAGGGCCACCCGCCCCGAGGTTAGGCTCCTCGTTGAGGCCTGCTCCCCCCAGCGGGGTGCCCGCCCCGTACGGCGGCGTCTTCTCCCCCCAGTGTAGGTTGCGGCTGCCGGGGATGTCGGGGGGGCTGGTCACCCAGTGGCCCAGCTCCGAGGCGCTGCCGAAGGGCCTGGCGCCGGGGCCCGGCTCCTCGCGGCCCCCGCCGCGGTAGCCCAGGCCGTCGAAGCCCTCGGGGCGCCGCGGGTGCATGGCAGGAGGCTAGAGGGAGGGAGGCAGGCGGGGGCCGCGCGCAGGCCGGCGGTAGCGGAGCCTGCAACCAGCCACCTCGGTCGCCACTTCCAGCCGCCAAGTCGAGGGGAAGCGGAAACCGCGCCCTGCTGAAGGCGACGGCGAGGCCACGTGATGGGGGAGAAGGCGGGGCCGGCGGCTGGATGGGCCAATAGTGTCCCTCCTGCC
>VXBH01000508.1:260585-275046 GCA_013400035.1 Rynchops niger
GAGAGGGGTTCTGCGTGTGTATGGACTGGGCACGGCTTGCGTGTGGCTGCCGAAGGGAGCCCCGTTACCCGCCTGGGCTGTAGAGGAGCCTCCTGCCAGCACAGCTCCCAGCCCTTCTGCCTGGTGAACTCTCACCTCGGCCGAGGTCGGTGAGACCCAAGCCCAAGGGGCCACCCGGCTCCCTGCTGCACAGCGGGTGGTGGAACCGGGGGCTGGTAACTGTGCTCGCAGACACCACGGGGGAGACAGAGCGGGAGGGGTTGGAGGGCAGAGCCTGCCTGGGCTGACCTCCCCCTCAACTCCCCTTCCCCTCCTCTCGTTTAACCTCCTTCCCCCTAAAAAGCAGGTTGCTGCGCAGCCCCCTGGCTGAGGAGAAACGAGCAGGGTCACCGGTGGGACGGCAGGTGTTTCTCCTTGGCCAGCCAGAGAGGTTTTGGGTGTGAGGCCTCCAGCCCTGGACACCTTCCCTGTGGGCTCGGTGCTCTCTCAGCTCCTCCCGCCTGGACAAGCCCGTCAAGGTCTCCCACAGCTGGCTCTTGGTCTAACCCATGGCTTTTCCTTTTTTTACACGCAAGGTCAAGCCAGCATTAGTTGAAGTCTAAGCATAGCAGAGGTGGCAGGAGTCACCCATTGCTCTGTGCTTTGCCACTGTTACAGCCCTGTCTGGCTCTGCACAGCGTGCTTGGGGATGGTTTCCTCTTCTTCTTCACTTAAACATTAGTTTCATTTTGCCACTAGAGCTTCAGGTGTTTTCCTGTAACCAGGTAAAGAGCCATGACCCGTGTTTGTTGTGGGAAAAGCAGAGCCCCAGAGAGCAACAGCACTTTTGTCCCACAGTCAAAAAAAACCCAGCAGAACCTCCTTCTCTCCGCCACTGCTTTCATTGGGCTGCAACATTTTCCTTGTTAACTGAAAGTCCACTGGGAATGTTGTGTTTTAATGTTGCAATCTCAAAAATATGGGCAGAAGCATCAATTGCCTTTGGAGGCAGGGGCCAAAACATCGCAGCTCTTTTTGTGGTAATTATCCATATTAAAACCAACCAGGTTACTTTTGTTTCTGAAACAGTTTCAGTCCGGAACAGGTCAACAAATATTGGAATATACATACCTTTAAAGATATGTGGTGATCTGATCATGCAGCCTCACACATGAAGGAGGTGGCTCTGGATCTTACAAGAATGACAGATTTGAGAGAAAATGCTGCCCTTAAAGAGCAGAGCGGTGTATTGTCAGTAATGCAGCCTGCAGTAGGAAGGTGACAGCGTGAACAATGAAAATGTCTTGCAGTCAGAAATAAAGGTACAGCATAGCTGTACACTTGTTTGTTACATGCTTTATTCCCTTGTAAAGTTGTGGAAAACACAGAATCATAGAGTAGTTTGGGTTGGAAGGGACTTTTAGAGGCCACCTAGTCTAATTCTCCCTGCAATGAGCAGGGACATCTCCAACTAGATCAGGTTGCTCAGAGCCCTGTCAAGGCTGACCTTGAATGTTTCCAGGGACGGGGCATCTACCATCTCTCTGGGCAACCTGTTCCAGTGTTTCACCACCCTAACTGTATAAAATTTCTTCCTTATATCTAGTATAAACCGCCTCTATTTTAGTTTAAAGCCATTACCCCTTGTCCTATCACAACAGGCCCTACTAAAAATTCTGCCCCCGTGTTTCTTAGAAGCCCCCTTTAGGTACTGAAACACTGTAGCAAGGTCTCCCCAAAGCCTTCTTTTCTCCAGGCTAAACCCTATTTCTCTCAGCCTGTCCTTAAAGAGGTGTTCCATCCCTCTGATCATTTTTGTGGCCCTCCTCTGGACCCACTCCAACAGATCCATGTCCTTCTTGTGCTGAGGACTCAATGGCTGGATGCAGTACTCCAGGTGGGGTCTCACCAGAGCAGAGTAGAGAGAGAATCACCTCCCTTGACCTGCTGGCCACACTTCTTTTCATGCAGCCGAGGATACAGTTGGCTTTCTGGGCTGCAAGCACGCATTGTTGGGTTCTGTTCAGCTTTTCATTCAGCAGTACCCCCAAGTCCTTCTCAGTAGGGCTGCTCTCAATCCATTCATCGCCCAGCCTGTATTGATACTGGGGGTTGCCCTGATCCAGGTGCAGGACCTTGCACTTGGCCTTGTTGAACCTTAGGGGGTTCACATGGGCCCACTACTCAAGCTTGTCCAGGTCGCTCTGGATGGTGTCCTGTCCCTCAAACGTGTCAACCACACCACTCAGCTTGGTTGTCATCCGCAAACTTGCTGATGGTGCCCTCAATCCCACTGTCTTTGTCATTGATGAAGATGTTAAACAGTACTGATGAAGCAATAAACAGTACTATTAAACAGAAATGCAGGTGTGGGTTCTATGCCCTCTACACAGCATCTCCAGAGCAGCCTCTGCTGTTTGTCTGACCGCTTCCATGGCACAGAACTTACTTTCAAATGATTCAACAGAAGTTTGGGCTGATTTCTTTGTTTGAAAGAGAAAAAAAAGAGAACAATTCAGAGGTTTACTTTTGCAGAAGATCAAATTGGCAGCAGGCTAAGTGCATCGAGTAGTAATTACAGTAAGACACAGAGCTTCTGTGCTAATGATACCTTAAATTAAATTCTCATGTGACTTAATATAGGGCCAGGTGTGCAGTTTCTGTGCTTGGTTGCTGCCCTCTCTTAGTGGCATGACCAGCCTGCAGGAGAGAAAAAAGAATGAAGTTGTCAATAAAAGAAAGCAGCAAACAACACTCACTCAGAGAATATGGGAGAAAGAGTGTTGTTCTAAAGAAAAATGCTTTTTTTTTCCGACATTGGAAAAATAAGCCAGATCTGTTGCCTTTTCTAAAACAAGGCTTATTAACTCAGTATGTGCGTGAGAGAGAGAGAATCAGTCTGGGTGAGGAACCTGTATGTCATAGATAAGAATCACCCATTCCTATACATCATTATATTCATCTACTAGCTACCATACCCCTCCTCACCAATAAAAGCAATTTTCTGAAAAAGGAGGATTTTTTGTTTTTCAGTCCTTATAAGAATACTTGAGCAGACTATCAAGCCTTTGTCTCGCTCTCCTTCTACGAAGATTTCTATCTATAATGTGAGGAAGGCTGAAAGAGAACTGGATTCTGAGAGCAATGGTAATTCTTACTGGAAATATGAGCTACATTCTTCAGGACAAATCTCCTGCCAGCTTGAACTTCAGGAAGGGGAGCCTGTGTCATTCGGGATCCTATATGCAAGGTAAAGAAATGCATCCCACATAGCAGCTTACTATCAACTCTGTGTATACTCACATAGCTTACTAGAAGCCTGTGTGTTCACAGGCTGTGCACACAGGGCATCTGTTCTCTAGGAAGCTGCGAACAAGTAGGCATCTGATTACTCAGTGGGGAATGCTTTTTCACATGCACGCCTTCAGTGTCTGTCTTATTCAATATCTCACCTACAGAAGAAAACACAAATTACCTTTTCTGTTTACACATACCTAACACCTGGCTTACGCTGCTTGCTTGTCCCAGTGTGTGTCTTTGCACTGGTACTCGTAGCTCGTCTTTTGGGTACTTCTTGTCTGCTGGCCAAAACTGACCCCACTGGCAAAGTTGTTAGCACCCCTGTGAGAATATATTTAAGAAAGAAAGAGTCAAAACTGCTGCACAGCAGCTGGGAGAGAGGAGTGAGAATATGTGAGAGAAACAACTCTGCAGACACCAAGGTCAGTGAAGAAGGAGGGGGAGGAGGTGCTCCAGGCACCAGAGCACGGATTCCCCTGGAGCCTATGGAGGAGACTATGGTGACACAGGCTGTGCCCCTTCAGCCGATTGAGACAAGGGTGAAGCAGATATATACACTGCAGCCTGTGGAGAACCCACCACCACAGCAGGTGGAGGTGCCCTGAAGGAAGCTGCAGCCCATGGAGAGCCCACACCAGAGCAAGTTTTCTGTTAGGAACCGCAGCCCATGGGGTCCTGCACTGGAGCAGGTTTATCCTGAAGGATGAAACACCATAGAAAGGACCCGTGCTTGAGCAGTTCTTGAAGAACTGCAGGTTGTGGGAAGGACTTCATGAAGCACTTCATGAAGGACTGTCTGTCATGAGAGGGAGTCTATGCTGCAGCAGGAAAACATTATAAGGTGGAAGGAGCAGCACAGTTGAGGTGTTATGAACTGACCCCAGCCCCCATTTCCCTATCCTCCTGCACTGCTTGGGGGAGGAGGTAGAAGAGTCAAGGGTGAAATTGATTCTGGAAAAAAGGGGAGAGGGTAAGAAAAAGTTGTTCTAAGTTTTGGGTCTTTTTTTTTCTCACCATCCTACTATATTTTCAATTGGCAATAAATTAATCTTCCCCAAGTTGAGTCTCTTTTGCCCATGACAGTAGCTGGTGAGGGATCTCCCTGTCTTTATCTTGACCTATAAGCTCTTTCATCTTATTTTCCCTTCCTGCCTGTTAAGGACAGTAAGAGAGTGACCGGGTGGGTGGCTGGCGGCCAGACAAGGTCAACCCATCATAGTCCTTTCTGGTACTCCACAGTGGAGCTGTCAAGGGATTCAAGGTAAGGACAGTAAATGGGAGAGATGATGGGCAAACCTCTGACTGGACATTGCCAGAAAGTGGAATAATTATGTAGTAATTTTGTTGTTGTAATGTGGTGAAGGGACAAAGGATGGAGTGTGTGCAAATTGTCCATCTTTTGTCCGTGTTGTGATGATCTTATTTTGACTTCAGTGTGGGGAATTCTTTTTGTTGATTTAAGTGAAGCTTGTGAAGCTTGTGTGATAAAGGGATATTTTAATGATAGTTCTTAAATATCTGTTTCACAGAGGCAGAGGGTGGAACATACTGGGTTTACCTTAATGGGCAGGAGGCTCCATGGGATTAGAACCCTGTTGGGGCAAAGCATGGCACACTCATGTCATGACTTGACAACTGTCAAGGGTCTGGTGACCAAATGCAGAGGTCATCTGCACTGCAGCTCTGTCTGTCCTGGGCAGGAAGGTCCCTGGTGGTATTTGGGAATGGCTGGACTGCCCACAGTTGCTGCTGACTCTTCACTCCTTTGGAAGTGAACCTTCTTTGCACAAGTTGCCTTAGACATGGTGGTGGCAACAGTATGTCTCAAAGCATTTTGCAAGTGGATTAATTTTACTGGACAAGTTCTTATTGTGATAAAACCCACCTCAAAAAAGAAAGTCTTCTTGTCACAACTAATATAGGACTTCTGTGATCTCAGAGAAGTCTCAAGATAGGAGTATCCCCTCTTTTCTGACCTTTTTAGACTACAAGTTTGGAAAAGGTCAGCAAAACCTCAGTCAATTTTGTTGGCAAGTACAGGGCTTGGACCTGGAACATTGTACCTTTAGAAACCCAGATACTTTATACACTAGAAAAATAATTTTGTAACTTTTTTTTAAGGGCATGTGAAGCAAAATTTGAAAGAATGTATTGCAGGCCAAAAAACCTCAGCCAACTCACCTTAAAGCCTATAGCATTTTCCTCAAGGGCACGAACTTCTGTAACCAAAATGGAGCATTTAATTATTTAAAAGGTCAATAAACAGGGCAAGCAGCCTGAACTCCACCTCAGTCTCAGCACTGAAAAAATGTGTAAAATATTTGATGCCCCATTTTAGTTTTGAATGGAGATAAACTTCAGGTGACCTTTAGTGAAATATCTGTGGAGGACCATGGAGGTCATCCAATGGAGGACCCTCTCCTCATCATCTTGATGGACAGTGGAGTCTTCAACCTTCAGAACCTCTTCCAGAAGACCTACTTTGTATCAATAGGAACATGTAGATCCTTGTTGCTTTTGAATGAGGGGTATTTATTTCAGTGCATAAGTGTCGATCTCTAGAAGCCTCATCTCAATCACTGTTTTTTTATCTCACCGATAGACCCTGCTGGGTGCGGGGAAAGACAGGGTCAGTAGAGTGCTATCCATTTGCTCCATCTCAACTGTCCTCTGTTGGCAGAGAAACAGGATGACAGAGGTGGAAGGGTACTGTTCTCTGACAGGCTGTAAGAAATGCTGGGTGGAAAAGAGCCTGCTAGGCTGCCTGGAAGAGGACAGCTCTTCACCGTGTGTGTTTGCACTCTGCTTTAGACAGGTCCCACTCAGTGTTAGTCTCTTCCTTTGGGCAGACTATTCCACAGACTTACCTGAGATGTAAAGTGACACTCCAGTATTATAAAGTCTGCACTGTCCTGCTGTCAGATCTTGTTAAACCAGATGAAAAGGAGGGGAAAAAAATATAGATCAGCAATAAAACTCACTGGAGGCAAAGGAAGCTCCCACATGAGCAGCAACTGGAACAACCTGGACAAGGAAAGAAGTAAATGAAAGAGAAGGTGAAGGGATGCAGAATAAAAATAAAGCAGAGGAAGTAGCTGCAGTATTCACCCTGGCTGAGTAAGGAAATTACATTTCACCACCAGTGGTGCCCACCAGGTTCTTCTTCCGGCCTGACTCACCGGACACTCTCACGGTTAAAATTTTGTCCCACAATAGAATTGGAGTATGGGGAATGTTTTCTAATTTTCCCAGCGTACTCTTTTACCCAGTATATTCTTCCTGCTGGAATATAACTGTCCCCACTTGTAAACATGCTTCAGGCTACCTAGGAGGCTTTTACTGCCCATTTCCATTCCCTTAACAATTCCGAGGATGTTAAAGGAACTCCAGGTGTCCACAATCCCACTCACAGCACTGCCAATGCAGTCAGGCCATAGGACTCTTAAGGAGTGTTGTATCAAAATCCAGCTGAAAAGGGGACAGTTGAGAAGCAGGGGTATAAGCAAAGATAGCAAAGAAGCAAGAGGAGGTCAAGAGCTGATGACGCTGGCATCCATCCAAAAAGCCAGAGAGTCTCTGTAAGTCATGAGAACACCTTATTCAGAGAAGCAAGCAGATCACAGTCACATAGAAAAGGTTGCAGCAAAAGGAGACCAAGCAGCAAAGGCAGTGATCATTACTATAGAGGAGACAATGACCAAAGTAGGTACCTGCAGATCTTTGCTTTTTATGCTTGAAAGATGATCAGAGGTGGCTCTTTACCTCAAGCAGGTAGAAAGCTCAGTCTAATGTTCAGAATCCAAGAAAATCCACTAGTCCAGAATACAGCATACAAGCCTTTACCAAAAGGACAGGTCTGCAGAGCCAGAGGGACCCTATGGGAGACACTATTGCTATTACAAAAGATGCAAGTTAAGGAGTTGATCGAGGGGTCAAGGACCCCTTTTGGAGGGACTGACAGAATGAGAAGAGAAAAGCCTGGTGGAAAAGGGAGGTACAAAACTTGCCATATGAAGAGCACAGTCAGAGAACACACAAATGTAGATAGAGAAAATGGCCCCTAGAAAACTCTTTATCAAAATCCAGTGACTGCTACACAAGCAAAGGTAGACTTTTGGACAATCCAGCAAGAAGTAAGACAGAGCATAAGAAAAAGAAAAAAAGGTTGAGGAGTCCAGCTAGAGTCTGTCAAGGAAAAGTGACAGACAGCAAGGCCTCCCAAAAAGCAAAAGCAGAAACACCAGAAACATTACATGAGTAGCCCAGCCTGTGCTTCTCCAGCAGTCATTAGAATTGTCAGTGATTGTGAGAAGGAGCCACAAAGAACTGAATGTTACAGCAGCATTACTTGGACAGCCACAGCTCAGATAAATGAAAGGGAAAATGAGTCTCCATCTTCTTTTCCAGGAATGATAAGATGTAAAAGTGTTTGTAGAGGCAGCAAGGAAACTTGCTGCAGAGCAGCAGACAAAAAGCATAGTATAGTATAGTCAACCAATGCTGGGGGTTTGACTCACCACGAAAACTAATGTGGCATGTTTTACACCCAACACTTCTAAAAAGTAAAGTAGAGTATTGCTCATATGTAACTTTTAAGGTTTCTTATAAGAGTGCTTGGCAGCTGGAGTTTCGTAAAGTCATCCTATATTGTCATTGTGTGTTAAATATATCCACAGAATATTTCAAAGTTGTGTTCAAAATAAAAATAAATATAAACCCAACAAGAACATGTGTCACTTGCTCTCTTTGAAAGGTGTTTCTCTTCTACTCCTGCTTATAAATGGAATAACACTGTTAAGAGAGCCAAAACTGACTCCTCTCCTCCCTTGAGATATGTAGGAGGGTGGGCTGTAGCACTGACTCTCCTTGCATCTACTTCCAGCTGTACCAGTGTGACCCCCAGCAGCACACCCTCTGGTAAACCTGGGGACAGGTTTGAGGGTTAATTTACCACAGGCTTTAATAGGGTGCTTCCGTGATTTGGGTCTTAACCCCATGCTAATATTTTGCATCCCATCACGGTTCAGGATGCGAGCACAGATGCATGAGCACCAGGAGGAGGCTCAACGCACAGCCAAGTTCTGCAGAGGAGGGAACAGCAAACTGGCTAGTTTTTCCCCAGGCCTCTGGGGGCCTGACCTCCATAGCATCCTTCGTTATGTCCCAGTGGCGGGACCATTGACCAAAGAGCTCTTTCCTTCCAGGTGCTTTCAGCTGGTTTTCAGCAGCTGCTGGCATTGTGGACTTGGATCTGTGACATCTTCCTGCTGATAAAACCTGAGGAGGTAACTCATCTGATGCAAAACACCTGAAGTTTAGTCTTACTAAGAGCGGCTGTTTGGCACCAGCTATCTGAAAAGGAGAGCTGTAAGAGAGGAGGGACTTGTATGCAGAAGGATCCTGATCACTCCACTCCCTAAATGCTGTGTGTATGTATCAGCTCTTAGGCAGGCTGGGATCTGCCCAGGGAATACAAGCTGTCTGTATTTCTTTTTACTAAAACGTAATTGTGTCTTAAATCTACTGAAATTAATTTTCTCACTAAAGTGCCATTGTCCATTAATTCAGTAATGTAACACATGCAGAAAAGTATCTTCACTTTATGCATAAGATACGCATTCTCAGTAAAAAGTAATTCAGGTTTATAGTAAGGCTTTATCACATTTCCATGTAACAGTATATTTTATGTTCCCCATTGTGAAATAGGAGGCATGTGTACCCTTTTTCCAGTTTGAAATATTTACCTTCTCTAGATTGCTGAGGTTCTTTTGCAGTGGATACTCAAATATGTTACAAATTCCACCTTCAGACTGGGGAGACCTATGGGGGAAGGTAGCCTAGAGACTTCTAGACCAAAATCTCTTTGCTGTTGTTTAGAGACAGTTAAAAATGGTGGGGTTGTCCTTTAAGGTGAAATACTTTGATTTGGAAGATAGGCTAATTCTGAAAAAGCCTATATGTCCTGGAAGCAATGAGCCTGAAAACAGACAGCATTAGTTATCTAAAGCACTCTTTTAATTGTATTTTTCAACCTCCCTGAAGAACTGTCTTCCTTTCAAATTGAGAAGACTTCAGTGCTTTGGCAGGAGGCTTTCTTCTTGATTCACACTGTAGATAAATAGCCAAAGTAGGTGCTTGGAAGTCCTGTAATTGTAAAGTACCTTCTCCATCTATATATACTGTGGATTTGTAGTCACGCAAAATAATTTTCTGATTGGGATCTTTTAGGAACACAGTTTTTGAAGGTACTTAAAGATGAGTTAAATTGGTAATTCATTTCCCTTGCTTTAAATATCACTTCTGCCAGCATTATCAACTCTGAGGGCTGAATTATCTGTCTCTTGGACTCCCCAACCCTCCCATCTTGAAAGGCTTGTTGCTGTTGTGACAGAATAGCACAACTTAATATGCTCAAAATGCCTCAAAATAGTTGAGTTTTTATCTGCTAACTTTGGTGATGGGTATAAGTTCTATGATTAGTGACTAGAGCTGCACAACTGTTTACAAATATGTGTAAGTTAAACATCTGCTAGGAATCTGTGCTGAATATGATTAATTAAACAGCTGCTTGCAATTAGCATTAAACAGGTGCTAATGGAATTTGGGCTAATGGAATTTGACTTGAACAATCATTACTGTTGGTGATGATGGATAGGAAGGAGATCAGTTTGATCTTCAGGTCCACAAAGATTTGGAGCAGTTGAGAGGAAAATAATTATTTTTGGATGCAGCATATGGTAATATTTGGAATATCATTACTATAACATTTAAAACCTTTTTTTTTGTGTTAATTAAAGCTGTCTGTGAAAATGGCTGCTAGAATGGAGGATGGTGCATTGGACCTAATTGTTGTGCATGTGTCTACGGATTTACTGTCCTTCAGTGTGAAAGAGGTAAAATAAATAAATAAGGAAGGAAATTACAAGCAGTCATATGCTACAATACAATGTGTACATATTTTATGCTGTTTATTTTCTGTCTGAGCCAATAAGCTTCCACAAAACATGTATTATTTGTAATTTTAGAAAGTGTCTTCCTTTTTAGTCTAGTAGCCGCATTTCAGACTGTCAGGTACAAAGCTGTCAAAATTGGTAGGAATTTGAGCTAATTTAGGCTGCTTATTTTGTTCATATAATAGTTAAAAGTGCAGCTATATTTTGCTCTCAGCTACGTGAAATAACATTACAGCAAAATTGCTGATGGTGTTAGAATTGCGTAAGTGTAACTAATGGAAGGACTGGTTTTCTGTACAACAGCTCTTTCATAAGAGGAACTTGGGAAATTATTTGCTCTGTTTAGTTCTGTGCTACAGGAGAAAGTCAGAGATGAAGCAAAAAATTAACCAATTACCATATTGCAGAGATCCGTTCCTAAAACTATTCTTATTCAAGAAAACGTCTTAGACATGGCTTAACTTACAGTGCTTTCATGAATTGGGGACTAACTGGGTTTTTATTTTAAAATTTTATGGAGTAATTCCTCAGCCACCTGTTATGGGCTTAGAGATGCTGGGAAGATCAGTTTTAATGATGCTGAACAAAACATTTTTAGCGTTACAGTATGTGATTAGCACAGAAATAATGAAGGTACTGAGTCCATATATAGTTGTCATGGTTTAGCCCCAGCCAGCAACAATAGTGATTTAGAATAAATGTGCTTCTGCTCTCAGAAATCAATACTTCTTGTTTTTTAATAAATCAGAGCATTGCTTATGTTTTGAAACCAAGAAACATAGTACTGCTCAACATTAGATACAATTGTAGAATGTACTCTGTGCATAAACTGACAAGTGTAACCCAAATCACTGCTCTTTAGAATGGATTTTTAATGATTGGATAGAGTGAGGATTGCTTATCAAAACAATAATGTTGTACATCACTTAACATGAAGTTTTCATGAATAATCAAAGATGATACTGAAGAGTTTAGGAGAAATCACAGAATCACAGAATCTTCATGGTTGGAAACGACCTTTAAGATCATCGAGTCCAACCAAACAATCTACAGTCTCTGCCACTAGAGCATGCCCTGAAGTGCCACATCTAGACGNACTAGTGCCGAGTCCAGGGTCACCATCACTTCCCTGCTCCTGCTGGCCACGCTATTCCTGATACAAGCCAGAATGCTGCTGGCCTTCTTGGCCACCTGGGCACACTGCTGGCTCATGTTAAGCTGGCCATAGCGTTGTTGTGACCAAAATGCAGGACCCGGCACTTGGCCTTATTAAACCTCAATACTATTCTTTATCTTTCTCCAAGTTGGTGTGTTTGTGAATACATGTTCTCATGAAAAAGAAGATGAGAACTGAGCAACCATAGTGTGAAATGCTGAATACTAGCATGCATTATTATCCTTCTCCTTTAAAATATTCAAAAGGTTGTCAATACTAAAAAGCGAGATAGGTTCATTTGCATTAATAGAAAACAGAAAGTCACATTCTTACTTCATATTGTCAGTGGACAGGACACCCCACTCAGGGCAGAATTAGACTTCTTAGATTGATAAAATAATTTAAATCAGAAAGGACCTCTAGTGCGATACCCGCTCAAAGCAGGTGTAGTCAGAGCAGCTGGCTCAGGTCCCTGTCCAGTCAGGTTTTAGGGTGGAGATTCCACAACATCTCTGGCCAATGTTCCATCCTCATGGTAAAAAAAAATAAATAATTCCCTAATATATAATTACAATTTTGCATCTTCCAACTTACATTACTTGGAATTGTTGCCTCTTGTCTGATTTCTGTGAGCCTCTGAGAAGAATCTGGCTTCGCTTTCTCTGTATCCTCTGAACAGGTAGTTATGGGCAGCAATAAAGTCCCCTTGAAACCGTCTTTTAAGGCTGGATCAACTCAGGTCCCTCAGCCGCTCCACACAGGGCTCCCTGACCAACTTGGTTGCCCCAAATTTAGCGTCATCTGCAATCTTGCTGAGAGCACGCTCTTGTACCATCACGCAGGATGTTAATGAAGACATTTAACTGTTACTTGTCCCAGTGCTCACCCCTGAGGCACTGCAATAGTTTTCTGGCCTCTAGCTGGACTTTGCTCATCACAACTGTTTGAGCCAGCAGTCGAGCCAATTTTCCAGTCACCTTATATATTGTTCACTTTTTCAGCCTATATCTCACCAATCACAATCCCTCTACAGGAGCCTTTCTCAAAAGCCTGGCTCAAGTCAAGAAACATCTACCACCCTCTCCTTCACCTCGGCACCAGTGACCTCAGGGTTGAAAGCAGTCATGACATTTGCCATTGGTAAACCCATGCTGACTGCTCCCAAACACCTTCTTGTCATTCATTTTGTTTAGAAATGGCTTCTGAAGGGAATCCTGTGCAATTCTCTGTTTCAAATTCAGCTCTGAAGTGCTCAAAGCTGTATATAAATTGTGAAAATATCTGGCACCATTTTAAAAATTTTTTTGACTGTGAAATGGAAAAAGTTTTCCGTGTAGATGAAGAAAATAACTAAACCAAACTTTGAAAAAGCAGGTGTTTCTATTTGCTATTCCAAGCTGGTTTGTATACCCACGAGATGTCACAAGCAACAGGGAAATGTAAAGGGTTAATTTGTTTATTTATCTCTAATTGCTTGTCGCTTTCATTCTTAAAACTAGATTTACAGAATTCTATTAATCGCTGTTGGTTTAGGTTTTTGCTGTTACATTTTACATCCAGCCCATTCTTTGCAGTTGCTTCTTATGAACAAAGCAGAAGGACTCAAATCTTCTGTATTTTGGTTAGTGGGGAAATAGGAGGCATTATTCTGTTAAAAGCTCTCTTAATATTTACTGCCATTTTCAGAAATATGTCTTTGTAAAATGCACACCCGCCTTCTGGCTAAAATAATTGGACAATGTTAGGTTGCTTTATAGCTTGAGCCTTGGTGTTGTCTAGATTTTTTCATACTCAAAATAGAAGTAGTTACTAATTTATTGTACTATTATTCAGTTAAGGAAATACGACTTCTTTATTATATCTTCGTAATGACTATAAAAAGTCTTTAATATAGTAATTGTAAATGTTAAATTTTTTATGCTTTACACGAGCTAGAGTACATGAAAGAAATGTAAAAGGTACCTTAAATGCCTATTCTGTTCAACAGTAATTTGTAATTTATGCTTTTAGTGTAGGAAGTTTATGCTTTCCAACAAAATGCAAAAGGCAGTGATTTCATTTGTTGGTTGCAACAGTTGCCTGTAATACTTTGCAGTATGAAATGCTTCTGTAGTTTAATTTTAAACTGAGGTTAACAACAGTTCATAACTCTTTAAAATTTTAGTTCATTTAAATTTAAAAATTTAGTTCAAGGTTATGTGAACTTCCCTTGCAAGTCACATCAGAATTATAAGAGATTTTGTTTTGTTATGTTTTACATCGCTGTATTTTAAAAGCATACCTTTTCTTGCTCTGTAAATTAATTTCTTTAAATTAGGCATTTTCTTCCTAATATAGAACCTTCGTATCTTTCCTTCAAAAAAATGCCAGTTCTGCAATGCCTACAAGAACTTGGCCCATGCAATTTCAGAGTCCTAGGAGGGACAGCAACAGAGTAAGGAAGAGTAAGGGATTGGACAACAGGATGTTGCAGAGGATAATGAAAAGGTTTGAGGCAGAAGATGTAACTGAAATAGAGGTTAATTTTGTGGGGGAGGAGAGCATACATTTAGCATTATATTTGAGATCAGTTACCTTCATCTGACCCTCCCTGATAAGAAAATAATCAGTCATGGTCCTACGTCTAAGGACAACAGACAAAAAAGAGGAAAAAAATTAAAAATGAAAAAAGGTTTTATTCAAGCTGGGAATAGGATGAAGAAGCTAATCAACAGAACAGGGAAAGGGGTAGAAGGAAGGAAACAGCATTCTCAGTGAAAGTGTTAATAGATATAGTAACTGAGGCAAAAAAGGAAAAAACTAAGAAAACAGAACTGAAGTGGAGTTCTACTGAAGAAACTGATTGGCACTTGAAAATCATGAACATATTTTGGGATAATACATATAAATAAAATTAAGCTAATATAACAAACTGACACAATTTTATATTGGTCTCAATACTCATAAAATATATTTACATTATGAAGAAAACATATAATTTGNCATGGTCCTACGTCTAAGGACAACAGACAAAAAAGAGGAAAAAAATTAAAAATGAAAAAAGGTTTTATTCAAGCTGGGAATAGGATGAAGA
>VXBH01000509.1:0-44544 GCA_013400035.1 Rynchops niger
TTTAGATAAGGTCAGAAAAAGAGGAAAAAGACCTCATGATAATACATTGATTTCTTCTAAGGTTAATAGACTGAGATCATTAAGCTGGGGGAAATGTTGCTGTGAGGAAAGAGGAAAAAAACCCAGAAAGCTTGCAACACAACTGCACTTTCCCAGGTTTTATTTCTGCATGTGTTCTGTTCTTTTCTACTGTATTCCATACAATATCTTATCGCACCAATATTTGAACACCTTCCAATAATGCATTAAGCTACATAAGTAACATCTGCTACATGCTCATTCTCACATCTCCTCCCCAGTGGCAGATGCACAAGAAGTTTGTTTTAGGTTCATTTCAGTGTTAAGATTAATATTGCTGCATGTTTATGGTAGAGGCAAAAAATAAATGCCGTGGAACTTCAGAGCAGAAGGTAGCAAGATAGTTCTTCATCTCTGGGGAACACGTTGCTTGCTGTTGGATCAACCCCTGAAAATGCCTGTCCCTTTCCCAGACAATCGTTATGCTTTTGCTACTGAGTGCCATTGCCTCAGGAGCAGGAATTTATTACAGAAAGCCTGGATTTTTAGGTGATAATGCTAATATACTGTTTTTGGGTTATTGAACTCTTGCAAATTTAATGGGTTGTTACTGTAGAGAATGGGACGCAGGTTTGAGTTGTTTACAGTAGTCATTGTTACCAAAAGGACAGTCTGTGATGTTTTATACCAGTTAGGGTTTCATAGCCACTTAATGCTTCATGTTCAACTGCAAGGTGATGAGAGTTTGAGTAATTTAGGCTAAATCTTCATCTGCCAGTATGTGACAGAATTATTTAGACAGTGACACTTCAGAAAGCACAGACTCGGGATAATACATTGTGTAAGAGCTTTGTGTCAATAAGGAATACAGGAATAGACCCTAGATTGAATTGATCAATTGTGGGTACAAACACCTTCAGCCAAATAAGACTGTAAATTTTATAAAGGCTTTCCTTTGCGTTTACAAAATTTGCCTTTGCCTTTGCACTGCCCAAGGCCAGCAGTCATTTATCTGGCAGCTGATCTAAAACCATAAGGTACTACATATGAGTCATGATAAGTACTCCTCTATCTGGTTTAGGCCCTTTTCTGATATTGAATATCACTAATTTTAATTTCCTTTTAGAATTATTTTATGTGAGTGGGCACGTGTACACATGCAGCCATTATATGTTTGTTTTGAGAACTCGCTCTATTTTTATTTGAACAAAATTTCACTTTTTGTGTAGACAGAAGTACCTGGGCTAATAATCATTTCTGTATATTATTAGCTGATCTTCTCATCTGGGCTAAGCAGCTCTTTGAAGCCACCTAATATGCAGACAGGCAGTCTTGGAAAAGTTGGCTGTATGAAAATGTACGCTTCCCTAAAAATAATGCTTTTCTCTTGCCCTTCAAAAATAACTGGATCTTTATTTAGCTGTGACTGTCTCTTTTTTTCAGCTCTGACTCCTATTTTTCTTCCTGATTTATAACCATCCTACCTTTATGGCTTCCTTTTTCCTTCTGTCAAGGTGATCTGTGGAGGAATCTAGTGTGGGTCTATGAAAGAAAAAAAAAGTGCTTCTAGACTTTCCATGACTAGACCACAGGAAGAAAAGACCGCTGAAGAACTTGAACTGTACCATTAATGGAAAAAAACCCAAAACATTAAACAGACCCAAACAAATTAACATATGTCACTTCAGCAAAGGGGATTGCATTAGGTAACACAGATTTGCACACCTTGGGCAGGATGAGAGATGCATGAAGCACTCTTCTATACAGCACGGAGGACATGTGGTTCTTACTGCCAGAAAGTCTCCCACAAGGAAATTAATCTAGTCACTGTTTCTAGAATGCCAATATCTGTTCTCTGCCTTGCTTCCGCTGATGCATTTCATTGCAGAGTAGAGCTTCCTCTTGCTTCTTGTGAATCTTTAGCCCCATGGTATAACGATCAGAAGATAACCATAAAGGATGGTGAATCAAGCAATGCATATCATATCTATGCTATGAGGACCGGCTGAGAGAGTTGGGGTTGTTCAGCCTGGAGAAGAGAAGGCTCCAGGGAGACCCTATAACGACCTTCCAATGCCTGAAGGGAGACTACAGGAAGGGAGTGTAGCGATAGGACGAGGGGTAACAGCCTCAAACTGAAAGAGGGGAGATTTAGATTGGATATCAGGAAGAAATTCTTTCCTGTGAGGGTGGTGAGGCACTGGAACAGGTTGCCCAGGGAAGTTGTGGATGCCCCATCCCTGGAGGTGTTTAAGGCCAGTCTGGATGGGGCTTTGAGCAGCCTGGTCTAGTGGGAGGTGTCCCTGCCCAGGGCAGGGGGGTTGGAACTAGGTGATCTTTAAGGTCCCTTCCAACCTGAACCATTCTGTGATTCTGTGATATTGCACAACACTTAAACAAAAAGAAATGCCTCAGGCAAAAGAAATGTATTGCATATACTTTATTGTTTCACAATTGTATGTTATATTAAAATATAAAAGTTCTATGATACATTCATGGAAGAAAAATGCATGTAGAAACAATTTATTTTTACAGAGTTTCACAAAGAATTAAAGGAAAACTATATTCACATCAGGAGTGACATAGTTGAGCCCATTCTATCACTGTGCATGTAAACTCAGGAAATAAGTCAAGTAGGGACTACTTTTGCTGGCTTTGAACAGCACACACTTAGCATCCGAGATGAAGAACACTTGTTAAAACAGAAGAGATTCACAGATGTTTACCACTAACTGGCTACTCAAAAGACTCAGTCTATCTGTAGCACAGGACAACAGGCTAGAGAAGGCTGGATAGCCAGTTTTGTCAAATGTTTCCACAGTCAAATGATGAACCTTTAAATACCTTTTTACATTTAGGTCTGATCCTACCACCTGGTATTCTGGAAAAAACAGGCATATGAAAAATAACAGCATTGCTTTCCTTGATAACCAAAAGTACTGAGATAAAGGCTGACATCTCAGATTTATTTGCTGTTGTTTTGGGGTTTTTTAATACTTTATTTTTCTTCTCTCTTTGTATTTCCTTTCTTCATAACATTTTACTATTTGCACAGCATTTGTGTTGCTTTCCCAAGGACTAATGAACAGCATTATGAGCTGACGACCAGGTGAAAACACTTAAGTAAGTGATCATACTTTCAAAAATGTCAGCTTTAATAGAAGATGCTGGGATCTCAGTCTTTTGGAAAATCAGGTCTAATATACAGCTGCTTTACTCTAGACTCAGAAGTCCAAATTTAGATACTCGGCTCTCAATAGCTTCACTAATTTTCCTTTCATGTTTTTGTTTTCATAAGTTTATTGTAGTATGTCTCTTGGTTTTCCAGTTCTTTTGAAAGTATTGGAAAAAATATGGTATGAGTCCAATACTAATTGTTTTCATCTTGGAATATTACTCATCTTTTCAAAGAAAAGCATCATTTCTAGGCAACATTGTGTTCCTTATTTGCAAAGTTGTTTGTTGGCTGCATCTCACTCCCATATATACATGCCAAGGATGAGCAGCTGTATGCATCCAAATGTATTATTTGTTTATAGCATGCATGCAAATTGTACAGAATTAATGTACTGAATGAGTGTATTTAAGTTCTTTTCTTCACGTTTTCCTTAAAACATGCATATTTCTTCCTCGGTGCTCTTCTAGGCAAGAATTTGAGAGTTCACAGCTAAGTAGGTGAGCAGAAAAATATTCTTAGGTACTTGATTTGCTGTCTGTGAATTTCTGTAAGTGAGAACTCTTCTTTATCTTCTATCTTTTTTTTTTTTTTTTTTTAGGTGGGAGACATAATTTCAGATATTTCAAATAAAGTAAAATCTAAGTTTTATATGCCTCTCATGAAATCATAACTGCTTGATTTGGGATTCTGTCCTAGGTTTCCATGTGATTTTGTTAAATAGAGAAAATTCACATTGTTGCTTTTTTCTATAAGGAGTTAAATTATTTGCGAGTAATTTAATTTATGTCAGCCTTTTTAAAAAGAGAAAGATATTCAAGATCAGAATCAGAATGTATTATGTCTGCGTATCCAATAAAGCTGCTGATTTCCTTACTCCACTCTTCTGAGAAGAATCCATAGCTGGAGATGGAAGAGAAGAAGGAAAACAGAGGCCAAGAACAGCAGACCTCCCACCGGGATCACAGTCTTTGTCTCGTTCTTTCCATTACAATGACTTGGAATGGCAATAGAGCCCATGATGTATCATCACATGTGACTGAAGAGTCCCTGGAAAGATGGTGAAAGACACTTTTACTATTAGAACTAATTTTTTATTTTGTAGATGAAGAATATAGTGATACTAAAATGTTCTCAAGCTTCTAATGAATACTTCTGAAAGATTTCTTCTTTTTACATAAACACTACTGGTGAATTTCAATTTCAAAACAATATTTTTTAAATAGGCTGCCCAGTGTACTATTTTTAAGGGAGCTCTAGGGCCATATAATGACTAAGAATAATAACCTGCAACACAGAAATTGGCAACAAGAGTAATTTTTCTTACATGAATTGTGATCCACTATCTAGTGGCAGCAACTGGAAGTGATGCTTCTGCAAATATTGAGTATTCTGAGTAATGTTTCTGTGTGTAACCAGTTCAAGTCTACACTAAAACACAGACCCTCTGTCTTCAATGAAAACGAACCACTTATTCATTGAGATATCTCATATATAACTTTGAAAATTACTACTTTGCATACCCTGAATAATAACAAAGTACTTTTTCTTTTCTAATAATATAGTAAAAAATCCAGTACCTAAAAATGAAAAACAGAAAAAAGTCTTTTCCAGACTTACCATCTGAAAAGGTAACACCTGGCCGTTAATAGGGCCTGTCACGTCAGCAGATGTTCCTGACTCTACAAGAACATGCATTGCATTCTCCCATTAGTGTTACCAGCTGCCAAAAGAAGTTAAGAGTGAAGAGATTTTTTTTACATTCTCACCCCACTGGACAATTGAGCATTTGTGGAGTCCTCAGACTGGGGGGAACCTGCAATTATAATGCTGTCGCTCAGATGGATTTCTCTCCAGGTAAAGCAAAGGGTCTGCTCATCTCATGTTGTCCCTCTGATATAAAACAGTCCTAAAGTATGCTGTTCAAATCAATCCTTGTTTTCAAGGGATGCAGTCTGTAATGCGATACAAGCTGGCATTCCATTTCTTCAGAAATCTTTAGAAAAATTTTTACTGTTATATTGTAAAGTCTACTTAATCATATTCCACACGAAATGCTGCTTTATAGATGATTTATATGTTTTATGATCTGGGAAGTGATTTTTCAAAAATTAGTTTTAATCATATTCCTTGTCCATGTAATACCCCCTAGTGTACTTTGTACTCAACAAGAGATTAGTGGATCATCCTGGAGTCTGATATTTCAGCTTTCTCTCTGTTCCCTAATTTTGTCCCATAAGCATGAAGGTGCATTATTATGTGCCTCTTTCTTTTGTGTCCTTCACCCTTTTGGATTTAAATACATGGACTCTGGACTTAAACATGAATTATAAAAACATTTCAATGGAGTAGATCCATTATACGGGAAAATGCTCTAATTAAGGGCAAGGTATTTCTTTTTCATATTTCATGCAAGTGAGGTAAGCAGGCTAATATTTCTAATGGAAAAAGTAACTGGCAGATAGCAATGTAGAAGGTAACACAGGATCGGGACCCAGTTTCCACATAGATTTAGCAAGGGAATTAGTAAGACATTCCATATGAATGTTTCCAACTGTTTTTAGCCAAGTCCCACTGATGTTGCCTTTTCTTCATCTGTGCCACTGGGTAATTACCTCCTAATTTCTGCTACTGACTCCTTTCTCCAGCTGCAGCACAGCTCATTAGTTTGGGCTGTGTTTTACACTGCCTCTCTGTTTGAGTGTCAGTGTCATAGATTATAAATCATTGAAGGTCATGACTGGTACTTTTGTGTGTTTTCCATCAGGCAAACAAGCACGACCACCAAACATTGGTATTAGATCATATTAATTACTTTCATAAGCCTTTAAATGAATTATTCATTATGGTGTGAGTATTTAATCTGGATATATATTAAGATGAAAGTTTGAGTAATTACATCCTTTATTTGACAGGCACACTACATAAAGAAAGTAGATTTTAAGTCGTGTACATACAGGAGTCAGAAAAGCGTAAGTGTCACTGACAACTCACTGCACAGCTTTTATGAAAGATGGAATCCAGAAACAGAAGCTGCTTTTGGAAATCAACAAAGTGACTCACCAAAAGGGGTCAAACTAGTTCAGTCCCAGAGCAGGGGGTAGACCCTTGTAATTTTGCCCGATAATCAGACTTTCCACAGAAAATTTGACAAACAAAATGCACTTAGTGTTCAATGCTAACATGGAAACACCAATTAGATATAGCTAACAGGAACGTTTCTTGCAAGAGTTCTTGCAAGGTAGGTAACTTTCTTTGCTGAAGTCAGTTTTGCTTTTTTTTCTGTGACAAAACTCATCTTCAAGATGTCATAAAATTTCTTTTCTTTAAACCATTATTTGGAGCTTTGGATTATTGTTAAAATCAGACACTTTTCTGTTTGACTTACACATGCTATCAAAAGTGTCATCAAAACGCAAAGAAATCCTGTTGCAGACAAATAAAAAGTTTTAAAGAAGTCGAGTGAATCTATCTTTAGTCTTAACTTCCTTTCACCTATTTTGACCACTAAAATGTCTTCTCTCTGTCTGCAAAATGTAAAGCAGCTTCAGCTGCAATATCCTCACAGCACCAGCAACATAAGACAGGCAAGATGTGTTCTTCACAACTGGCATTGTGCTGGTCAATTATATGTTAAAGATTAATTAATATGAATTCTAGGGTGAAATACAAAAAATTGCCTTTGACAGAGGATACAGGAACATTTCAAAAGGAAAGGAAAATATGCCTTGACAGATTAAAGGGCACAATACTGTGCTTTGCCTTCCTTAAAAGGCCCTTTATCAGATTGATGTGTTACAACCATTTGAGAAGACAGACCAGTCCATGTGACAGAAACAAAATATCTGAGTGAATCTGGTTTGACTTTAACAGAGAAGGAAAGGGAAGTGTTTATTTCCCTTGTCAATAGGCTGACAGAAATAGACAGCTATTGGCATATGGCTTACCTTAAATGAGCTTCATTAACACAAAAATCAAGTGGGAAAATTACAAAACAGATACCATAGCAAAACGGAGTTCAAGAGAGTGGCCTCTGTATCAGTTCAATCTCTCTCTCCCCCCCATCCCCTCAAGGAACTGTGACTTACATGATGATATTCCTTTCCTAAAGCTCGCTGGTTAGAGTCAAATTAGTCACTCTTTCCATTGGCCTTTTCCAGACTGCGCTATTGTTGCTGTTGCGTGCATTGAAATGTGATCAAATTAAAAGTCACAGGGCTTGGAATGATCTGTCCAGAATTTTCCTGCATCTGAAAAATTACACAGCTAAATATTAGTACTTTCAGCCTACATCCCTATTGATACACACAGGTGGTGTGCAGAGGAAAGATTTCATTTTAATAACGGAGCTCTTTGTTTCAGCCAGGACCTTCATTAATAACAGAAACATCAAATGAAGATAGATGACTTTGTGGTCTCTTTGTCTTTCTAGTGTAGCAAATAATAAGCTCACATCACAAATAATAACCATCAAATACTATTTCCAAATCTATTAAAAGTCTAATGTACAGACATCTCTGTGTTTCCTACTAATTAAAATTTGTGGGTCTTTTTTTTCAAAATAATTTATAGTAAAGGACATGTTTTAGAAAAACTATCTAACTTTACTTTAAATAAGAACTATCCCTACACATTGCCTGTAAATGTACAACGCAATGTCAAAGTGATTGTCAGCATTGTGTAATAGAGGAATAATTGCCATAGAAATCTTAGTTATGGAACATCAAATTCAGGGCAGATGAAGTTCTTGCAGCACAAGATTATTTAAAACTGATAACTTCATCTTGAAAAGCCATCTACAATCTATTCACCACCTGATTATTGTGCAATACTTTCCATCCATCCATTTTTTTTAATCAGAAATAAATCTGTCACATTCTGTGGAGTGAGATCAATCTAATTTGCTGGCAATCTCATTACTATGACAAAGCTCTGATTTGTTCTAAAGGTAAAAAATATGGTATTTAATTAATTACAGTTAAGGAAAATATACTGCTTATATAACAATGTTGGTGATACCAAGGTAGGGACTTGACTTTACAGTGAAATGAAAGTAATAAAAAGATGGAAAATTTTATAAAACAAAGGAAGATATTGCACTCTCTTCTTTCCAAACATTGAATTCTTGATGACGATACATATTGTATTAATTGATGTAGAAGTTTACATAGGTAACCATCTATAAACAAGAAATACGTATCTTATTCTCATAGCAGAAGCATACGGAATAGTTGCTGGTTTCTTCTCACTTGATCAGTGGTCACTGAGTTGTGCAGGTGATGATGTCATGAACTCCTGTTGAAACACATGCCAGCTTGCCATGGGATATACTTCATTGAAAGATAATCTTACTAAAGAAGTAATCAGGAAAGCTGTTTTCCTGGATAAAAAGGTGAGTTAAGGTTTAAATATCACCTGTGCATTTGAAAATCANTTCAATGCTAACATGGAAACACCAATTAGATATAGCTAACAGGAACGTTTCTTGCAAGAGTTCTTGCAAGGTAGGTAACTTTCTTTGCTGAAGTCAGTTTTGCTTTTTTTTCTGTGACAAAACTCATCTTCAAGATGTCATAAAATTTCTTTTCTTTAAACCATTATTTGGAGCTTTGGATTATTGTTAAAATCAGACACTTTTCTGTTTGACTTACACATGCTATCAAAAGTGTCATCAAAACGCAAAGAAATCCTGTTGCAGACAAATAAAAAGTTTTAAAGAAGTCGAGTGAATCTATCTTTAGTCTTAACTTCCTTTCACCTATTTTGACCACTAAAATGTCTTCTCTCTGTCTGCAAAATGTAAAGCAGCTTCAGCTGCAATATCCTCACAGCACCAGCAACATAAGACAGGCAAGATGTGTTCTTCACAACTGGCATTGTGCTGGTCAATTATATGTTAAAGATTAATTAATATGAATTCTAGGGTGAAATACAAAAAATTGCCTTTGACAGAGGATACAGGAACATTTCAAAAGGAAAGGAAAATATGCCTTGACAGATTAAAGGGCACAATACTGTGCTTTGCCTTCCTTAAAAGGCCCTTTATCAGATTGATGTGTTACAACCATTTGAGAAGACAGACCAGTCCATGTGACAGAAACAAAATATCTGAGTGAATCTGGTTTGACTTTAACAGAGAAGGAAAGGGAAGTGTTTATTTCCCTTGTCAATAGGCTGACAGAAATAGACAGCTATTGGCATATGGNGCTGCAATATCCTCACAGCACCAGCAACATAAGACAGGCAAGATGTGTTCTTCACAACTGGCATTGTGCTGGTCAATTATATGTTAAAGATTAATTAATATGAATTCTAGGGTGAAATACAAAAAATTGCCTTTGACAGAGGATACAGGAACATTTCAAAAGGAAAGGAAAATATGCCTTGACAGATTAAAGGGCACAATACTGTGCTTTGCCTTCCTTAAAAGGCCCTTTATCAGATTGATGTGTTACAACCATTTGAGAAGACAGACCAGTCCATGTGACAGAAACAAAATATCTGAGTGAATCTGGTTTGACTTTAACAGAGAAGGAAAGGGAAGTGTTTATTTCCCTTGTCAATAGGCTGACAGAAATAGACAGCTATTGGCATATGGCTTACCTTAAATGAGCTTCATTAACACAAAAATCAAGTGGGAAAATTACAAAACAGATACCATAGCAAAACGGAGTTCAAGAGAGTGGCCTCTGTATCAGTTCAATCTCTCTCTCCCCCCCATCCCCTCAAGGAACTGTGACTTACATGATGATATTCCTTTCCTAAAGCTCGCTGGTTAGAGTCAAATTAGTCACTCTTTCCATTGGCCTTTTCCAGACTGCGCTATTGTTGCTGTTGCGTGCATTGAAATGTGATCAAATTAAAAGTCACAGGGCTTGGAATGATCTGTCCAGAATTTTCCTGCATCTGAAAAATTACACAGCTAAATATTAGTACTTTCAGCCTACATCCCTATTGATACACACAGGTGGTGTGCAGAGGAAAGATTTCATTTTAATAACGGAGCTCTTTGTTTCAGCCAGGACCTTCATTAATAACAGAAACATCAAATGAAGATAGATGACTTTGTGGTCTCTTTGTCTTTCTAGTGTAGCAAATAATAAGCTCACATCACAAATAATAACCATCAAATACTATTTCCAAATCTATTAAAAGTCTAATGTACAGACATCTCTGTGTTTCCTACTAATTAAAATTTGTGGGTCTTTTTTTTCAAAATAATTTATAGTAAAGGACATGTTTTAGAAAAACTATCTAACTTTACTTTAAATAAGAACTATCCCTACACATTGCCTGTAAATGTACAACGCAATGTCAAAGTGATTGTCAGCATTGTGTAATAGAGGAATAATTGCCATAGAAATCTTAGTTATGGAACATCAAATTCAGGGCAGATGAAGTTCTTGCAGCACAAGATTATTTAAAACTGATAACTTCATCTTGAAAAGCCATCTACAATCTATTCACCACCTGATTATTGTGCAATACTTTCCATCCATCCATTTTTTTTAATCAGAAATAAATCTGTCACATTCTGTGGAGTGAGATCAATCTAATTTGCTGGCAATCTCATTACTATGACAAAGCTCTGATTTGTTCTAAAGGTAAAAAATATGGTATTTAATTAATTACAGTTAAGGAAAATATACTGCTTATATAACAATGTTGGTGATACCAAGGTAGGGACTTGACTTTACAGTGAAATGAAAGTAATAAAAAGATGGAAAATTTTATAAAACAAAGGAAGATATTGCACTCTCTTCTTTCCAAACATTGAATTCTTGATGACGATACATATTGTATTAATTGATGTAGAAGTTTACATAGGTAACCATCTATAAACAAGAAATACGTATCTTATTCTCATAGCAGAAGCATACGGAATAGTTGCTGGTTTCTTCTCACTTGATCAGTGGTCACTGAGTTGTGCAGGTGATGATGTCATGAACTCCTGTTGAAACACATGCCAGCTTGCCATGGGATATACTTCATTGAAAGATAATCTTACTAAAGAAGTAATCAGGAAAGCTGTTTTCCTGGATAAAAAGGTGAGTTAAGGTTTAAATATCACCTGTGCATTTGAAAATCATGCTTAGCTGAAAAGTTCCCTTTAGTTTTGAACAGTTAAACATATGCAGCAAATCCCGTTCTGTAGGGCAGAGACCTATTTAAAGCATACCCAAAGCAGAAGGGCACCTAATATATGAGAGGGGATTTGTGTAAGCACAAAGTGTCTCTTTGCCTCCAGGATAGTAGAGTGAATTCCTATATAAAAATATTTCTATGAAGTGTTGAATTCCCAATACATATTATAAAGTTCATATATAAACATTCTATTGGGCCCACTTTGTTGAACTCCCAGTACAAGTAGAAAAGTGGGCTCAGATTGTTTTTATGTCAATAATGCCAGGATTTATTCCCTTTATATATGGGGGAACATATATGTATGTTCTTAGCCTTCTTTTTAAGTCCCACAAGATGTACGAACCAGAATTTCTACATAAATATTAAGTTATTTGTGGAGGTCTCTCCTTATGCAAGAATTTTCATGCAAGAAGTGCTATTCTTTTTCCACAAAAAAAAAAGCCTTAAAGAATGTCTGTGGGACAGAGAGACAGTGGTGAGATTAAGAGCCAAATGCAGANATAGGCTGACAGAAATAGACAGCTATTGGCATATGGCTTACCTTAAATGAGCTTCATTAACACAAAAATCAAGTGGGAAAATTACAAAACAGATACCATAGCAAAACGGAGTTCAAGAGAGTGGCCTCTGTATCAGTTCAATCTCTCTCTCCCCCCCATCCCCTCAAGGAACTGTGACTTACATGATGATATTCCTTTCCTAAAGCTCGCTGGTTAGAGTCAAATTAGTCACTCTTTCCATTGGCCTTTTCCAGACTGCGCTATTGTTGCTGTTGCGTGCATTGAAATGTGATCAAATTAAAAGTCACAGGGCTTGGAATGATCTGTCCAGAATTTTCCTGCATCTGAAAAATTACACAGCTAAATATTAGTACTTTCAGCCTACATCCCTATTGATACACACAGGTGGTGTGCAGAGGAAAGATTTCATTTTAATAACGGAGCTCTTTGTTTCAGCCAGGACCTTCATTAATAACAGAAACATCAAATGAAGATAGATGACTTTGTGGTCTCTTTGTCTTTCTAGTGTAGCAAATAATAAGCTCACATCACAAATAATAACCATCAAATACTATTTCCAAATCTATTAAAAGTCTAATGTACAGACATCTCTGTGTTTCCTACTAATTAAAATTTGTGGGTCTTTTTTTTCAAAATAATTTATAGTAAAGGACATGTTTTAGAAAAACTATCTAACTTTACTTTAAATAAGAACTATCCCTACACATTGCCTGTAAATGTACAACGCAATGTCAAAGTGATTGTCAGCATTGTGTAATAGAGGAATAATTGCCATAGAAATCTTAGTTATGGAACATCAAATTCAGGGCAGATGAAGTTCTTGCAGCACAAGATTATTTAAAACTGATAACTTCATCTTGAAAAGCCATCTACAATCTATTCACCACCTGATTATTGTGCAATACTTTCCATCCATCCATTTTTTTTAATCAGAAATAAATCTGTCACATTCTGTGGAGTGAGATCAATCTAATTTGCTGGCAATCTCATTACTATGACAAAGCTCTGATTTGTTCTAAAGGTAAAAAATATGGTATTTAATTAATTACAGTTAAGGAAAATATACTGCTTATATAACAATGTTGGTGATACCAAGGTAGGGACTTGACTTTACAGTGAAATGAAAGTAATAAAAAGATGGAAAATTTTATAAAACAAAGGAAGATATTGCACTCTCTTCTTTCCAAACATTGAATTCTTGATGACGATACATATTGTATTAATTGATGTAGAAGTTTACATAGGTAACCATCTATAAACAAGAAATACGTATCTTATTCTCATAGCAGAAGCATACGGAATAGTTGCTGGTTTCTTCTCACTTGATCAGTGGTCACTGAGTTGTGCAGGTGATGATGTCATGAACTCCTGTTGAAACACATGCCAGCTTGCCATGGGATATACTTCATTGAAAGATAATCTTACTAAAGAAGTAATCAGGAAAGCTGTTTTCCTGGATAAAAAGGTGAGTTAAGGTTTAAATATCACCTGTGCATTTGAAAATCATGCTTAGCTGAAAAGTTCCCTTTAGTTTTGAACAGTTAAACATATGCAGCAAATCCCGTTCTGTAGGGCAGAGACCTATTTAAAGCATACCCAAAGCAGAAGGGCACCTAATATATGAGAGGGGATTTGTGTAAGCACAAAGTGTCTCTTTGCCTCCAGGATAGTAGAGTGAATTCCTATATAAAAATATTTCTATGAAGTGTTGAATTCCCAATACATATTATAAAGTTCATATATAAACATTCTATTGGGCCCACTTTGTTGAACTCCCAGTACAAGTAGAAAAGTGGGCTCAGATTGTTTTTATGTCAATAATGCCAGGATTTATTCCCTTTATATATGGGGGAACATATATGTATGTTCTTAGCCTTCTTTTTAAGTCCCACAAGATGTACGAACCAGAATTTCTACATAAATATTAAGTTATTTGTGGAGGTCTCTCCTTATGCAAGAATTTTCATGCAAGAAGTGCTATTCTTTTTCCACAAAAAAAAAAGCCTTAAAGAATGTCTGTGGGACAGAGAGACAGTGGTGAGATTAAGAGCCAAATGCAGATCACTATCTCCAGCTCAACTGAGGAGCACTATGAAAACAACTCTGAAAGCTCTCCTCCATTAAGAGGATATAGAGAAAAAGACTGGTGAGAGTATGAGGAAGAGTCAGCTTAGGGGGTGGATTAAATGGAAGTCTTCTGCGACCCCTGAGCTCATTAACTATAAAGCTTACTGTAGAACACTTTAGATGCTTACTTTCTGGTAACCGGGTTGTACTTAGAGACTAGGGAATAATATCACTAGCTATTATTAAAGGAGTTACAGAGATTCTGGTTCAAACACAGAATAAGGCAGGAATAATTGGCAACAGATTGCCTGAAATCGTCAATAAATATTGTTCCATCTAACTCTTCATACTACAACAAAGAAGAGTCTCTCCCTAGAGAAATGTCATTGTAGGTTTCCTTCTCTCATAAAATAAGCTTTTATAACTCAACTAATTTAAGCAACATTAAAAAATAAGAATAAGCAGAAAAGTAATCATCCTCTTACATGCTATGAGTATCATATAATAATGCATTGCTTCCATGATATTACATATGGAAACTATCAATTCAAGAGAAAACTTTTTCTCTGAAAAATTTAAAGTCATTGTCCCAATGTTTTATGTTGCTTGAATGTACATACTTCTAAACAAGATTCTTGTTTTCAAGATAAAACTCACCAGGTTATCTGAAGATATTTCACTCTGCCTTGCGAAGGAGTTTGTTTTTCATACATATCATAACATATCAGAGCTTGTGATATCACTTTTTATTTATTTTACTCTTTCCCTTATGTTTGATGCTAATGACCCCTGAATTTTGTTAAATGCACAGAATTTTTAACTGTCCCATTAAGTCATGATGAGGTTTACAATAGCTGAGACATCTGGCCTGGATGTGGTATATATGAAAGATAGTCACCTCACAAATCAGCAGTCTGGAGTGCTTGAGAGAGATTAGTCAGGAGGGTTGCTTTAAAGTCTTCTCCTTGGATAAAGAGATCAGGCACTCTTCCCAGGTGTAAAATGGTTCTGTCTCTTCTGGAGAATATACTAAAAGGTGACTATGAGGGAGGACTGGGTGGCCCAGGAGGTATGGTAGTAGACTGTGAAGCAATTCACCTTTAAGCCATTTGTTGCAAGCTACTAATGGCCTGTAAGAATTTATGCAAATCCAATGGAATAATTGTTAAATACACTATTGAGTCCTACTGCATTTGTGGAGTCTCTACCATAGCTGTTAACCTTAGAAGTCAGGAATAAGGTACATTAGAAATGACAATGTGCAATATACAGCACCTGTTATAAACCTTCAGGGTCAGATCCTCATGACATTTGGTACTCCTGCTTTCTCTGACAATTTATTTTAAAATTGAGCATGACAGAAAGGGAGAAAGCTTCCATGTATGGAAGTATCCTCGATGTATTCTATACTACTCCCTCACTTAGAAGAACAGAGATTTGCTTCATGGAGTTAAGCAAACAACACAGTAGCAACAGTCATTTGTTTAAAAACACAAGGAGAGATGTAGTACCCTCAGCAAGCTCGCTGATGACACAAAGCTGGGAAGGGTGGCTGACACACCGGAAGGCCGTGCCGCCATTCAGTGAGACCTGGACAGGCTGGAGAGTTGAGCAAAGAGGAACCTTATGAAATTCAATAAGGGCAAGTGCAGGGTGCTGCACCTGGGGAGGAATAACCCCATGCACCAGGACAGGTTGGGGGCTGACCTGCTGGAGAGCAGCTCAGCTGAAAGAGACCTGGGAGTGCTGGTGGACAACAGGATGACCATGAGCCAGCAATGTGCCCTTGTGGCCAAGAAGGCCAATGGCATCCTGGGCTGCATCAAGAAGAGTGTGGCCAGCAGGTCGAGGGAGGTCATCCTCCCACTCTTCTCCGCCCTGGTGAGGCCGCACCTGGAGNAAACTTGAGCATAGGAAGTTCTACCTAAACATGAGGAGGAACTTCTTTCCTTTGAGGGTGGCAGAGCACTGGCACAGGCTGCCCAGAGAGGTGGTGGAGTCTCCAACTCTGGAGACATTCAAAACCCACCTGGACGTGTTCCTGTGTAACCTGCTCTGTGTGAACCTGCTTTGGCAAGGGATTGGACTAGATGAACTCCAGAGGTCCCTTCCAACCCTGTGATTTTGTGATTCTGTGGGTGTCCAGCTCTATTTACGTTCAGAAGGTGTGGGGGCCCACCTCAGCTTGGAAGGGTGAAACTTTAAAGTGTCAGAAGACTGCAACAGTTGTGGAGCCACAAACTAGTTTAGCTGAAGACAGGCCACAGGAATTACAAAGAGAGGAGGCTAGTTTCTATGACTTGGTGTATTGGGCCCTGTATTGGAAGCAGGGGAGGTGCTGCTGGGTAGTTTATTTATTTCACCCTAGACAGCCAAAACAAGTTTTAAATCAAAACCAAATTCCAGAACTATGGAAGGACCAGAATATAGAATTCACCACTTCTTCTCACTCTCTTTTCTGTTCATGAAATGAACATTCCATTTATCTCTTTGTCTGTTGCTGCACAGCAGATAGCCCACTTAAATGGCTGGAGACAGGGCTGTTCTCTTGTTGCCTTCGTAGCACTACACTTGCAGCATTTTTCCAGCATGTAGGTTTGAATGCATTCAAGCTACTGTCAGATAGACCCAAGCCTCCTATTTCTGGATTAGTGTGCTGAGCAGTATTTTAGATAATTATCCAAAGGTAAAGAATTAATCCTGCTCATATAGGTACCTAGATTGGGTAGTAACTTGACAGTAATGGAGGCACCTAACATGCCACTATTCTTTAGAGGTTTAGGCTTGAGAGGTGTGGGAGTTGCCTCCTACAGAAATAATTCTACATTCAGTGTTTCTTGCTGAATGACTTTAAATGACTTTCTACTCTGTGTGAGGTTTTCGAGGAAAATTTCGAAGAACAACTCATGTCTACATGCTCTGTATGTAGGGTGCCATCTATCTGCTTATCTTCTGCAAAGTGGGCTGGAGTCTTCTGAGAATGTGTCTTTAGTTTTGTAAAACTGGTGGTGCAGGAGGAGACCGCTTGGTAGGAGATATGGAATCTGTAGGGTCCTGTAAGGTAGAGATGCATCATCTTATTCTTAAAGAAGAATTACTAAATAACACAATTTCAAGAACGCAGAATTACTTCAAATGGTAAGGCTACACTTGCACAATTCCTAAAGCAGGTGATATTTACAGAGTTTTGCTTTTATTGGGCCTGTGCTATGCATAGCCTTATAAAACTGGGCCAGTCATTCTACCGCGTTTTCGAAATATTTTTTTATATGCAACTTATTTATTAAGACTTAATTGGTGGATTTATTTGACTTTTTAAAAGAATATATGACAAATATGTTAAATATTCAATTAGCTGGAGAGAACTAAGTATACTGGGAATAATGAAATAACTGTAAAGACTGGGGGAAATGGGATTGAGCCAGAACAAATATGCCTTCTCCACAATTTTTCTCTTGTTTTGATGAGTCTGAAACTGATGCATAGGGCAAATGTCACTCCAGCCATCTTGGATTTTTTTAGGCCTTCTCTCTCCCTATAAAACTGGAGCCAGAGATCTTCAGGGAATGGAATTATCACACACTTGGTGGTTTTGCCTCAGTCTCCAAGTATTTTGTAAATGAGTGCATGTTTATATCACAGAAATAACTGAAGAAGCTCTAGTAAAGTATCTTAGTATTTATTAATTGGCTATTTTCTCCAAAGTTCATTTATCTTATTAAAATGAAATCAAATGAACTGTTGCTGTTGGCAGCTCAGTGTGGAATAATGCAGTTCTAAGATGAATTAAAAGATATCTTCTGTGGATGACAAATGTGCTTAGAAAAAGCAAAACAGAAGTCCGAAGACCCTTCCATGGAAAAAGCAGTTTAAGGTCAGTTTGGGTAGCTGTATAACAATATCATTTATTACATCCCTTCTAATCCTACCAAGTTTTTGTAATGAGGCAATCTGACTAATTTTAATTGACTCTACATTTCTACAAGTTGGGTGGTATGTTTACGCTTTATGAGCCATGGAACAAGGTTGTTTGAGATGGATGTGCTTAATGATATTCTGTTTTGGGGACTCAGACTCTGGGCTGGCCTGGTTTGGTTTTATTTCTGTCACAGGATTATTGAGAGTAGTAGTGGGTAGCTTGGGTCTACTGTATAAGGGGAGCTGGCTGCCAGTACTGTTGTATTTGAAGCTTACCCAAAATAGATTCTGACTGATAAGGAAAGAAAAAGTAATAACAGAGAGTTTTATGCGAGGGAGACAATTTTACTGATTCTAGTTTTGGAGGTTTTTACTTGACTGATTTGAACATAGTAATTAAGGATCAGCCAGCTCTTGGCTATTCCCACTTCCTGAGGATAAATGTAACCAACTATGTCTTCTGACTGCACACGTTAGTAACTCAAAAGAACAGATGTAAAAATACAGGGAATTCAGGAAAAAAAAGGTATTACAGGAGATATAGAAAAATGGAGGGAATACTGAAATTTTCCAGAGACCAGATAGCAGGACCTGGAATGAACAAGACTGTCCAGATGGTGTCTATTCTAAGAAATTACATTTTTCCTGTTTAATTCCATTGGTTTATTTGCGTTTATTTTGTGGCTTATGCCTCCAAAGTGTGCCTGGAATGATCCATCGCACTATATGGTTTAGCTATCTTTGGAAAAAATTAGAATGAAGATGCCATGATTTTTCTGCTAATAATGACGCTTTTTCAAGCTGGCCCATTATTACTGTAGTCTTCTGCCAGGCTGCATTCTTTCAGGCTGCAGACACCCAGTTTATACGAGTTATACAAGTCGAGCTTATGCAAGCAGTGACGATTAAAGATTTTCCTTGGCCTAAAGGGTTGCTTAAAGGTTATGGGTAAATATTTGGCATTAAAATATCAAGCCTGAGATCCTGCATACCAGCAATTTATGACAAAACACCTGCACAAATGAGGTGAAAGACATTCAGCATGCTCGATTATTGCGAGTTACTAAACTCAAGTAGCTTCACATGGCCACACAAGAAAGTTGACAGGCTAAAAATATAATCATTTCCAGTCATTGTGATTCATGGAAAATAGGTTCTATTGAAAAACCTGCTGTGTGGTTTGTTTTTGTTTTTTAAACAAGATCACAAGTCTGTCTGATAAAGGATACTGTTTTGATATTCTATTCCTAAATTTCTCCAAGTCAAATGACTGCATTTCACATGACATTTTGATTAAAATAGTTGTATCAGATAAATAATGGGGGACACATTCATACCCTGCTCTAGGAATGGAGAACCGTGGTATTGTTTCCCCTCCCTCACTGTCCCTTTCCACTGCCTTCAACTAGGGAGCCATGTGCCAGGTGAAACTCTTTGAGAAAAACTGTAATGTACTGATTAGCTGCTGCCAGGATCTCTGCTCTGGGCACTGGGGAGAAAGATAGACATGTGATGTAAAAAGTAGAGAAATCTGCAACATTGTCAAAGAAATGCTAAGTTGTCAACTCACAGTTCACAGGTTAAGCATGTTCATCATTTTGAGCTCTTCAGCCATTCGAACTAGGGTTCAGTTTTCTTTTGCTCTGGAAAGAAAAGCTTCCAAGCTTTAATTTGGCACATATTTTACAGGGGTTTAAATAAAATGTGAGAGTCAGCTGTTTATGGCTTTCACAGATTACTTAATGTATAGTGCCTGAGGCTTAGTCATGATGTCATGTGTTCTTTTCACCTTTTTTCTTAAGTTGTGGGCTCGTAAAATATCAAATCAGGATAAAGAGAAGGATTAGCCTAAGACATGGAAAGGCTGCCATCCCCTGATATCTGAATCAGACACATCTATTGATGGGACTCTGCACTACATCAGTCCTTTGAGACCTGAAATTCAAAGTTTGATGGAAACAGACAAACCCAGCTGAGTCATCTGCAAGACATTGCTGAGCAGCAGAATTATGCAGTTCCCCGTGCAACGTGGGGTAAATCTGATGCAAGGAAAGGAGATGCTGAGTAACGGTCAGTTAAATAAATTACTATCTCATAATTTTTAACATCACTTTGTTTCAGGTAGTCATTTGCACAGAGCTTTCTAAATTAGTCATTCTGTTTGCCATTATGAATTATATCGGCGTGTAGAAGTAAAATAAGCAATTCTCCTTGTCTGCTCTGGATCAACAGTGTGCCACTCTACACATGTGAAACTTTAATTGTCATTGTGCCTTCTCATTGTTCCACCAAAACTGGATCAGTGGAATGGGGTAGCCTGGCAGTGCGCACTGAGAACCATGTCGTTGTTGGTCACATCCATAAAACGATGTACTGAAAATGGATGATGGAAGAGGAGAAATCACTATTGCACCTCACAGAGGCAGTTGCTTGGAGAAAGGATTAGCTCTCCTAAACCTTTCTTTTGGAATTGTGAATAAAAGGCAGGTGCCCAGAATACTCAAACACTTCAAAGTGTAGGAAGCGGGTTCTTTCTATGCCACAAAACCAACCAACCAACCAACCAACCAACCAGAGAAAAAAACAGAAATAAAGTTGTTACTGCCTGTGAGTACAAGAGATAGTATTTTTACACAGAAGGATCCCAAATGATACGAGCAAAGTTTGATGAATTGGCTCTAAAACCCAAGCAGCGTAGTTAAATCTGTATGTATATAAAACATACACATGTGCATTCATACAAACACAGATTTCCACCTATGCTCCAAACAAAGTCTGAGTGATGTTTTGTTGAAGACACATCATGCTTTTCTTATGTTGGTCTGTATTTGAAGAAGTCTGTGTGTGCAAAAAATGCACTGCGTATTTTGTATGGATGTATGGATGTACTTGCATTTGTATGGAAGGATGGATGAATGGACATTATAGGACCTACTTATGAATTTCTGAATCTGAACATAGTAATTTGTTGTAATATCAGTGGAGCTGACCCAATAATACTGAAGGAAAACCAGTTCTCTAGATGTTGTAATGAACTTCTGATTATTAAATGGAAGCTTTCCTTCCTTTGCTATTAAAACAGTAAACTCAGCCTCGGGAAGCAGAACAGCAATATGGAATTCCTCTCTCCAGCAGCCAGCAGATCACTCTTCTTTTGCCTACTCACTGATAGCACTGGGACCTACTATCCTACGTTGCAAGATGTGATTAATTGCAAGAATTTCTTCCTTAAAGGACTGACATTGCTTTTTTATACTTGAAACAATAATGTTTCAGGGATCTGTCCCTAGAATTCATTCTGCTATTGTTGACTTTGGAGTTAACTCAAACCTATGGAGTCTTTACTTTAATTTTCCTTCCCTGTGCCTATTGTTCAGTCTTTTGCAGCTCCCCACTGGAAGTCTAATTAATGAACTCCCAATTGATTCCATTGTTTTCTTGATTTTAGACTAAATATTGTCAACCATTCGATTTCAGCCACTTCTGTATTGCCCTCAGTATTTTTGTCTACATTGGAATTCCTCAGTGTCCAGGAGTCTAAATTATTTCATGCCAGGGGGAGAAAGCAGACATTGTCCAAATTCCACCAGTGCCCAAGATCTGATTAGGCGAGAAACAGATAAACCAGCAAGCAATCCATGCTTAGTGGTGCAGAGGAAGGCAAAAAGTCTCCAGTGTCCTTGCCAATCTGACCTGGCAATGAGTTCCTTCCCAGTTGCAAATCTGGCAATCTAAGCTTGAATATGTGTGCAAAAGATGTTGGCCAGGTGTCCCAGGGAAAGAATTCTTTGCATTACCTTAGACGAGTTGCCAATTAAGTCTTGAAAAAGATGAAAAAAACCTTATCATCTCTTGATCATGGCACTTACGATAAAGACTTGAGAAAATGTATCTTCTCTAACCTTACCAGTCAATGAACTGAAACCATAAAGGTTGAGACTTCACTAAATTACAGTTACCAGGAGGAATGCCTCCTCCATGAAAGAAGGGTTAAAATGTGGGATTTAGTGAATCCAAGCTCAAATATGGCTGTGCAGACCATCTGCCTACACTCATGAGCTGCAAAACTTCTCACAAAACATTGAGGAAAGCACATTTAAGAAACATTTATAGAATAATAAAAACTCCCAGAACAGGTGACTTCATCACTTCTCTTTCTATTCAAATTTAAATTACCCTCACTATCTTTTATATTCTAGTTAAATTAAAATCTTACTCAGCATCCTACTATTAGATCTATGCCTTTTTTTAAAGCCAGAATGAACACCCCAACCTTTCCGTAACAGATGTGCAAGGACCTACATGCAGGAATCAGATTATCTCTTAATTTTCTCGTTTATGATCTAGATATACTGTATATCATATCATAATGACTGTTTTCTAGTTTCTCTATCTTTTTTATGTTGTTCTTTTTTTTACCCCCAGCTCTTCAACATTTCCATACTCTACTTTAAGTTTGGGTTCCAGGACTAGAAATGGGTCAATAACCTAATTTAGATTGAACCAATGTTATGTCAAGAATTTTCTGTTTCTATTGCACCTTTTTATCTTTAAATAACCAAAAGCCAATTAGTCCTTTGTATTGCCACATTGGGATGACACTCACATTGATGACAGCACATGGCCTTCTGTAAATCAGTGGTTTCCAACCCACATTCTCCTTCTTTATAGATATAAACTGTGGACTTCAAGCATGTTGTCTTGCATTGGTACCAATCAAGTATATCTTAATGAACTGTTTCTTTCTGGAGCTATTCCATTTTTTTGGAGGTGAGAAAGGCAATTGGAAGGAGGGAATTTTCTCCCTTTTTTTCTTGAAAAGATTGATTTGATTTAATCCTGATACAGACAGGAACAATCTGAAAAACTTGTTTCATTTGAAAACAGTCTCCCAATTTATTATAAATCAGTTTCACTCAGTTCTGCTGCCCAGAAATTGAAGTATTCCAAACCACTAAGTATTTTTCAAAATTTTGGCCAGTGATTATGCCTTTGATCTGAGGCCGTGCACCAAAAGATTTAGGTCAGATGAAAAAAGACCATGATATGTAAAACCTTGTAGAATATCTGAGGAAAGGACAAAAACCTGTCCAAAAGTTCAGTGGGACCATTTTTTTCTCCATTAGACCTTCAGGACTCTCACTTCATTTTGAGTGGGAATCCCACTGAATGGGAGGCCCCAATATCTGCCAGTGGCTCATCTCTGGTGTCTCGCCTTTTCTAACACCTGCTTATGGAAGAATGCTCTCAAGCGGGGATGCAGGGAGGGAAAGAACAAGCCCTAGCTTTGCTCCCTCTTAATTCTCGAGTTAAAATCCTGATTCTATCTGCCTTTTTCAAACTGCACTCTCCAGTTTTTGGAAAAGCAGTTGCTGCTTTTATTAACAGGGGGATTGGTGGTAATCGAATCTGATTTTTTTTTTTTACATCCTTCCTTTTTTGTTGCTAATACCTCTTCGGACCACCCAATGTAACTCAACTGTCTTTCCTTGGTGTTTATGCACTGAGGATCCTTGCAAACATTGTCCCTATTAGTCATTGCTTGGCCCAGCTACAACTGGCATATTGAGGTTTTTGAAGTATTTTTTTAACTTGCAGTCAGTTTCTTTAGACTTTCAGGCATGAGACCAAAGATAGAATGCTTTCAGACACTAAAGCAGAGTAATAATTAGCCTGATATATGCTTCTTAATTAGGATAATTGTAATTGGCAAGAAGACTTGGGTTCTCATGACACAGGGGTTAATAATATATATAAATTATGGTGACACTATTCCATTAGTTGGACTCCCAAAGCCATCACTGTGGAGGGAATATGCAACAGAGCTATAATTCTTCCTATGGTCAAATTGTATGGAGTTCTAGGATCTCACTAACCTGCAAGAGCCTGGGTGGCCAAAAATCATCATTTGGGTGGCCCACTGAGCGGAATTTCTCATTCTGAGTAGTCATGGTGTTTTTAGACTGGCAATGTAAATGAACACAAAAGTCCATGCTCCCTAGGTGGGAGCAAGGCACAGAAGACTGGGACACGATGCAACTGAAGACATATTACTCCTTCAGGATTTACAAATTTCCAATTTAGTACATTGTCTACTTCTAATCCTGAATGCAGATGGCGTCAAAAATAGTTGTGCTTAAATTAGAACTAAGACAAGATGTACAAGCTGAGTTAAGGCTCCTGCAGTCATCCCTCCATTCAGGGTTGCAGACAAACAGAACTAAATGCATGTGGTTCTATTTCTGCTTCTTCTCTTTGCTAGCTGAAACCCACATTTGAATCACAGTGTGCTTGTGATGTTCTGCTAATAATATATCATTATTCACAGTGCCATTTATGCACTTACTTCATTTACATCTCGGTGTTCTTTAAGGAATTACATTAACAATGGGGCTTTTTGATAGTTCATTTAAAAGTTCAGAGAAATAAGGTCCTGCTGAATGTGGTCTGTTCATGTATTTACAGATGGGCTGGCAGATATTGTAAGCATTTTGATGAGAACTGAAGTCTTCTCATAGCCAAGTGGCTGATTTGCAAGTTATCAGTACAATTTGGATCATACCCTTAGTGAGAGAGGAGTGTGCCATGGTGGTTCTTAATAGTACCACAAGACACAAACGTGCTCCTGGAAGGTTCAAGCATGGAGGCATCAGAGCTGGTGTTTTGTGCAGAATGGAAATAAGACAACAAGTGATTATACAAATAGCAAGAAGATAGTTTTTCCCAAATAAATTATATAATCTGAATACATATATGAAAATGTCTTATTTAACCTAATCTTGAAAGGTACAGAGCATTCTGATGTAAAAAGGCAAAATACACCTGGCACTTTTTTTTTAAAAATAGTTTTTATCTGCTGTTGAAAGTAGGAGTACGTTGTTATAAATACATTCAATTCCTTCTACATATTTTGCTTTTTTCAGAAAAAGTGGCTTCCCTTAATTTATGAAAGGCAAGGCTCCACAGACAACCTCTTTCCTTGGACCATTTCGATCTCTTGGTATACCACATATCTTCATAGGACAAAAATCAGTGAAAAATTAAAACTGACAGGCATCATTTGTCTGTTAAGAACAACTTTTCCTTTGTGCTTACACCAGAGCAAACTAAGCAGTATGCTAGATTTTTTTGTTGTTATTGTACTGTTTTTCAAAAGCTGTGAATTTTCAGAATAATTGTATGTGGTGCAGTTCTCATTGCAGCAAACCAGAAGATCTGTGAAAAAAAAAAAAAATAAAAAAAAAAAAAAAAAAAAGAGAAAGCCAACTTACTTAAAATTAAGTTCCTATGACTGTGTGGGGTCTTTGAAGGGATTTTAGAATGGCAACATGACTGCGTTTCTATGACTGTATATAGGCATTGGCTCTGATTCCCACATCCAAAATTCCACCTAATTCTCTGTGCCTCGTGTTTTCTATTGGCAGGGCACCTCCTGCGGCCCAGACTCAGTCAACAGGAAACACTAGGGAAAAGGGCTTGGATGGATTTAAGATGACTGAATCTGGAATCTAGTTTTTCGGGAATTCTTGGCCCACATCACCTGACTTTCCGTCACAGGTCTTGAACAGAAAGCCATTAAATTCTGTCCCTCCCAGTCCTGCCTTCTATACCCTCTTCCTCTTTAAGCAGACAATTTTCTTGCTTCAGTGGAAGGGCAGCAAGCTGGAGGGCAGTAATTAATAATGTAACAGCACATATAAATGGTGGTTGAGAACATAACAATAGCTTTGCTGCTGTTATCATGAGACTGAGCCAATTAAATGCCATATTTTAGTATAAACCTTTGCCAGTATTATATTTGCTTTATTAAAGTTTCCAACAAGCCTTTAATGTTGTTACAACAGGATATTACTTTTTCTTCAGATAAAATGTAAATGTTCTGCTAAAAAGGAGTAAAAACATGCTATAAGGTCATATGTTAAACAATTTCTGCATACTTCCAAGCACTGTAAGTTAATCTTATCTTAGCATAGTAGGGGCACAGGTTTGCTATGGAGCAGGATGTGAAATGTTTATATAAACCACAGTTAAAAGAATTTCTAGGCTCAGTTCAAGAGTTTACACTTTCAAAGTCATTCCACCAGTGCATTCATCATGATCCACACAATTGCTTTGTCTGAGTCCTTTAATTCTTCCACCCCTCTGACTGTATATTTAAAAGCCTATCACAGGATTCCTAAACAGACAAGTTCAACTAGGTGTTGTAATTGCATCTCTTCACTTGGAAAGCAATCTGTAATCAGCTGAGCTTTTGCTTCAAAATGTTGTAAACTACAGACTCATATAATGGGAAGGGAACTAGTGAAGCTGTCTGTAACGTATATTATCAGTGAAAAAAACTGATACATCCCAGGACTTATGTCTCGATCCAAACAGGAGTCACAAAGACGGCACCCTGATCCAAAGACAGCTTTAAGCCTGTCTGGGTAATAACCTCACACAGACCATGCTCTTCCGACATCTAGCATTAGCATTTAAACTAATAAATGTTGATGCTCTTATTGTGCTAAAACATTTTTTTCTAATGGTCTTCAGGACCAAAGAGCTTGGACACCCCAGCCCTGATGCCTGGAAGCTGGGGGAGTAGGAGCGACACCTCCCCTCTTGCAGCATTTATGTTAATGTATTGGGTTTGTGTGGCAAGGTTTTGGCCTGCAGGGATGGCTTCTGTGAGAAGATGCCAGAAGCTGCCCCTATGTCTAACAGAGCCAGTTCCAGATGGCTCCAAGATGTACCTGCTGTTGGCCAAACTGAGCCAATCAGCGATGTTGGTAGCACCTCTGTGATAACTTATTTAAGAAAGCTTAAAAACTGCTGTGCAAGAGCCGATGGGAGAGAAGAGTGAAACACGAAAAAACAGCCTCCATAGGTGGAGTGGAGGAGGTGCTCCAGGAGATTCCCCTGGGTGCATGGAGAAGACTGTGATGTGGCAGGCTGTCCTCCTGCAGTCCATGGAGGTCCACAATGGAGCAGATATCAACCTGCAGCCCGTGGAGTACCCCACATCAGAGCATGTGAATGTGCCTTGAAGGAAGCTGCAGCCCATGGAACGCCCATGCAGATGCAGGCTCCTGGCAGGAGCTGCAGTCCATGGAGAGGAGCCAATGCTGGAGCATGTTTTCTGGCAGGACCTGTAGCCCTGCAAGGGACCCACACTGGAGCAATCTTTTCCTGAAGAATTGCACCCTGTGGAAAGGAACCATGCTGGAGCAGTTCATGATGAATTGCAGCCCATGGGAAGGACCCACGTTGGAGAAGTTTGGGAAGGTCTGTTTCCTGTCAGTGGGACCCCACACTGGAGCAGTAGGAGGAAGGAGCAGCTGAGACAATGTGTAATGAACTGACCCCAACTTCCATTCCCTGTCCCCCTGCACCACTCAAAAGGAGGAAGTAGAGAAGCCAAGAGTGAAGTTGAACCTGGGAAGAAGAGAGCGGTGAGGGAAGGTTTTTTTAGATTTGTTCTTATTTCTCACTATCCTACTCTGAATTTGATTGGAAATATATTAAATTAGTTTCTCCAAGCCAAGTCTGTTTTGCCCATGACAGTTATTGCTGAGGGATGTCCCTGTCCTTACCTTGACCCAGGAACCCTTTGCTGTATTTTCTCCCCACCATTTGATGAAAGGGAGCGACAGAGCAGCTTGGTGGGCACCTGGCAGCCAGCCAAGGTCAACCTACCACAGTTAAATAAAATCACTGTGCACTCCTGGAAATTCTCCCGTCTGGATTTCCTATATTGTTGAGAAGATGTTGGAGAGTATTCCCTGCAATGGGATGTTCTTTGGTTTTGAAAAAACACCATCTGAAAAGCAATTGGATGTTTATTGGGGTCTCCAAAAGGAGAGCTGTATGTGCAGGGGTGGCAGCCCCAGCATGCCGATGTGGGCATAGCTCCATCCCCTGGGAACCTACACGCATCACCCCTACCATGCACTCCCATGCACTTGGTGGGGTTTGTGCCCAGAAAGCGCCGGGTACAGGAACCTGCTGGGAGGTGATGCTTGGCAGTAGTGGAGCTCTGTCACCCCTTGACATCTGCTTGCTGCCCACAGGCCTCCTCCTCCAAGCTGGGGTCTCATCAGTCATGCCAGGTCTAGCCAGGACATAGCACCACCAGGAAGATCTGCACTGGGACCTCTCCCTGCCATGTTCCTCTGGTGGCAGGCAAGAGAGCCATCTCCATCCTCTTCCTCCTTATCATCTGCTGGGATGATAAGGAGCTCTCATTGCAGCCCACTGCTGGATGCAGCCAAAGCAGAAGCGATGGAAGCACAAGGCCACACAGGCTGTGTTGTTGACTTCCCCTGGGGCAGATGGGGCATGGGTTGTTTTCTGATGCTTCCGACTGCCCTGCCCACTGCAGCTGGCTCCCACTGGCTGTCATGGCAGAGCTGCTCTTCTCCAGAGCTTCCTCAACATCCAACACCATGTCCTGCAAAGACAGATGTGCAACATGCCTGAGCTTTCCGTGTGCTGGGGGAAGAGAAAAGCAGAGGAAACCCAAGCAAGAGGTGGGAGGGGTGAAGTAAGGGCCTCCCAAAGGGTCTCCTAGAGTGCTGAAAAGCAGCAGCCCTGAGGGGCACCCAGTCCCATGGGCCACCCTCCACGCCTGTCCCCTCAGCTCCTCCACAGCATGCTGCCCAGCAGCCCCAGCCCCCTGCCCCAGCTCCCAGGGTGTACCTGAAGGAGGAGGCGCTAAGGGAAGGCAGAGGAACTTGCTCGGAGTCCAAAGGACAGAAGTCACGGAAGACCTGAATCCACAAAGTGTCAAACTGCTTTAATCCTCACACAATATATTTGCTGTTCTTTAGTTCATCCCATTGTAAGAAGATACTACTTCTAAGTCTGCCTGAAATATCCAGGGATTAACACACACAGAAGGATGATATCAGTGTGTGTGCGTGCACTTTTCTCCCAGGTGCTGTTTGATTTGCATCAACTTTAGTAGCAGGAGATTTCCCCCAACCAGAAAGATGTGATTCCTAAAATAATTTTAAGTTTTCTTAAATTAAATCAGAGCAGCAATATGTTTTGAATTTTTAGACTTCTTGTTTAGTCACAGTGTTCACAAATACAAACTCTTTTCCTGGCTGGTACAAAATAAAAGCTTAGGGACCATAAATATCCAAAGTGGTGCTTGACTGAAGGTTTACTAAGGTTAAAAATATGTGTAAACAATTTAGGAGTCTGAAACAGAGTCTCAGAAGGGCTTAAGGCACCAAGGCCTGGATTTCCAAAGGCAGTTCAAGCTGGGGCCTAGAAATACTGAGAAGCTAATAACAGTCTATGGCTACTAATTATAATTAAAATAAATGCCTGCTGTGACCCAAGTCCTCCTGGCTTTCACTATGCTTTGGGTCTCCTAGGCAAGCTCTAACAGCTCTAACTATACTAGCTGTGCAAGGGCATATCTCCACGCTCCTCTGCTCAAACTTATCTCCTCTTGGTAGCAATGGTGGAAAAGGAGATTTATACAATTCGTGTTCATTTAGCCTGACAATTTAGGTGGGTTTTTTACAACTACAAGAGTCTGTGAGTTGTGGCAGTGATACATAGGTAGGTACTTCTTCTGACTCTGCTGCAGAGGGAGTAATCTGCAGTACAGCACTGTAGCAGAGAAGGTGGTGGTGGAGGTGGTCCTATCTCAAATTCCAGATGGCCTTTGGTTTATTGCCCTCCAGTTCCTGAAACAGTTCAGGACAGCTACATTCATTTGCCAGTAGATTTCCATGGGAGTGAGGTGTGTACACAGGAGCTGGTGATTAACACCTCTGAAAAACTCACTTTGGTGTAATCTCGCAAAGTTTCTTCATCTCCTGGCACAGGCTCTGCTGCATCTCTGTCACCATTTTCCTCAGTGACAGTCATCTCTCTGGGGAAAAAAAGCATACACAGGTAAAAATGGAAGACAATTAAAGTGAAACGATTAAAATAACACTATAGTGATTTCAACAGGGTGGGTCCACCTGCACAGAGATGTTTGCAGGACTGGAGCCGAAGTGCTGAAAGTGCAAAACCAAGTTTTCCTTGCTTTTGAGCCTGCAATTGATTATGGAAAGAAAAATGGTACCCAGAAAGCTGGAGGCAAATTTTAAGGGCCATAATCAAAACCAAAAGATGAACTGAGAAATATTTTAATCTGCCAAAATTTGCGTGCAGAGGTTCTGTGTTTCCTCTGCAAGATGTGATAATATTTTCCCACCCAGCAGAGGATATTGCAAATATTGGTGTAAGTGCAATCAGAAGATCAAGCAAAAGGCATGCTTGAACACAAAAGCCTGGTCAGTATGGGACTGAAGTAAGTGTTTTTAATATTTTATTTTTATAGGTAACCTCCTAATTACAAACAGCTTCTCTTTCAGAGTTCCTAGTTCATATTTGACCTACTGACTTGCACAGTTGTTTTTTTTTTACTTTTCCTCCAAAATGTAAACTATATTTTTCTCTTACTTGCATTTTTTTTAGAATCATGTAATTAAGCAAGAATGTGTTAACTTGCTATTAAGTTAAAGAATGACATAGGCATAAAGCTTTTAAAAAAAATAATTAAGTGAGCCTGCATTGGTTTAAAAGGGACAGAGTATCTAATTTTGAAAATCCTACCAGATGCATATTTAAACTTTTAGATAAAAGTTTTGACATATCGACCCTTAATTTGCAAATTTAGTTTCTGATCTCAGGTGAACAGAACCTATCTAGTCCAAATTCTAATGATTTTTCCATTAAGGAAAAGCCCACTTGATAAAGTTTATCCTTTTTTTATTCCCTCCCGGTGTTGAAACACCATATAAACAGATTGCGGTATGACTGAAAATCTTGGCTGAATGTTATTCTACTGGGTAGAATAAAGTCTTAAGATCGAGTTTTCTATATACTAAAATTAAAAAAAGTCTAAGGGACTATAACAATAAAAGTAACTTTAGTAATAGTCATATTTGTTTTGATCTGTGTAGTGTTCCACAATTTACCTAATTAATCTTCCTAAATAATTTAATCTTTTGTTGGAATAGAAAGGCGCAGAAGGTAATTGGAGTACTTTACAGAATTTCAATGTAAAGTAATGATAGGTACTAGAACAATGTAACCAGAAAAGGACTGAAAGCATCAATTCTTAGTTATCATAGCTTGTCAGATTTCTTTTTAACGATTTTAGATTTAATTAGTATATTAACTTAAAAGTATTTAATTTAGTTTTACAGTAAAACAAAAAATGTTGTTCTGGGTGTTCTTTAAATAATGAAAAGAATTTTAGTATGAACTTGGTTTATTCATTAAACTTGGTTTACTTCTTTGTAATACAGGAAGGAATACACTCTCTAATTGTGGTGCTGTTTTTCGTCTCAATATTTTCAAATTAAAGAGTTCAGTTCTGATCTCATCTTTGGACTCCTTGCCCTACCAAAGTCACAAAGCTTAAGTCTGTGTAAGTGAAAGCATTTCTTTGGGCTATATGAATAACTTGAATTAAATACAGTAAGACAAGTTCTGTGTTTGTTTATAGCCTTCATAATGAAGTCACCTTCCATGGGGATTTCTCAGGTTGTAAATCAGCACACAATCTGGCCTGATTTTTTTTAATAAGATGCATAGGATAAATGTTGCCTTATCACAACCATAATTCAAAATTCTTACTTAACGTAAAGAGGAAGATTTGCTTGTATAAGCAAATTCAATGAATATGCTGAAATATGAACATTTAATAGTCTCTGTTTGTTTATTGTACAGAATAATTTTAAATGACTTGTTATTTTTTTCCTGATATAGAGATTCTAATGGGCATTCTTGCTTACCTTATGGAGATCATCTAATCACATAAATATCCTATATATTTTTTTCCAAATATTTGGATCCAGTCTCTGCTATTTTCAAGGGTTTTTTTACTCTATGTAGTGATAAATTGAAAAATGTCTTTAAATTTGTTTTTTCAGGTTGGGTGTGAAACGCACCCACACTGTAACTGAATATACTGCATCTATAAGCCTGAAAATATCTTATTTTACTATATTGTCCAGTTTTCACATTATACTTTTATGACTAACTTCTATTTTTCCTTCCAGATTTCCCCTGATTGAATGACCTGAGTCTTTTAGTTTGTATATTTGCTGCTTCTTCGCAGCATATAAGTATTGTCACATTCCAAACAATTTAAATTTTTCTAGAGTGTTGGCTAAAGGTTAGCAACTGGATTCAGCATGTATTACATCTATCACACAGTCCAAGTTAGGTTGATTTAAAAAAAAAAATATTATTATACTACAGTGTCTGTTACCTCATCTAGCATTAAATACATTAATTTTAGTCTAGTAATGGCTTACTGGCTACTCGAATTTACTGCAATAAGTGGAAATCAGTTAATGCAAAGCAATGTCCAGTATCTTTTAGCACAGCTAAATTTGGTCATCTACATATACTTTGCATGACATTTTCAGTAATACAGCCATTTGTAAATTAGGTACTTTTACTGTATGTATATCTTAAAGCATTCTTAGAACAGATCTTCCTGAAAACAATGTTCCAGTAATTGTCCAGAGCTGCCAGAGTCTTCATCAACTGCAGATTTCTGGAGACATCACAACAATAAGAACTTGAGGTAAACCAGGATACCTCATATGCTGACTGGTGATCATTTGTCTTGTGTCAGATAGATAGAATAAAAATATTCCTTGTTTTTGTTTATCCCCATTTGTTGTAGGAGCTAATTGGGAACAAGTGAAGAACCAGCCACTCTTTGGAGACTGTGAAATGAGTGGTAGATTAGTATTTCTGATCTTGCTATGGGATGTGGTCCCTCAGCCTGAATCTCTTGGATGTCAAGACTGGCAGGCAGGGATTTTTTGTACAGAACCTGTTACACAGTTCTCAGTGCCTCTCCATCCTGTGCCCATCAGCTCCTGCCTCTCTGCCTCTTCCAGGCTTTTTCTAACCAAGCAGGAAGCCTCAGAGTAGTATATACCTTAGTGCCTACATGTAGCTAAGACTAAAAGCATAGGCCTGATAGTGTCCAATCAAATCACAGAATCACAGAATAGTTTGGGTTGGAAGGGACCTTAAAGATCACATAGTTCCAACCCCCTGCCCTGGGCACGGACATCTCCCACTAGACCAGGCTGCTCAAAGCCCCATCCAGCCTGGCCTTGAACACCTCCAGGGATGGGGCATCCACAGCTTCCCTGGCAGCCTGTTCCATTGCCTCACCATCCTCACAGTAAATAATTTCTTCCTGATATCCAAACTAAATCTACCCTCCTTCAGTTTGAAACCATTACCCTGTGTCCTATCAATACACTCCTTGATCAAGAGTCCCTCCCCGTTCTTCCTGTACGCTCCCTTCGGGTACCGGAAGGCTGCTATAAGGTCTCCTGGGAGCCTCCTCTTCTCCAGGCTGAACAACCCCAGCTCTCTCAGCCTGTCCTTATAGCAGAGGTCTCCAGCCCTCTGATCATCTTCATGGCCCTCCAGTGGACCCGTCCCAACAGGTCTCCATGTCCTTCTTATGGTGAGGACTCCAGAGCTCCACACACTACTCTAGGTGGGGTCTCACCAAAGCAGAGTAGAGGGGCAGAATCACCTCCCTTGACCTGCTGGCCATGCTTCTTTTGGTGCAGCCCAGGATGTGGTTGGCTTTCTGGGCAGCAAGCGCACATTGTCTGCTCATGTTGAGCTTCTCGTCCACCAGCACCCCCAAGTCCTTCTCCTCAGGGCTGCTCTCAAGCCTTTCTCCACCCAACCTGTATTTGTGCCTGGGATTGCCATGTGCAGGTGCAGGCACATGTCCCAGGTGCAGGACCTTGTACTTGGTCTGGCTGAACTTCATGAGGTTTGCACAGGCCCACCTCTCAAGCCTGTCAAGATCCACAGGCTTGTGGTTATGACATGCTTGAAACACTTTCTTAATGGCCCATGTTTACACTTGTCAGATTACCATAGTGGATCCCTGAATCCTTTCTTAACTGCTGTATTCTTTCCATACGCTTCACATAGGGCACACTAGTTCATCATATTCATGGTATTACTACACAATCAGTATAATTATAGAATCACAGAATGGTTTGTGCTGTAATGAACCTTTAAAGATCATCTAGTCCAACCCCTGTGCCACACGCAGGGACAGCTTTCACGAGATCAGGTTGCTCAAAGCCCCATACAACCTGACTTTGAACACTATCAATGATGGTGCATCCACAACTTCTCTGGGCAACTTGTTCACACAACCAGCAATGCCTCTGAAGTAATGAACTCTTTTGCACTCTTGGCTGAGGAAGGAGGAGCATCCTACCTTTGAGAGCATGACTGACTCATAGTCTTGACAATACTCAAACAGATGGCGAGTCCAGTCTTCTGTGCAGAGCATAAAGCTGCTTATCCAACTGACCCTGTGTGGGAGGTCACACAAGTGATGGTCACCTATACACTGGGGCCATTGTGGAATTTTAAAAGCTGCATTTTTCACATGAAGTCCAGAATTCTGACAAACAAAAGTGAATCTTGAAGTCTGCTTTAGACTACTGGAGGTAAAGGAGTGCAAATGCATGGTGCTGGTGATGCAGCTACAGTGGATGTCGCTTGCTGCATCTTGCCCCTCCTCCGCCACAGGCTCCATTGCAGAGGGGTGAACTGCTCATGCCTAACTGAGCCTATGGGCAAGAGGGCTAATAAACTCTAATAAACTTCATCCATCTCCAAACCTTTGCTGTTACTAAAGAAGATATTTCAAAAGGCTACTTTTTCTCTTCTACATCCTGTCTCACCTTGGTGCTGTAGAAATACAAGGACGTTATTGCTTGCTACCCTGGTTCTCTTGGCCAGACAGGCCTCTAGGGACACTTTATCCTCCCTTCAGGTTATGCAATTTACTCCTTCTCAGCACCCCTGAGCAGAAGAATAGCCAAAAATATTCTCAGAGAGCAAATTTCAAAGACATAAGATATGACAGTCCTTTAGGAAGCAGAAATGCATGTGAAAATATCAGGTTGCATGCAGATGTCAAACCTGACAGACCTGTTGCTCAAAGTGTGGTGTGTAAGAAATACCTATGTTTTCTAAATTTCTCTTTCAATTCAACAGAAAATTGCTGGGCAAATCTTATGAATACTGAAATAGTCAAATTTGTTTCTCATAAATAAATAAAAAATTTAATTCTTATTTTTTATTCAGCAAGTACTGATAGTCACCAATACATGAATAAGGACATCAACATTTGTCTAAATTCTTGTAAAATATTATTCTAAAGTATTCATGAAACTGTTTGTACCAGTTTTACATTTGACACAAAGTTAATAAAAAGATAGGGTTTTGAATACAGAAAAGTGGACCAATGAAATTCCACATATTTTCACTCTAACTGAGCACTTAACTGCCTGTTTGTCCTTTTGAAAAACCCCACCTGGTTGGGGATAACAGAGGACAGGTAGAAGTAAATTCTGTCTGGCAATATGTATAGCTCAATATAGATGTTTTGCAGCCAAAGCAACATGTGGATATGTTTTTTCCTCATCCAAATAACATCCATGAAGATTGTAAGATTTCACATTGAACTCACAAACTCATCTTCTACTCTCTCTGATTCCTTGAAATGATCTTAATCCATCCCAGAAAAACTTCAGCATCACAAATAACTACTCCTTCTGCAAGGCCACATTAGTTTATCTGTTGGGAAGTTGACCACATAGTGTAATTTGCATGACTAAAAGCCAAGAATTACAAAGAAATCTTTGCTACAAAGCAGATGAAATCCCACAGACACAACTCAGTTCCCTAAATAAATGGTGAAAAATTTAAGAAGTAAACAGGGAAAAAGACAAGCTTAGTCTCTTCATTTGCTCCTCATGAAATGTTTGACAAGGCTGTCTACAATAAAGTGCTCATAAATTGGCTTTGGGGCTTGTATTGCTTACACGGATTATTCAGCCTTTAATTGATCTGGAATAAATGTGAGGATCTCCATACCCATGGATAAACCTCAGATAAATGAAGCAAGTTAATTTACAAAATGACTTAACTTCAGTAGACAGTTCAAGAGATTTATCTTTATTGGAGCTACTGTAACATTGTTAATGTTATTTTTAAATTAGCTTCAGGTGGATGAAAGAGTGCAGATGTCAGAGAGGCCAGCATCAGCACTTCCTGCATCTCCCCAAACGACTATGTAAAAAAGTTAAAGAAGAGCAACTGAATTGGCTTCTACAGGAATATTACCAGGGACTGGTTATGCAAATCTTGACTAAAGTGCAGCCTTAAACAACTTGCAGTCATTCACCGAATTATTCAAGTAAATACATGGAGTGTTTGTACTTTTACCTACCATTGCTACTTGACCACAGCAAAGCTTTTTTTGATTTGACAGAATAGGCAAGAAAGGACCAGAGCTGAGGGAAAAAGTACTGCTGGTAAAATTTCATTCAGCCTGAACATGTTAAGACTTTCAGACAGAAAATAAAAGCTCTGTGTTCAGGCTTTCAGTCCTCCATAAGAATAAGCATACGTCTCAGATTTCTTCTGAAGCAGAAACATAGCATAATTATGTTCTCTCCAATTGCATTAGTGGCGTTGTACTTCATTTAAACTGCTGGAACAAAGTGTGTCTAAAGTCTCGTTTGAGACTATGAGTCTAACAGGTTTTGTTGCCTTAGCTTCATAGGTGTAACTTGCTACTTATTCCACATTCTGCAAAATGGAAAAGTTATACAAAATATTCCTGCATTTGTCAAACAGCTGGTGAGTTTCATAAAATAAAAGACAGTCTATTTTAAACAATCCCCAAACAAAAGTTTATTAAGATATTTGGAAGCTTTGATGTACATGAGGTAAACATATTGATCCAAAGCTTTCTAGGAATATACTTTAGAAGTGTTTAATTTCTAGCAATTATTAGGCTGATATAAAGTTTTTTGAAGTTGTGCTCCCTTCTTAGCTGTCCCTTTTATCACTTGGTTGTGAGAGGGAGTTTGGCTGATGGCTATCCTCCTGTGGTAAGCCATTTCAGCAGCAGCTGGGAAAAGGGAAAGGAGCGTGGTGTCCTGTTGAGTGAGAGGAGCCGGCGGTTCAGAGAAGGACCTTGGAAGCTCCAAGACCTGTGGAGAAAGGAGGCAGTGAATGAGGCTGGAGAAGAGAGGCACAACATGAAGAGAGCTACTGAATGTGAATGCAGATTCACCTCCAGGCACCTAATACGGTGTGCAGGTGAGGACCCTCATCATCCTCCCATCAACAGCAAGAGGATTGCAGGCATGACTTTGGCTGACGGTTCCAAGGCCTGCCTCTCCCTGGTGATGCACGGGGAGTCCAGGGGGCCCCCACCTGGGTCATACAAGTGAGGTGGGATGTCTATAAGCCTATGGCCGGGGGAATAAGGGATAAGGACAGAATTAATTTCCAGTAAAACAGCAGTTGTGTGATACTTACATGTGTATCTGACTGGTTTTTATTTCCATTCCACATACTACACCCATGAATTGCCCTCCATATATTCCTCTCACAGCCCATAGGCTACAAAAGGAGTATACGTGCCTTAAGGCTTAAAATTCATACTCAGTTTTTAGACAACCAAAATTAGGTGAGAGGAACGTAGGAATAATAAAATGGTATTGAAGAAGGAATCAAACATTTGTTCTATGACACAATAAACAGAGCATCTACAAACACAGAAACAGGAGTGGTGCTTGTTTTTCTGTTTATCTAATGCATTCACTGTATCTTCAATTTGCTTATATGGCACATAAAATATGGGAGAAGAAAGAAGCCTGTGAACTATTTGAGAAGCGAGTGGTTTTAAATTTTATCAAGATATATTAAAAAAGCTATCTCTCAAAAGGTAGAATTTTAGATTCCAGAAACATGAAGAACATTCAAAATTGTTTTTGAGAGTCTGTATAAGTAAGAAAATTCTGGCAGATGTCTTTCCAGACTTTCCAGAACAATGTGCTATCAGATCAAGGTAAATGATTATAACATTTTGTCCAATTTTTAGTGTGGGAAAACCAAAGTATGTCCCATAATGAGAAACAAACCTGTAATGTTTATCGTATACTTTTATAGCTGTGGTTTATCTTTAAGACAGTCAGGGTTTCCTTTATTTAGTACTTAAGATTTATAAGCAGTTCTTGAAATATGCTTACAAAATTATTATTGATGAAGTATTTCTATTGCACGTTTATTTCGAAATACTTGTTTGAAAAGATCTTATTTTTTCTCATCCCACTGTGAAATGAAACCAAATGTCAGAACCTTAAAATATTTCACTATGTTCATTTTTCTTCGTTATACTGCTTCAAATGTACTTCACGCAAATATGTGCAACTACACCAACAGAATGCTTTAAGGCTCAGGCCCAGAAACTTCCTATGGCTTGCACTATATTAGTATCATGGTAGAGAGATGCTCTCTGCCTGAGGAGGAGCCAGGGAGCAGAATATGCACTAATGGTTAATCTTGTCTATAACTCCTGCAAACTGAAATGTCTGCACCTTTTTTTAATTACTTACTAATAGCCTTTTTTTTTTCTTATTTTTAAATGTAATGGACATATATTTACACCATTATTTTTCAGAGGTTTAGTTTACTACTGTGGAAAATAAACATGGTCAGTTAGTTTTTCCCTTACTGCCCTGGTCATTCACTACATTAATAAATATTTCCATATAGTTTCTTTTTTTTTTTCTTCATATGTGGTTCTTCAGCTCTGTGATCTTGTTTACAGGAGAAACTGCAGAAGTAAAGTCTGTTTTCTTTGGGGAAAGGTTAACTGTGAGTTGATTTGACTGAAGTATACAAAATTCAGAAGGAAATAACAGGACAAACGGTAAACCTTCCTTGAGCTTGCGCCAAGTGAGCAAGAACTCAGGGGCATGATTTGAAGTAAAGAGTGGGTCAAGCCTGCAAGGAATGCGGGAGGAATTTCTCTGGTGATTACAGAAAGTAGATAGTAGAGGCATCAAAGTCAGCAATAAAAGCAATTACAACAGGGGAAGCTCAAAAATATATAAGATATAGAGAAAATGTTGGCCAAAAATTGTATTCTAATACTGTGTGACTCCGCATGAGGGGCTGACTCATCTGCTACCTGCATGCTGTGGACCTGAGAGGGAGTTGACCTCTGTTTGTTCTTTTGCCTGTATGCAAACTTAAAACAAAACAAAACAAATAGTAAGTCATCTTTCTGAATTAAGTCCTATTTAAGCAATCATGTTTATAAACTCCACAATGAATGCAATAGATTAAAAAAATGAAAGGATTTTTTTTCAAAGCCCCACAAAGCCTATATGAATTTTTCAACAGACTTTGATAAGGTAAGTGCATATGACAGTAGCAAACAATATACAGAAATGCCTTAAATTTCCTTTGTAACAAATCACATTTTTTTTCTCTCTCTTATTTTTGGGGTATATAGTAAATCTAAGCACATTTATTTATGTGGAATATTTATGAGTATATTTGTTCGTTTCTCTCAGCTTGCATGAAGCCCTAAGTATTATTTGTTATTTCCAAGTCATCTACAATGTGCAAAATGCTGTGCAGTGTAAAAACTGTCCCTTTTCAGGGACACTGTACAAGGAGACTGTAATGTAGGAAGATAACGTGTGCATAAACTGTAGGAAGGAGAAAAGAAGTACAACAGGGTACAGCAGAGAGGCACGTAACTTTATATAGGGGAAAATGCTGTTGGTGAATTTAGATTAACTGGCAGAAAAGTCTGCTCCTTGATAACTCCTCTTGGGTATGAGCATTAGTCCATTTTTTAGAATACTTTATTTTAACTTTGAAAAAAAGTGACTATTAAAACAATCCCTCTGACTTGTAACTCATGGCACAGTTCATGCATTATCAAAAAAACCCTACTGTCTTTTCCATGAAGCTTGTAAGAGAAACTGAACCTTATAAAACTTGGAAAAATCACGCCATGGAAGTTAACCGGATAGAAACGATAACGAGGCAGTAGAAGGAATGTTGTCGCTAAGTTCCTGAAATGGAAGTTAATCGTCCCAATAAGAGCACTGCTTTGTGCTCATCACATGAGTATGTTCTGGCAGATGAGAAAAAATTTGGACTCAGCGACAATGGCAAGAGAAGAGAAGAGGAAAGGAATAGTGTGGGTCTAAGTCAGCATGGGATGAATCAAAAAACAGCTCATTTAAGTGTCTGACTCTCCAAACTCTGCCAGTGACTTACAGAAAGAAACAGCCTTAACTTTATTTACAATGCCAAAAGGATAGACGCAGAAATTTATGGGAAAAAATGAATGGGTCCCTTCCTCCAGCTTCAGACCTTCTCAATTAGAAAGCTGGAGGGATTCATACCAGCCCACTTCAGGCACGTAATTTAGCCAGATACATTCAGCAGTCTCCCTGAGCTCCCTCGTTAGTCACAGGAGTCAGGTGGTTTTCTGAGAAGGCAAGGCAAAGTGTTAAAGTTTGGTGCCCAGTTAACAGGAGCCTCAGGAAACAGTTGTCTAACTTGGCCACAGCAGCTAGGGGTAATATTCCTCCTCTGAATTGGAATGCAACAGATTCTATATTACCTGACATAGCACCAGGCATTTTGGAAGTTGAAATCGCAGATCTTGGCTATTGTGGTTAAAGAGTCAAACTCGTGAGCTGGGTATTTTGGCAAACTCATCTACTACACAGCTGTGGTATCAAAAAGGGAATTTGTTAGGCATAAAACCACAACAATACCCCAGTAGCTAACAAAAGGCAAAAAGTTTAGAGCACTCCAAGATATAGAAACTATTAATAATGCTAAGAAATACATAGGAAGATTGAGTTGGATGCACTGATGTGAGGCACAATCATACACTCAGATTGCATTACCACCACTACAATTATGCCATTAGAATTTTCCCATAAGGAGGCAAATTTTAGAAATTACTCCAGGACCAGAAAGCCAGGAGACATGTGATCGGACGAATCAAGGTCTAGTACCAGCTCACATGCAGAATTATCAAAACGCATACTAAACTCCTAATGCATGAGGACCACGAATTCTATTTTGTAATAGATGCCTGCCTTTAACTCGAGAGAGCTAAATGAGCTAAAGCCCTAATTTCCAACCTTAGCCCACTTCACAGTGAATTGAATTAATCTGAGCCTGCAACTTTGTTTTCAAGGGATAGATTTGACCTTTGACTTGTGACATGCTTGCAGAATCTTTAATAGATTATAATAAAATCGGCCCACCAGAAGCTCAGCACTTATTTATTAAAAAGTGTAGAATCTGATTCCTAGTTTTTCTTTTTAATGGAGCTTTCATGGAGCTAGGCCTGTGCCAACGAAATGAAATTATTCCAATACATGTGCCACGTGTCATAATTACTTGTAATCTGCTTTGAAAGAAGAGTGGATGATACATTTCCATTCTATTTTCAAGTGACCAAAACCTTGTGGCTGTGTCTTTGATCCATTTTGGATATGTACGTCCTGCAACTGCACAGGAGACAGCATGTATCTCCCCAGTAATAACGTGATAATGAATATAGGCCCAAGAAAAACACTGAGCTGGAAAGTACAAAAAAAGCCTTTAACTTTAATGATTTGAGTCAGAAATGTTTCATAACCATGGACACACTTTTTGAATGTAAGAAGATCACTTGCACTGTGTGCCTGCGGATGGTGAAAGAGGTGCACAAATTGTTGCCACCTCCCCTTGTGTGGAGCAACCAGAGCATCGGGGAGACCTTGTTCTTTTCTTTCCTTGCATGAAGCCCTGAGTGAGGGGACCTGTCCCAGGGAGTACAGTCAGAGACACGGACAGTGGCATTGAGTGCGCCCTCAGCAAGTTTGACGATGACACCAAGCTGTGTGGGATGGCTGACACGCTGGAGGGAAGAGATGCCATCCAGAGGGGTCTTGACAGGCTGGAGAGGTGGGTCCATGCCAACCTCATGAAGTTCAACAAGACCAAGTGCAAGGTCCTCCATCTGGGTCAGGGCAATCCCAAGCACCAATATAGGCTGGGCAGTGACTGGCTTGAGAGCAGCCCTGAAGAAAAGGACTGGTGGACAAGAGGCTCAGCATGAGCCGTCAGTATGCACTAGCAGCCCAGAAAGCCAATCGTGGCCAGCAGGTTGAGGGAGGTGAATCTCCCCCTCTAATCCACTCTCGTGAGACCCCACCTGGAGTACTGCATCCAGTTCTGTAACGCCTCCTATAAGAAAGATATGGACGTGCTGGAATGTGTCCAGAGAAGGGCCACGAGGATGACCAGAGGGCTGGAGCACCTCTCCTGTGAGGACAGACTGAGAGAGTTGGGGTTGTTCAGTCTGGAGAAAAGAAGGTTCCGAGGAGACCTTATAGTGGCCTACCAGTATCTTAAGGGGGCCTACAAGAAAGCTGGTGAGGGACTTTTTAGGATGCCGGGTAATGGCAGGACTAGAGGGAATGGATCAAAACCAGAGATGGGTCGATTCAGATTGGACATTAGGAAGTTCTTCACCATGAGGGTGGTGAGACACTGGAACAGGTTGCCCAGAGATGTGGTAGAAGCCCCATCCCTGGAAGTTTTCAACGCCAGGCTGGATGGGGCCCTGAGCAACCTGGTCTAGTGGGTGGTGTCCCTGCCCATGGCAGGGGGGTTGGAATTATGTGATCTTTAAGGTCCCTTCCAACCCTAACAATTCTATGATTCTACTTAATAGTTCCTGATAATTTGAACATATTTAAGATGACCTATTCCCATTTAAAGCTGAGAATTTTTCTTTGTTGATGTGATTAATTGTGATAACATCATTTGTTAGTTAAAACTAGTGAAAAAGGTATTAAATGGTTTGGAGTTCTTTATCAAACTCTCCCTGATAATTCTGACCCTCTGCTCAGCAGCAGAACTGACCTTTCTTTCCCTGGTCTTCCTCCTGGCATCCATGGTTCTTGTTTTACCTCATGGACCTTACTTATTGCATAGTATTTGTTTCTTGGCTTTTTCCTGTTTGTTTGAATTACATATTTATTCTTATCCTCATAATCTGCAGAGGGAGTCACCAGATATCACGACTTCTGTTTAGGCCTGCAAGTGGCAGCTGTGAATCTTATCCCCCGAGCTGTGTGGATATTTCTGTGTGTCACTGAGGCTACAGGTTTGGCTGTCACCATCACAGCATATTAAGCTTGATCTTAACAGCTTTCCTCCTGATACTAATTTTAATATATGCCTTTTTTGTCAGTCTCTAACCTTTGACAGCTATGCTGTTGTTACCATGCTGTGGAATGGAAACACTTAAACATCATTCTGGTTTTAGAGATATCACCAGTTTTATATTTTAGACCACTGGAAGTATAGGAAAAACCACTGGAATCTACAGCACATCTAGGATGAGTTCATTGTAACAAACTTTTAAACTGCCTCTGTTAACACTTCTTTAACATGAGTCAAAACCTCCATACAATAAGACAGACCCTGTCTCAAAAGTGACAGTGACAACGGCATGTAGGCACGTAAATAATTCTGGGGATCTGGACCCTGGATATATTGTGCAAGTCAGTGGACACAGTATGCTAAAACGTTGATATAATTTCCCTTTTCTTTTTGCAGTAGCACACACATACCAAACCTCACACTACCAGCAATGTTTTTGGCAAACTGTACTATTAATGCAAATTGAATTAGGCTGCATGACATTAAGCCACTTGGGATTTTTCCAGGGCATCAATTTAGCAACATGTGCTTTCAATCACTATACGTTCTGTTCCCTTGGAAACTAAANTGTCCCTGCCCATGGCAGGGGGGTTGGAATTATGTGATCTTTAAGGTCCCTTCCAACCCTAACAATTCTATGATTCTACTTAATAGTTCCTGATAATTTGAACATATTTAAGATGACCTATTCCCATTTAAAGCTGAGAATTTTTCTTTGTTGATGTGATTAATTGTGATAACATCATTTGTTAGTTAAAACTAGTGAAAAAGGTATTAAATGGTTTGGAGTTCTTTATCAAACTCTCCCTGATAATTCTGACCCTCTGCTCAGCAGCAGAACTGACCTTTCTTTCCCTGGTCTTCCTCCTGGCATCCATGGTTCTTGTTTTACCTCATGGACCTTACTTATTGCATAGTATTTGTTTCTTGGCTTTTTCCTGTTTGTTTGAATTACATATTTATTCTTATCCTCATAATCTGCAGAGGGAGTCACCAGATATCACGACTTCTGTTTAGGCCTGCAAGTGGCAGCTGTGAATCTTATCCCCCGAGCTGTGTGGATATTTCTGTGTGTCACTGAGGCTACAGGTTTGGCTGTCACCATCACAGCATATTAAGCTTGATCTTAACAGCTTTCCTCCTGATACTAATTTTAATATATGCCTTTTTTGTCAGTCTCTAACCTTTGACAGCTATGCTGTTGTTACCATGCTGTGGAATGGAAACACTTAAACATCATTCTGGTTTTAGAGATATCACCAGTTTTATATTTTAGACCACTGGAAGTATAGGAAAAACCACTGGAATCTACAGCACATCTAGGATGAGTTCATTGTAACAAACTTTTAAACTGCCTCTGTTAACACTTCTTTAACATGAGTCAAAACCTCCATACAATAAGACAGACCCTGTCTCAAAAGTGACAGTGACAACGGCATGTAGGCACGTAAATAATTCTGGGGATCTGGACCCTGGATATATTGTGCAAGTCAGTGGACACAGTATGCTAAAACGTTGATATAATTTCCCTTTTCTTTTTGCAGTAGCACACACATACCAAACCTCACACTACCAGCA
>VXBH01000509.1:44716-55482 GCA_013400035.1 Rynchops niger
AAGTACAATCAATTAAATATAAGCTGCAGCTTTTTTGTGTGTGTGCGCAGAAGTCAGAGTTCATTTTCTTTTTGAAAATTGAGGGCTTGCCTGTGATTTCAAACTTTATGCCTGTATTTTTCTGAATGACAACAAGCAGCATTGGGAGCCTGCACACAATTCCCTGTCTGCCATTGTGGCCATTCTTCACAGACTGTCACTCTTCGCTTGTCTCTCCCTTATTCCTGCAGTCCTGTATGGTCTTCCCTTACCTCTCCAAGCTGAAGTCTCTTGCCCACCTTTCTTTCCCCCGACACTGTATGGGTATTTCTGCTCAAGAGACAAATGTGTTTAGAGCTCAATCTCAAGGGAAACTAGGTCTCACGTAGCAGAGATTTGAGGTCTGTGGCCACACAGCTGTGGCAAGCCGAGACTTCTGTGAAAATAGGCTGTTGGATCCAGATGGAGTCCAGCTGTGAGTGTGGTGAGGCATCCAAGGTAGTAAGCCCTTGGCCAAGTGCATTAGTTCAGGTGCAGTGTTGGACTGACACTGCCAGACTGTGTTTGGACACAGACTGGCTTATGTCAGCCTGTGTGGATGTCTCCAGTACTTCCAGTTTTGGGATCAATGAGAGAAGGTTTGTCCACGTTTGTTAGTGTAGTGGCACTCCAGCATGTGAATGAGGAAGAACTGGGTCATGCAAGACCAAAACTGGGATCTTTACCCACCCATTTGGATGGCAGCTCAATTTTGTTGTGTGTCAGTTTGTGAAGTTCTCTGCTTCTGCCCTGATCATGCCCATAGCTCCCTTGAACAGCCTTTTTATCACAAAGCAGTATGGCACATACCTCCAGCCTACTGCCACACAGGAATCAAAAAACCAGGAAATATCACAGTTTCCCTAGGGGATAAACAGACTAGCTATTATCAGAGTGTACACGGAAAAACAAAATGAAACACTAAAAGGCGTTTTTCCCATAAAAGTTGAGAAGAACTGGAATAAACAGGGGAAAGGAAAAAAGAGGCTGTTATCGGCAAACTGCGAAAGATCAAGTTTGGGGCTGGGACAGGGGGCTGGCAGCAGCAAAGAGACTTATGGCGTGTCAGCACTGATGTGGTTGTGTACATCTCTGAGGTAAATACAAGGAAAAACAAGCTAATCAAAAAAGGAAAATATCCTGGAGCAAGGGAAGNATGCCGTGAATTTTAAATGAATTTTATTACAGGCAGGGAGATGGTGGGCTGGCACATGAATTCTGACCCCTTTATTCATAAAAACTAGTGCCTCACAAATAGCAGCGCTCATGATAATGCAAGCTCGCACACACACACACACGCACATCTGGAAGATGCTGAGAATGTGAAGCAGGGATAACAAAAGGGGCTGAGAGCAGAAGAAATTGAAGATTTTCTTTTAACCAGATTTTACAGAAAGCTTATTTAATCTCATGCTTACTTCTAAATTAGGGGTGATTTGGCTGCCTCACGCAACGCAACCTCCAAAAATGTTTCCAGANGTGCCATGTTTTTTAAACTAATTTTATTACAGGGAGGGAGATGTTGGGCTGGCACACGAACTCTGACTCCTTTATTCATAAAAACTAGTGCCNAGCAAAGGCATAACACACTTACGGGTACCGCCCCTCAAGCATCTCTCTCTGTGTTTAGGGCCAGCTATTTTCTTTTGAGAAATCTGTCAGGTAGTTTGTAATCATCAGTGTGTGTTATCTTAGAAGGTGTCTTTGTTTCACATTTTGTTTTAGTAGTTAAGAATGCTGTAGCACTTTTTAAGAGTCCCTGTAAATTTTCTTTTAGGAACATATTCTTATTAATCAAAAGCATCTGCTGGGCTTACAGACTGTTTTCTTTGCAGAATTGTTTTTGGAAGCTTCACCAGTGTAATTCCGGGGATGATTTTGGCCCCGGTGCTTTAGAATCTGGGCCTGCAGGGGGACTCCTCTTCAGGAGGAAGAACTTATACTGCTAATACATAGTCCTCTGCCAGAATTAGACCCTTATTCTCCAAACTACCTCTATTATTTAAGCTTCTGCTTAACTTTAAACATTTGCACATTGACATGAATATTAAATACTTGATTCTTTAAACATTAAGGTCCCCAGAAGACCTTATTTGCTCAGGACACACAGGGACAGAAAGACTCCGAATATATGAAGTCAGTATGGCAGGCAATGACATGGGAGCAGATGGTTGCTCAGGGAGCACATGCGGTGTGCCATGCAGCTCCACCTCGTATGGCTTCTTCCATCCCCAGATGGACAGGAGGCAATTAAAAGTGGGGACAGACAAAAAGAAAGAGTCAACTGGATGGGCAGAAGAGTCTTGTTAAGAAGTTGTGGTAGGCAAGGAAAGGACTAGTGCTGGTTGCAAAGGTGGGTAACTTTCACTTTCAGGGAGGAGGAGGAGGTAAATACAAAGCCTTTGATGTTACAAATCTTAGTGTATCTGTTCTACCATTCCTCCACCTTCTCTGCTGTAAGAAGGGAGTCTAAGTACTGGTGATTTTTTGGTGTTTTAACATTATCTATTTGTGCTGAGAAGTGTAAGATGTCTATGTCCAAGGATAAGTCCAGACATGCTCATATTAGTGAAGAAGAGCAGGCTTACAGCCCACCCTAAGTACAGCTAAACCTACTGTCTTCCCTCTGCTTGAATGGGAAAATGATGAGCTTGGACAATCAGAAAGGGAAGTTGAGTGAAGTTGGGTTTTTCAAAATCATTTGTGAGATTGAATTTTTAAAGTTTTTCTGAAATCCCAGAAGAAGCTACATCTTGGAGGAGAGAGTTTAGATTTTGTTAGGGAATAGAAAGCAAAACTAGAACTAAAATAATCACACAAAAATATGTGGTTTTTAGGTTAAAGCCCTAAACCAAACTGTTAATTTGAAATGGAGGTATTTTAGTGTGGAAGAGCAAATATAACAGCAATAAATGCTATAAATATTTTACTCTGTACACCATGCTTTCAAATAAAAACAGAAAAAATAAGGACATTGTCTGGTTCCAACTGCTGACTCCGCTTCTTTAGGAATCAAACAAAAATATAATTTCTTGATATATAACAGGCAAGTGCGATAGCAGCAGGATTTTAAAAGCGACTTTTTTTCTGAAAGAAACGTGGGAGTAAAAAAAGCAAATCAGGCTCAGTGTTTAATTTAACATTTGAGACGAAGAAAATGAGAAAATTGAAGGAGGGAAAGTGCAAATTGATGGGCAAAAAGGTACAGTGTAGACATAAGGAAGTACATCAGAGATGACAACTTTCAGATGTCATTCTAGCAAAGCCTCTAAAATAAGGGGAAAAAAGGCATATTTCCAACAGGAAATTCTGATATGTTGAAACTTATTCCCATTCTGAATTGGCATGAAAAGATTATTTTATTTATTTTTTTGTGGAAAAATAATTTTTTTACAGGAAGTTCCTGTCCCATATAGTTATACAGAACTATAAATGAAGAACAAAACCAGCCTTTTCAGGTACCTGAACAATGCATAAATCAGTCTCTTCTGAAATAAAATGCAGACTTTTCACTGCTTCCAGTAGGTTTGGGCTGTGCCTCAGCACTATAAAGGCAATTGCCCAGAGCAGCACGCTTGCAGGAACTGCACAACGACTCTTCTTGCTTTGCATAGATCACAACCTTTGGGGTGACTGTGAGAGGGGCAGGGGCATGCCGAGGTGGTTACTGCAGGGGTCCAGGGCATTCCCTCCAGAAAGCAATAGCTGCCTCCTTCCCTTGGCAGGAACATTCATGTCAGAGTAATATTAAAGTCTGCCTACATTGCTAAAACACCTTTAGCCAGCTTTGTACAACCCTAATGTGTTAGCTGAAGAAAAGGTACTATCTCTGTAGATGATCAGGGATGGATTCAACTTTGATGTCTACCGTGTGTGTGTCTGCTATGGTGGCTGGATGCTTAATTCCCATTACAGAGAACAGCTGGAGAACCTACTCAGCTGACTAAACATAGGTGTCTACTCGAAAGAGAAAAACTGCCTCCACTGACAGTGTTTACCTGATATCTACTCATTGTATAAGAAGCCTGGACAACTTACCTAACCTAAACACCTGCTCAGGTATAGATACTAATAAATTGATGAGATTAATTTTACACAAGGTGTCCTTAAAATGACTACATAAAATGCATCATATGTAAACTTTTGAACTGCACAAAGGAAAAATGGTAAATGTTTCTTTGGTTAGCTCTAGGGCTGCCCATTGAACAGTTTAGACCATGGCTTTGAAAACTCATTTACAAGCTTATGATTTCTTGAAAAACCTCATGAAATGTCATTTTATATCCTTCATCCTCATTTAAAAGCTCATACACACACGTTCATGAACTGATCTTATCTGGAGACTTAGGAGTGGACTTCTAATCTGAGCAGAATACAATGACGATTTGCTAATAATGTATTTATCCTTGAGCTTTGTCCTAGTCACTATCTTTTTGCTTTGCTTTATATTATTCTGAATGTACTGTTACCTGTTCACAATGTGCCTCTGTGCAAAAACCTTGTTTAAGAGAAGATATTCCTCTATGCTCTGATCTACAACACGTATAATTATATTATGATTTCTTTTTCTACAGAATTACTCACTTTTGCTTCTTTAGCAGTGAATTTCCTATCTACACTATAACACACTCTCTGCATGGTTGTCATGTTAAAATAATGCTAAGAGTGCAAGAGCTGACGTATCTACAGAGATTTTGGTAGAAGTGCAATTGTAATTGTCGATTGTCTCATTTAATGAACAAGTAGCAACATCTTGTCGCCCAGATTCAGATCTCCTGTGAGCAACATCTGGTCTTCTTTAGCAGTCTATTGTAAAGGCCATTATTCAATCTTTTATATGTTAATGACTTTGAATGCCTTCATTTTTCTGAAACCACAAAGCTATACATTTTTCCTTGATGACACTGCCATTTGCAGTATTGCTACTAATCCTGCCATGGCTACTAGAGTAATATGATATAACAGTGTTGAAATGAATTATCAGAAACCAAGTGCATGTCAACCCAAGTGTACAGAAATCGCCTTCTTCACAATCCAACTTCAGCATAGCAGCTTTCTTTGAGGGAAGCTCCAGACCATTTTCTTTTTAACAAATGGCTCTGAAATAGGAGTTGAAAGCCATTTAAATTTGTGTTGTGCACTACATATGACAATGTTCATTAAGAATAAAAGCTTATTGTTATGACATAATGACTATCTTGTTAGAAATAGTTGGGGTACTGAGTATCTGACAGCTTTCACTGGACACAACAGGTAAGATTTATTCAAGGAGTAATCCTGTGGTTGACCTATGTCAGTCACATGGTTTGCCACAGAATACTATGGAGTTCCTATATTTTGAAAGTATCTCTGGTGTTATGGATTTGTGAATACATATCAAATCTAATNCAGTGAATTTCCTATCTACACTATAACACACTCTCTGCATGGTTGTCATGTTAAAATAATGCTAAGAGTGCAAGAGCTGACGTATCTACAGAGATTTTGGTAGAAGTGCAATTGTAATTGTCGATTGTCTCATTTAATGAACAAGTAGCAACATCTTGTCGCCCAGATTCAGATCTCCTGTGAGCAACATCTGGTCTTCTTTAGCAGTCTATTGTAAAGGCCATTATTCAATCTTTTATATGTTAATGACTTTGAATGCCTTCATTTTTCTGAAACCACAAAGCTATACATTTTTCCTTGATGACACTGCCATTTGCAGTATTGCTACTAATCCTGCCATGGCTACTAGAGTAATATGATATAACAGTGTTGAAATGAATTATCAGAAACCAAGTGCATGTCAACCCAAGTGTACAGAAATCGCCTTCTTCACAATCCAACTTCAGCATAGCAGCTTTCTTTGAGGGAAGCTCCAGACCATTTTCTTTTTAACAAATGGCTCTGAAATAGGAGTTGAAAGCCATTTAAATTTGTGTTGTGCACTACATATGACAATGTTCATTAAGAATAAAAGCTTATTGTTATGACATAATGACTATCTTGTTAGAAATAGTTGGGGTACTGAGTATCTGACAGCTTTCACTGGACACAACAGGTAAGATTTATTCAAGGAGTAATCCTGTGGTTGACCTATGTCAGTCACATGGTTTGCCACAGAATACTATGGAGTTCCTATATTTTGAAAGTATCTCTGGTGTTATGGATTTGTGAATACATATCAAATCTAATACTGGAACACAATTTTTCCTTTGGTCATTTAAGAATGTGTAACACTAAAACTGTGCTTGCAGGAAAATTAGGCATGATGGGCTGGGAGTCTATGTACATGGCACTTACTTTAAAGAAAAGTCTGTGAGATGTTATGTGGGTTTATTACTGTTTCTTCTGCGGTCTGTGCGTTGTTTTCCATCCTGTGCATCATTCCAAACTGAGCAGCCTCTAGGGGACAGTGCGGACTACTACTTTATGTTGTCACCTACTGTGTTGACAGGATGAAGAAAAATGTTTGGCACAGCCTTTCATTGGTAACATATACTGATAGACATGAATGTGTCTCAGTCAAGCTGTTCAACATTTAAATCTGTAATTAAATACAATGGCAATCCATATTATGTCTGACAATTTATATTATTTTATTAGGAAGTATTTAGTAACCTTTGTAGTTTTCGTCATCAGTCACTTTTTGTTTCTCTAGTCGTTCATGCTGCAGTGGTAATGGGACAGGCCAGTTGGCTCAAAAAATCCTTTTCTTCTTCAAATCCAAAACACAGTACTCTCATCAGCACATGAAAAGAGCATTTCATGTTTGGCATCTTACCTGCTCATACCTGATAATATGGGAGCTAAACTCAAGGGGAGGATCACCACAGGAGTGAGGAGGGATTGCCAGTGGGAAAATGAGTGCTTATTAGATCCATGTTGAGCATATTTGGTTGTGTCTGTGTGTGGAATATACATACTTGATTTGACCTTAGATATGATCTTTTCTTTTGTGGGTAATGTGCAGTTATTTTTGTGTTTTCCTCTTTGAAGAACAAAAGCACTTACTGGAATAAGATAGGAGAAAACTGACGTGCAGGGAAGGCTCCATTTTTTCCATTGTCTTATTAAACATGAGATTAGATATTTCCCCTTAAGTTCCAAATGCTCAGATCTATTAATGAGAAACAAAAGATCCTATCAATGAGATGTTTTTATAGTGTTCCACTTAAACATATTTCTGTGAAAAACAGCAATGAAAAAAATAAGAAGGAAACCTCACCCTGGATCAGAGCACATAAAAAATGGACAAACTATCCAGGAGATGAACTGAATTCATCTCCTATCTGTAACAGATAGGACATTACAAACTTAAACCTGAGTGCAAGGTGATGTCACTCAGTGGAATGAGAGGGAGCAGTAACGGATGTCTCCAGATGGCCAGTACTAAGTGGATCCACTAAGTCCTCTAACCGCAGCCCTGGCTCTAGGGACATTTCAGTGGTTACTGAGTAAAGGGGTAATGAGTAAGGCTAGAATAGCGGGTGGGTATCTCGCACCAGCATTTTTCTCATCAGGACCTCTATGGCTATTTTTTTCAGACTGTTTGCGCAATTAAGAGTAATTGCGTCACTGGATTAGGCTAAAGATAATCCAAAAAACAACATAACTGGGCACAGTGCCTGTACTGAGGAAGGTAGTGTTAATAGTAAACGGAAAACAGAAAAGCTAAGGTGAAATGGCTTGCCAAAGTCATACAGTATATCAGCAAAAGAGATGGGAACAGGATCTTGACTTCACACTCTCTATCAACCCACTGTCTACTGGACTGAGCTGCATCATCATTACTGGATGAACTTAACCAATAATGTTTCTTCTAAGATTCATGAATTTGCACTAACCCCAAATCAGGTTCTCAGCTGAGAATTAAAAATTTTAGAACTATCTAAACACAATGGCACCAGAAAGAAATGATAACACATAGCTTTTGATTGTATTACAAAGCAACAGAGCTGGCAAAACATGACCTAAGGCTTCATCTCAGTGTAGTTTTGGTAGAACCAGTGGTACTTATAAATCATACTCAATAAAAGCCAGCTGGTTACTGATGAATTTTTGGTGGAAGGATGGTGACATCTAGTGGTATTGCTCTTGGCGCAGCATGTCTCATTATTTCTCGAAAAATATTGTGCGTAGTAAGACATGTTACTTTACATACTTAATTAATTCACTTTTTGAAAGCTTTAATACTTCATGCAGTATCAGGTTTTCACCAAACACTATGGCCTCTGAATTTTTCAAATATAATTGCCCCATTTTTTGTTATACTGAAAAACAAAAGTTGTCACAAAGGAGTGGACCCTGCCAGATAGTTGCTGGGCATGGGGCAGGGGACATACCCAAGCAGCTCGGTTTGTGGGACACCTTGGTTTAGGAGCTAAGACACGTTCAGAGGAAGGAGGTATGCTATTCAATGCCACTTTTGTTACTAGTACAGATGTAGTCTGTTATTCTAATGTGAGATGTATCAGTGAGGTGAGATATATCAGTAAGGTGAGATGTATCAGTGAGATGCTCTCCCAACACAGTGGTAAGTGCTTATAACGTTTGTGATGCAGCTTGACAATGCAACAATGAAGAGAATTTCTAAAACTTTTCAGCATACACTGACTGACTCCTCCTCCTTTGTCTTCACCTTTAGCTAGTCCAGTGTCAGGTTCCGAAGCAGATTTGGTATTACATGTGATATGTAGTATAAGACATTTTGTTGTCCATATAACTTCATGGTTATGACTGTACTGAAGTTATTGCAATCTAGAGAGGCTGGCGATATGGGCTTACATGAACCTCCTGAAGCTGAAGACAAATGAAAAGACTTGGGACATAATAACCCCTACGCATCTTGCAGGTGGGGGGACTGACTAGCTGGAGAGCAGCTTTGCAGAAAATGTGCTGAGGGTCTTGATGGTCAATAAATTCAGCATGACCCAGCACTGTGCCCTGGCCACTAGCAGAAGGCTACCAGTATCATAAGGTGTACAACAGGAGGGCAGCCAGCAGGCTGAGGCAAGTCATTATTCCCCTTTGTTTCACACTTGTGAGACTGAATCTGGAGCACTGTGTCGAATTTTGGACTTCCTAGTAAAAGAAGGACATTGACAAACTGAAGTTAATTTAGTGGAGGGCCATTGCAGAGAGATGTTCAGCGGCTGGAGCATTTGCCCTGTGAGGAGAGGCTGAGGGACCAGGTCTTCTTCAGCCTGAAGAAGGGAAGGCTCAGGCAAGATCTGATTGATGTCTTTAGGTACCTAGCAGAAGAGCTTTGAGAAGACAGAGCCAGACTTCTTTAAAAGGAGCACAATAAAAAGCTCACAGGCAACAGGCACACGACAGAACTTGGGAAATTTTGACTTGATATACAAAAAAGTGTTTTTACCATGAGAATGATCAAGCACTGGAAAAGAGACCCACAGGAGCACTGGAATCTACATCCTTGGAGGTATTTAAACCTTTTGTTGGACACAGTGCTGAGCAATCTGACCTTACTGGCCCTGCTTTGAGTAGGAGGTCGGACTGGTGGCCTCTGGAGGTCCCCTCTAATTTGCATGCTTCTACGATACTAAGAGGAAGCCATTCCAGAAGTCAGTAAATCAGCACTTTAAGGATATATAGAAAAAAAAAAAATCTGTAACTATATGTACTTGTTTTTCTCTTTAGAAATACAGTCTTAGCAATCATTTGACTGTGAGTCAGTTGTCAATCATTAACCAGGTCACGTATTCATTTTACAGTCATCCTCTAGACTTAATCACCAATGATAAGTATCAGCTGACCTTCATATATACCAAAATTTTTGTACAGTTAGGGAAGACAGTCTAACTAACTGAGAACCTAAGCAATGAAGATATCTCTACTGTTTAGAAGATGATGCCATTTTCTTTAATTACGAAATACACTGGTCTCAAGCCTCAAGCTACTCTAACTAAGCAAATGATGCTTTAAGTATGGAACATTTGGGTTGAGAAGGATGTGCACTTGTGCAGTTTTCCATCACAGAAAAACCAGACATATTAGACTCAGATACAAACTGAATCTGGTGCTACAGTTAGAAATCTATACTTACCAGGACTTCCTTCTATGATCCTTTGGTTCTTTTTGTGTGTTTTGTATTACTAAGTGTTCCCATTGACTTTTAGGTGCTGGGTTTATTACACTTGTGAATACTACAGCTACACAAATAATTAAGGGTCCATTTAATGGCTCAGTCTCCAAGATGGCTGGACATAGATGATACCTGATCCAGAAAGTGTCTCTTTGGACAGTGTTGGTTTTTAACTAGTAAGACCAGTGTGTGGATTTACCATGTCAAGCCCAACAACACACTTCCCAATGCCACACCAGCTAAATGTCTGCAAAGGGCAGAGCCATGCCTTTCTTCAACTCTCTGCTATCTTCCTCAAGTACTTCTCAGGATGGCAGAAATAGCGTACAACACAGATGGCAGGATATTCTTCATTTAGCACACTGCTAACTGAAGATCCACACTTCAGATCCATAACTTCCTTAGGCTTGTAATAGCCTGAAATGAAGCTTCAGGATATAATGACACAAAGCTGGGGGGGGGTGGCTGACACACCAGAAGGCCGTGCCGCCATACAGAGAGACCTGGACAGGTTGGAGAGTTGGGCAAAGAGGAACCTTATGAAATTCAACACGGGCAAGTGCAGGGTGCTGCACCTGGGGAGGAATAACCCCATGCACCAGGACAGGTTGGGGGCTGGCCTGCTGGAGAGCAGCTCAGCTGAAAGAGACCTGGGAGT
>VXBH01000509.1:55620-75690 GCA_013400035.1 Rynchops niger
ACAAGAGGTAATGGGCACAAACTTGAGCATAGGAAGTTCTACCTAAACGTGAGGAGGAACTTCTTTCCTTTGAGGGTGGCAGAGCACTGGAACAGGCTGCCCAGAGAGGTGGTGGAGTCTCCAAATATGGAGACATTCAAAACCCGCCTGGATGCATTCCTGTGCAACCTGCTCTGGGTGACCCTGCTCTGGCAGGGGGGTTGCACTAGATGATCTCCAGAGGTCCCTTCCAACCCTGTGATTCTGTGATTCTGTGATATGCTGCACGGCCTACATTCTTGCCTGCTGCTGAGAAGCAGCTCACTTATGAAGCTGGAGAAATATAAGAGATATACTAGAGATACAATCTGTAGAGGCAGTCTTCTTTGGGTTTTGATGGGTATGGAAAGTTTTCTTTTTTCCTACCTGCACTTTTCACTTTCTGAGAGTAAGAATTATCTCTTGGCTGTCTAAAATAAGCATCTAAGTTGGTAAAACAGAGCTCACATTTCACAGCTTTTGGAAATGAGTGGTTTGGGGGTTTTTAAAGCGGCAGATAAATACTTGATCATCAGCCCCCATTTGACAGAAGAAGTCTATGTGTTAATTATGGGACTTGAAGTCAGGTTTTCAATTTTCCATTTAAATTGCATGAAAAGGTGTGGTGTCCTCATTACTGGAAGAAAAGAGAAAATGAAGTGGAATGCCTGCTGTTCTTCAAATTCCCCCTTCATGACACCTTTTAAGAACAAACATAAACACTTGCCAGCTCAGTAATGCCATATTATAATAATATTTATATACATTAGCTTTCTTCTGCAACACTCGTGTTCTTCATCTTCAAACTGAGCTGAGACTGCTCATCAGTCTTCCCTTTGTGTGATCTTTGGAACACTATAGCTGACTTCACAAATTTTATTACAAAAATGTACCTCTTTCACCAGCTGAATATTGTAATTGTGCAAACGACAGTGTCTCTTACTGCAAACATTGGAATTGTCACTTAGCTATCACATCAGAATCCAAATAGCTCTATCTGCCTTTCAAAATTACAGCATATTAATTCCTCCAGTCAATCAGTATCTGTTTATTTCAGTTTACTCAATTATTTCACAAGATCTTTTGCGTTGCACTAAGTTAACTCAAAGAGTAGAGCTTAAAATCAGCTCATACTCCTGGATTTTCTGCATATACAAAACAGACCTTCGGAAAATTGCATGCAATGGCCCTGAAACATCACATATGGGATGCCCACTAGTTAGAAGTTACCCAAAATGCATGGGGAATATGTGAGGTATTCTTTTGTAATTGCTACAACAGCACTGAAATACTATATAAAACTGAGTAAGAAATCTAGTTTTCCCAAAGGATCTCTGATTTTTTAGCTAATGGGCATTGATGCAGTGAAACTAAGCTTTGTCAAAGTATGTCTTCAAGATAAGCTTTTATCTTTACGGCACTATGAAGCCAGAGTGGTCTTAAATGTCATCACCAGCTGTAATGGCATCTAAAGCCACAGACGGTAGAACGTGCCTGTGCATCTTTTGAATTCCCAGCTGGAAGGCTCCTTAATTTGAAACGATGTAAGGGGCTTTCATTAAATTCATCTGGACTCTCGGCTCTTACATGAGAACTAGAAAGTGGTCCAACTTTGAAGTTAATTTTAACATTTTTTCCTAATTAAAGGGAAGCTTTGGTCAGAAACACATCTTTTTTTTGCCCATTTACACAGTCCTGCAACAAAGGTGCTTTGATTTTGCTTTAAATGGTGTGGGGGGAGGGTGTGGTGTGATCTTTGATCTATAGACGAACGTAGGCAATTTTAGCCTAAAAGGAATTTGTCTGAGAAACTACTTTAAAATAGCAGTTGAAACGTAACACAAACTTAATTCTAATTGGCGTTCTTTAGGGTGCTATGTAGTTCTAGAAGCACTTTAATTTTGATGGATGCATAATGGAAGACTTCAGCCTGTCATTTTATATTCCTATAAAGATATCTGGAAATCATGTAAGAAACTTGGTTTTGTCCACTGATTTCAATTAGTAAAGATGACAATGGCTTTTCCCTACTGCATGTGTCTGTACTATGAGTTGCTTTAAATTACCATCTGGCAGCTGTGGCTGAACGCGTGATCTGCTTTAAAATAAGCTAAAGATATAAGTCATAAAATAATGACCACCTTTTCAACAGTTAAGATTGTGTCTATTGCACTACGTGGAATTTTACATGGAGGATACAGTCCCACTGATGTTACCTAAGCTGGCAAATTCTGTAGACTGTACACAATACAAAACATCTTTAAACACAGGAATCTCATCTGAGCAGGCAGGAGGGAGCTGACACCCCCTCTTTAGCCATTAAGTCAGCCAGAGACAGACACTGTAAGTATGTGTATGACACTGTTTTTTCTCCAATTCATACCCAGTACCATGCTTGCTCTGGAGAATAGTGAACTTTTAAAGTGTCTTATAAAGACAGATGGGCCAATAAAAGAGTGAAAGGGTCTTCTGGAGAGATCTATTCCTTCCAGTTTTTAAATACCTCATATATGTTGAGTTAGTCTATTAACCTTGGCAACAGAAAGGCAGATTTCACAACTAGTCAGACCTTTAGATAGGCATGAGAGGGTCAGGCCGAGTCCCCACTAGTTATTTTGTGGACCTAGCACTGTCACTAAGAAAACAAGTAGATTTTAACTGGTTAAACCCAGAGATATTCCTGTTTGGTTGGAATCTGGTTCACATCCTCCAAGATGAGCACCAAGAAGGGATATGCCCTGTCCAAAATGTATCCCCAAATTAAGAAAAACATCGGCTTACTGCAGCTTCTGCACAAATTTTAAAATAAAACTGAATTGGTCAGAATAATAATTTGAAAGGCATGTTGTCTGCCTTGTACAATTAACCTAAAAGTCACCTGTCAGTCCTCTCTACAACCTAACATACCAAGAAGTACACTACAAAATGAAGAAGTACTACACAGGTGTAGGGTGTGATGTTTTGTACAAAGGAGCATCAGTCTTCCTCCAAGGTCTTGAGATACTATTACAAGAGGAACACCGGGTATCGATCAGTAACTTTGTTTTTCACAGCTCTAGAGACTCTTTTCACTATGAACTTTCCAGAACTGACTTCTAACCTGTTTTCTGATGTACCTTTTGACCAACTTGCTAAGAGAACTGGAATGGGAGAGCATCAGCCGTCAGCATGTTCTCAGATGTGCCAAGGGCCTGCCGTCACTGCTCTGGAATTAAACTACAGTACCTTTTGTTACTCAGTCTTCAACAAAAGCCATGGCTAGCCTGTGGCTTCCTTATGAGGTTTCCAAATTTGAAGGGCTTCAATCTCACTGTCATCTGCTTTCTCTGCCTTCTAAAATAAGATGCAAGTCTCTGAGAAGGTGCATGGTGCCAGCATCGCGGCACAGCTATGGAAGAAATTGCTTAGCAGGTGCGAGGGCTGAACCCTTTCTCAGTGACTGGAGATCTGGCAGTGACTCCCATGGGACACAGCGCAGCCACACCATGGCCAGCTGAAGCAGACTAAGACCTCATACCACCTCCTGCTGGGCCTTGGATAAGATATGTCTCCATTACATGATCCCCGTGGTCCCACTTGGGCTGTGTCTGCACTTCTGGTGAAGGTTACTGAAGAAGTGTGTGCACTTAAGCACTTCTACACTGGTTTATAGGAGATACTGAGCCTGCCCAGTACTTAATGTCTATGCAATCTCATCTCTGAGTACATTTAACGTACCTTGTCTCATCTCTGAGTTTCAGAAACATAATAATTTCTGTGTTATCCCTCCCTACAGAGTTGGTCCAATAAGGTGAACTGTGCTAGTTTCTGAACTACTTCTGGGCTTCTAACTAAGCCTCTCCAACGACCTTCAGGTTGGAACTGAGATGCAGCGTTTTTTTCTAGTTTCAATTCTAGAGATTCATTTTTAAGGCTAATAATCTAGGGCTCTTTTTTTTAGCATTCATTTAACCAACACAAAGATGCTCTGGATTTAGAGATTTAGGATAATTCGGATCTCATGGATTATCTCAGTGAGAAGGAAAATAGATAACTTTTGAATTGTTGGTTGGCTTCTTCGAACCGATGGATCTATGGCTGGATAATATATTTTTTTCAAAAGCTTATGACGGAGCTGTCAGCAAAGCATGTCATTACTTTTAACCAGACTGTCTATTGGGCCCTTTCATCCAAAGCCTTGCAGCTCCTACATCAGAATGAATGATACTGCAATGTACACCAAGCAAATAAAAATGACCTGTTACCAGAACATCAGTAGATAGTTCAGGGATTTTAAGTGTAGGTTAAAGCATAGCACCAGTTCCTGACACCTCTTATCTAATGTTATAGTCCGTATCAGGGTGCAGGTAACATTTAAAGCCTTTGACTAAAGTAAGGAAAATAAAAATGGTGCTTTAAACATTCACTTAGTTCACCACTTATATTCAGTTTCTGTATTGAACTTCTTGAGGGCTTAAAATATCCTATGCAAAAGCTGTTCACAGTGTTTTACGGCCACAAGGCAGGCAATTCTGATTTGACAACATGATGAAAAATGTTTTTAACAGTGGTAAAATGTTAGTAAACCTGGTGTAGGTAATACAGTCCCGTGTATGAAATAATGGGTACAGTCTGGTCACATATCCCTGAGACAAATGCAAAACCGGAGGAAATAAAAGAAAGGGCTGTTAAGATATCAGGGAAATGGAGACCTGTCTGTGTGAGAAGAGCTTGTTTAGTCTCTGTCAATGAGGACTGAGAAGTGATATGACTGGTCTTCATCAATATTTTAGAAGGCAAGCATTGTAAAGAAAAAAAGCTAATTAACTAAAGTATAATGTTGGCTCAATGACAAACAGGTATAAATTGACCATGAATACATTCCAGCCACCAAACGAAACAAGTTTTGACAGGGGAGATGCAGCAGCAAAATGACTAAGAGTAACAGTGATTTTCTGTAACAGTTTGTGTAAATTTATGACATGGCTGGCTGCGATCACAGGGGAAGAGCTTCAATAGCTCTTCCTCAGCCATATTTGGCTAGTGTCTTTTCAATCAAGTGAAAAACAGGCTTCCAGATGCACTTGGAGACAGTAGTGTGTGGGATGAGGAAAAGGAGGGAGATTGCTTCCTAAATAGCCAGTCATCTGATCTAAGGCCTTGTCCTTTCACCCTTCTGGTGAAGAGACATGTCTGGATTCAGAATTAAACATGCAAAGTTTAAATACTCGATACTTAACTGAGTTGCAACTTAACATTTAAATCTGTCTTTTATAAAATACATCATTAATGTTAACTAAAGGACAGCTTTGTTTACCTATGCATTAACAATATTTTAATTTCTGTTTTACTTCCTCTTGAAGAAGAAGTTTTTATATTTATATTCTAAATTCTTTGAAAATCTCAGCCCAAACACTGGGTTCCAAGGTTTGTCATGTATTCCAAAACTTCCTCCAAATTGTATTGCAGCTCTGACCACCAATTCAGCAGAAAACTAAGCTGATGCTAATGAAAGGGAGCAGATTAACTGGGACGTATGTGACGTGTCCCCTGTATGAGTTCTGCTCGTAAGTTCCTCTCCCACTCTGGGTCACTCCGCATGCCTCAGACAGTTGAGACAATATAGAAGTGTCATGGAAATAACAGAAAAAAAGATATCTCCCAAGAATACTGTGAGTGATCAAGTTAAAAAACAATAATGAAAGAAGGAAACTTGTAAGAATAATAAATAGTAAGCTTCTCCTGCCCACCAAAGAGAAGTACCCTCAGCTTTTGCAAGTACCTCAACGATAAAAATGCAGTTAACTGTAGCACTTCTTGTGGTGTTTGTATGCCAGTTTTAGCTTATTTCCAGTTTCATAAACAAATGCCACAAGAGATCGTATTTTAGCAGAATTGAATTCCTTTATTACAGCCTGCTTTCGCAGCTTCCAACACACGGTTACTTCGGCTTACTCTCAGTGCTGTGGGTACACACTACCACGTGAAGACGGGTCTTTACTGCGGCCCAAGTGAACAGACCAGCGGGGGACTCGTGCCTGTGATCTAACGGATGCAGAGGCAACCAGGCCTGGTGCGCTCCTCACGCTCTGGGCTGAGTCACGCTCGCCTAAGTTTCCAGATTTTGTCAATGAATTATATTTCTGCTACAGTTCTTGTTTGCACAAAATCCTTTGTCCTTATAAAGAAAAGGGTTCTGTACAGGTTGCGTACCAGTTCCGGGCAGTTCTTAGCACAAAAAAGGGTTCACTCTATTTATTTATTTTAGAGAGAATTTACCCCTGTCACTTAGGTTGAGCAGCTGATCTTTCAAACCGGGATGGGGGTGTAATTATCTCCTGAAGATGAGCATGTGGAAAATTGATCCAAAAACGTCTTCTCGAGTAAAAGCAGCTGAAAGCTCCCCCCCTCCTCAGCACACCCGCCCTGTCTAACACCGCGGCCCCCTCGAAACCTGGGCAGGCCACGCCCACAGGGTCCCGCGCCAGACCTGGCACTTCCGGCCGCATCCCGCGGTGCATCCTGGGAGTTGTAGTTCCCATCCCCGCGCAGGCGAATGCGCTATTGCGCATGCGTAGAGACTGCGCCACGCTCCGCACGGGAGACCCAGCAACGCTCCTCCCAAAAGGCCCCGCCCCTTTCTGTCCCGGCAGCCCTCTCTCGGAGAAGCTTGCCGATTGGTAGTTGGCTCGTTCACGTGGTTCCCAGCAGCCAATAGAGGTTCCCGGTTTGCTGAACGCTGTCCTGCTGTCTGGCGGCTCTGCGAAATGGCGGCGTCCCGGGGCCGGCGGCTGCTGTGGCACGGCCGGCGCTGGTTCTCCCAGACGGAGTCCGTTTCTCCCCGTCCCCCGCCGCCGCCCGACTCCCTCTACCCGCCCATCGTGGCGTCCGCCACGGCGAAGAGCAAAGCGGCCAAGCGGCGGCGCCTGGAGCACTTCAACCAGCGGGTGCACGCGGCGGCCTCCATCGAGGAGAAGCTGCGGCTCTACGGGAAGCTGCAGCGGCCCAAGTACATGGTCTACCCGCAGACCTTCGCCCTCAACGCCGACCGCTGGTACCGGAGCTTCACCAAGACCGTCTTCGTGCCGGGGCTGCCCCCGAGACCGGCGCCGGCAGCCGCGAGAGCCGCGGAGGCCGCGGAAGCCCCGGAGGGCGCGGCGCCTCAGGCCGCCAAGGCCCCGGAGCCGGCAACGGCGGCGCCAGCGGCTGCGAAAACCCCGGAGGTCGCGGGAGCGGCGCCGTACCTCGACATGGGCCAGCTGCGCTCCCTCGCCTGCGACGCCCTCCTGCAGGAGAGCTTCTACCAGAACAAGAAGCGGCCGTTCCTCTACCGCGACCAGGATCACACGCCCGGCCCATTCCTCACGCAGCTCGTCTCCACCCTGGCCGCTTTCCTGTGCGGTCGCAACCCGCTGCTGGCTGCCTCCTCCCTTGGTGCGGAACGGGAGTGGGAGGGAGAGGGAAGTGGGAGCTCATGGGCGGTGGGGCCGGTCTGTGAACCCTGCAGGAGAGTCGCTGGTGTAACTTGAGTTGTTCAAACTATCACTAGTAATTCATCTCTGCCGTCCTACGTGGTTTTTGATTTTTCTGTTGTAGTGCAGCTACAGAGCAGAAGTTGTGAGGGTTATAACTGCAAAGGGGTGATCTCTGTTTCTGTCTGTCTCTCTGTTCTGTTTCAGATCTGAAACCTGAAGTTAACTATTACTGGCATCATGGTGAGGAAGTTGTTGTTCATGGACATCGAAAGGGTAGAGTCGATCCTGTGCGATTTCAGATAGATGATAACCCGCACCTCCAGATCCGTGTACCAAAGCAGCTTCCAGAGGTGTGGATATTTTCAGCAGCAAGTTAATCACATGTATTTTCACTTATGTTTCTCACAGCCACTGAAACCATGCCATAAATAGTATGTGGAGGACCTAGTTAATGAGGCATATAGCACATTTGTGCATCTTTCAAGTCTTAATATTGTAGTGGTAAATGATTTGTAGATCTTGAGGCAGTCTTCTGAACTTCAGGTTGGTCATCTGTGTGCTTTAGGTAAAATGCATGTTGTTACATCTAAATAAATGGAATTTTTAACTTTTTTATGTTTGTAAGTGGAGGCAAGAAAAAAAAAGTGGTGTGGAATGCTCTCTTCTCAGTGGAGGATGATAAGATGAGAGAAATGGAGAAGAAAAGAATGGAGTAACAGAGAGCATGTATAATCTGAATGTGAGCTCTGTTACCTCTCAGTACTGCTTAACAGTTGTTTTCTTGAGTGCTCAGTTTTCTGGAAGCTGATTCAATATTCTAATCTTTTTCTTGTAGGTTTATAAAATGTGTAGCCTGTTAGGATGTGTGTTTGCCCAGTTTCCACGACAAACAGAAAACAGTGCACCACTTTCTGTAAATGCTGAACGTTTCATGCTAACTTAATTGTATAATTTGCTCAGGTTAGTAGTATCAGTATACAAACCTTGGCATTTTGGAAGAACTGTAAGGGCAATTAAAAACATGACATAGTGCAAAACATTAAATACTTGTAAAGTCTCTCTACTGGTTCAAGTTAGCTTATTGACTACCGCTAGAAGTGATTTTGCTCATTTTCTACAGAAGCAGATTCTGGTTTTGAAGATAGTCCCAATTTGCAGCTTTGTTAGCACCTTTTGACGTAATGTTTTTTTATATATTGCAGAAAGTTCAGACATCAATATAAGATGCATGTACTAGCGCTCATCACAAGACATTCTGTTACAAAATCCGAATTTCAGTTAAAGTTATATACATGGTGTATGTAAGCAAAACTTGCACCTTCTGCTGTCTGACCAGAAAGTGGCATACTATGTGAGGTCTGATGTCAGAAATGTGACTTTCATGATGGCTTTTCTTTCTTCTACTCCTTTCAAGTTTGTACCACTGGAGTCAGATCTTGGAGATGTTCCCGTTATTGATCACAAACCATCCAAACTACCGTTGTTCAAAAAGCAGTATGAAAACAAGGTATTTATAGGTAAGAGTTTCTTGTTATGAAAAGTTAACTACTTTTTTGCGTTAACACCCCCCCCCAACCCCTAACTAAACAGTGCCCCTGACCTTTCTCCTCCCATCAACAGAAAAAAAATTTGTATATTTCTATCTATAACTATGCTATATAAATATATCTAGTATTTAAATCTCTTAATGAGATTCCGTGTTAGACAGTGTGGAGTAGCATCCGTACTCCTGTGCGTATGGTACTCTGTCCAGATTTGCTTGCAGGGGTTGGGTTGAATAGAACGTTGGAAGGAAACTGGTGTTGAATTTTGATATATCTTCTCAGAGACAATTTAGTATGTGAACGCTTGCCTTTTGGAATTGGGTGAGCCCTCCAGTCTCACCCAGAAATGGAGGTTTCTCAACATTAATACAGATCTACAGTATTTTAACCTTGTGTTGTTTGGAGTCTGATGGTAAAGACGTGTTTGTATGCATAGTAAGGAGCATTATTGTCACTGACTTAACTTTTTTTTTTGTTTGGGGCGTGGAACACAGGATCAAAAGTAGCAGACCCATGCTGTTATGGACATACCCAGTTTCATCTTATTCCTGATAAACTAAAACGGGAGAGGTTTGTCAGAGCAAATCTTGAGGATCAGATTGAAGTTGTTTATCGAGCTAATGGTATTGCAAGTCTCTTTGCCTGGACAGCAGCACAAGCAATGTATCAAGGTGAGACAGTCAACTTGATAAAATCTTCCTGGTGATGAATGCCTACTATAAAGTTCTCTAACCTTTTCTCGCCACCACCTTTTTCCCGTGCTTTTTCTTTTGAAGACCATGCTTTAGGTAGGTCTTTGAATATTTAATTGAACCAATGAATGAAGCAAACCTTACACAAAGGAGTTAGTTAAGACTTCATCATCTTTGAGTACATTGACCCAGGGAAAATTAAGTACACAGAAAAATATTTTTTCTTATATAATGCTAAGTCTGTGCAAAAATCTCAATCTTGTATTCACGTGTTCATTCCACATTTGTTAAAGGGAAAGGTGTTAGATATCAAGCAGTTTGTGTATTTACTTTTTTTTCCTGAAACAGCTATGTTGCTTAGGCCCTTGTTTCAGAAATGTCAATTCTGTGGAACTACAGATTATGAAAGAAAAATGTTCAGCAGCCTTACTTCAGGATTTTGTGCCTGTGTTTGTCTGAAAATCCAGGAAGACCTGGATGGATAGACCAGATCAGTCTTCTGCTCATTCATGTAAATGCAATTGTTATCTAGTGTTACTGGGAGATACCTGCTGGTTTGTAGTTTCACTTGTAAAACAAGACATAGAAGAAAAATCCTTTGACTATGATGTATATTGCTGGCTCTGCACCCAATTTCTTAGTTAATGATATGTTAGAAAGCTTTACTTTTTTTTTTTTTGTGGACATAAAACATTGAAGCTAAGTAAGTCTTGGCTTCAAAGCTGGTTACAATTGTAAGCATGTTATGAGATAAAAGAACAGCATGATTCAAATCAATGAAGTTTTTTCTTTGGTCTATAACAGTTTCTAGTGATGTTCATTGCACGTGATAGCAAGTATCTTTTAAGAATATTACTGTGTGTGCTAGCACACGTGCATAAATATGTAAAGAAAATATTTCAGAAAAGCTATTAGTGTTCAGCGGGGGGTTGTTTGAAGCATTCGTACTTATTGACATAGTGTTCTTGGTGTTGTCTGGCTGGTTGCTATAGTCAGTTATGCTCATCCATACATAAGCATGCTTCTATTATAAAACAAATGTTCACTGCTGTGAGAAGCATGGAATAGTTGAAAGACATTTCCCCTCAGATCACTTCTAGGACTGGTATTCATTAATAACTTCAGAAATTTTGAGAAGTCACTTTGGCTGACCACTGTGGGGTTTTTATCAGTCAACAATAGGGAACAGTGTACAAAATGCAAATATGCCTCTGTGTCCCTGATCTTGGAAGTATCCTTAATTGGTGGTTGCATTTTAGTTAGTTTGTATGAAGAATGCTTGTGCTGCTAAAGCAGACAGGACTTTTTGCCTTAATATGTGGCTGTTGCAATTCACAGTATTTTTCTGTATTTCAGGATCAGGGTTTAGATTTCTGTGCTGATACGACTTTTGAGTCCTGTATAAATAGTTTTGTTTCTCTATTTTGTAGGATTCTGGAGTGAAGCAGATGTGACACGTCCTTTTGTATCGCAGGCAGTAGTGACTGATGGAAAATACTTTGCTTTCTTTTGTTACCAGCTAAATACTTTAGCATTAACTGCAGAAACTATCCAAAATAACCCTCGGAAGAATATCTGTTGGGGTACAGACAGTAAGCCATTGTACAATGTTGTGGAAGATGGTAGTGTGAAAGGCTTTAATGATGAAGTTTTGCTTCAGTTGGTTCGTTTTCTGTTAAACAGGCCAAAAGAGTTGTAAATCATTAAGCAATAAAGTATTCCTGTTTATGTGCCTGAACTTCATTGTAACTCCACGAAGTATGGGCTAAAATATGCCTTGTTTTAGTCAAGTATTTGTCTAGCGAACACTATATACACGTTTTATGATATTTGGGCCTTATTTCTTTATTTTAAATGTATGATACTGTACACTGAAAAATAAATCTCTAGAATACTTTAATGTCTTCTGTGTATTTACTGTTAGAAGTGTATTGCAGAAATTCAAAGTCATGTAAATACTTTATTTCAGCAGATCCATAGTTCTATATTGAACTGTCACAGCAAAGTATGACTTCATATGACCATCTGATTATGTCACTAGGTAGCTACTGTCTTGTTATTCAGGACCAGTGAAAACTTTCTTATTTTGTGCCTCAAAAGAAATTAGTTGTCTTAAATGCTTACTCATTCTAAAGAGAAAGTGATCTCAGAAGTGTTTCTTAAAAGTGAATGGTTAGACGTTTATTAAGCAGTAGTATAAAGATGATGAAACTTGCTTGCAAAGCTTATTATCAACATGCATACTCATTATTAAGCTGTTGCTTCAGGAACCACAGAGACAACTCTCAAATGTGTTTAGTCTACTGTTTTCACTTTAGTTTGTGGCCTTCATTTCAGCTGTAGGCATCCTGATGTTTTCATAGCTCATATTTGGATGTTTTTAGTAGACCACAGCTGAGCCCAAACTGCGACTAGGATCTCTGATTAATAAGATAAAAGATTAAGGGACTGTTTAGGAATATTTACTTATCGACAAAGTATATCTGGTTTTGGGGTAATTAAACATGCCTAGAATTTTATGTAGTTCTGTACACTGTGACTGACCTTTTTGGAATTTTCCAGTGTTCTTGTTAGGAATCAAGGAGTTTGAATCATACGTGACTCTTGTTGAAATACTTGCCTACACATTCTTCATCCTGAGCAATTTGGGATCCTGCTTCCTGTTGTAAACTGGCTTACAGAGTATTCTGCTAATGAAAGATGAGGTAGTTGTAGAGTCTTGATTGGTACTTTGCTAATGTTGGAACCAGCTATAGTTGCCACTTTTTCCACCAGCAGAGGATAATCTAAATAAGCAAGATGTTCTTGTGTACGAGTTTCTTTTTAACAGAAGTAAGAAGTCCTTAGGCACTCTTTTTGTCTTAATGATGCTTGAATATTACTAGTTCTGATCACTGCTGATCCTTCGATTAAACGAATGTTCCATGTAGGCACAGAAGATAAACTGCTGGGTAGTCATGTTGATTATAGAGAATGAATGATGTGTGACCTACCTTAAAAGTGAGTGATTGATACTTGTTTTCTGGTTTTGTAAAGGGATGGTGCAAAATGAATGGAAGTATATTTAAAAAAAAAAAAAAAGGTTGAGTATTCTGACCCTGCAGACAATCTTTACAGTTGGTGCAATATTGTATTACCTGCAGCTTGAAATGGTATGAGTTGTATACAAATAGTGGTTGAGGAAAGCTTACATACATACAGAGTCAAAGAAACTTTTTTTACTCCTAGGATAAAAAAAAGAAAAACCCACTCATTTTTCTGTTATTTGGCCTTTGTCTTTGCTGAGGTTTCAGCTGTTGTAGATCAAGTTCAAAGAACTTTTTTCCTTTGTGCAGCTTTACTAGTGACTGAAATATCACTGTGGACATGTAACCTGGTGGAAGAACCCCGTTTTGGAGTGAGGGAGAAAGGGAGGAAGGCTTAGTGTGAGCTACTATTTTGTAATTGCAAAGTATGAACTTCAGCTTTCAGCAATTGTCTCAAAAGGTAAGGGGATACCCTGGAAAAGCAGCAGGTGGCAGTATTTTACCTTCTACTGAGGAAAAAGTATGGGAGTTCCACTTTTTTGTCAGTGGCAAAGTTGAGACATCGTAATGAACGCAGTTTTCTACAGCAATCTTTCATCTTGTACTCATCTCTTCAGGGTGCCTGAGAACAATAAAGTCATAAGAAAGCTTTTTTTTTTTTTTCTTTTAAGATTGTATAGCTACTAAACATTTAAAAGCAGAAAGCTTAGAAACTGCATCGTTCCTATTCTTAAGCTTTGCTCAGCAGAAAACTCCCTTGATTCTACTCCTTAAGTCTCATGGGAGCATCATTCTTTAGCTTTCTGTTGTGTTGAGTTTGCTGTTTAAAAGAAACAAAGAAAAGCAATTCAAAGAACAAAAGATTAAAATCTCCAACTTTGGATTCTTTTTCCTGTATTAATTTCTGCTTAGGCCTATTGTAGCATGTCACAAGCAAACATAATGTGGAATCTAAAAATAAGTTTGGCAACTACTTTCTCTAGTACTGAACTATTTTGCCTAAAACTTGTATCACCTTCCAGTGGGTGACTGATCTATGAAATTCTGCCTACACTGTTGTTCCAGATTATGAGACAGCAAGTGGTGACTTGGAGTGGAAGCGCCTAAGCAGTCTTTCCCAAAATGAAAGTGGAAAGGAACAGATAGGAAGACTCCGAAACTTTCTTGTGTCTGTATAGGGTCATGTTGAGGTAGATAGTTATGGTTCATTTCAGGCAAGAAATAGATGCAACAGTTATAGTGTCTGCTTGGTCACGCAGAAGTCTCTCCTGATATCCCTTCTGTACACAGGGTTTCTGTCATTGGAGAAGACCCTGCTGCTTTTATCTCAGAAGTGCATGAAGGTTTCCTTGTTCTGGAGCTCCACTTTTTTCTTTTTCCCTGAGGCAAGAGCAACTCTTGAAGTCAGCTGTTGGTGAGATAAAATGTTGACAACTTGGCCTATGGTTCTGTAGACACCATGTATACTGGAAGTATATCTCTGATGGAAGCAATGAAAATGTTTTTCCAGTGCATCCTATGCTAAAGGAGCAACCTTCAACCAGTAGTATCACCAAAGCGCACCAGAATAGGAGACCTGTGAATTTTGCATTGAGTTAGCACAAAGTCTGATAGGGTACGAAAGAATAACGTCCTGCGAATGAAAACTTAGTCTGATAAACGTAGCCCCAAGAAAGCTTGCAGAAGAGATTGCACAAGAACTGCTTTTTCCTGGGGGAAAAAACTTAATCAGGTGTGTAGAAATGTCAAAGTTAACGGAACATCAACTAGCTGACAATGAAGACTGAAAAGTTAGCAATGACAAACCTTGAGGTAGCTTCAAAACTAGACTGGTTGCAAACAGTATGTGACTTCACAAACATATTCTAGTAGTGTACCAGAAACCCACTGAGACAAGATCTTCAAGAAATACAAGTTGAGAATCTTAAAAAAAAAAAATATATATATATATAAAAAAAACCAAACAACAACCCATGAATTAGAAATGTACGTAACAGCTAATATGAAGACCTCTGTCTGGGACCAGGGAACAGCAAATGTGAGACCCATAGTTGTAACAGGTTTGAGTTTTTTTTTCACATTCTCTGTCTTCCAACAAAGTGTCACCAAAAGCAAGATAGCCAGTCACTGTAAAGCAAAACACAACAAATCCCTGACAAAGAAAGGGCAGGTAGTTGCTAAGGAAGGAGTATTCCTACAATTCCATTACTGAAAATTGCATTGGTATTCCTGGATAATACTGAATATGGGTAGAGTGGAACCCACAATAGGCCTGAGACTTGGTAGGGGAAAACAGGGAACGGCTCCCCCTCTTTTGCTATTGTGAAAGGATCACAAGTGCAGGTAACACTGCATTTGATGATCTAATACAGGCTGAGATTGTATCAAGAACATGACAGAAATGACAAGTTGCTCCGCCAAGTCTAGGTGGATTTGGTTTCAGAGATTTGTCAGGTGGATCTTCAGGGGGAGTTCCTGGCAGGCTGATAATCTTGTGGCTGGTTAACCACAGGAGAGGTTCCAGACAGTATTAAAGAAGCCCATTCTCTTCCGATTCTGGAAACCCTGGACCATGAACTGTTGGAGGATGTTAGTAAATGGAGGCCAGTAATCGTTACAGAGATTGTGCAGCAGCCCTTCTCTAGTATACTGACAAATTATGTAAAGTTTACCTGGTTAATACTTGGTAAAATTAATTTTCAGAACGGCGTTTCTTGGAGGACTTCTCTGTCCTGCATCTAGAAATAGGCTAAAAAGAATTACAAGCTGCAAGGAGTTAGCATATGGACACTACTAATACATTTATTAATGGATGTTTGTTAATGCAAAGGAGGAAGTTGTGAACCTTGCTACATCCTGCTACAGGAGCAGGAGTTTAGAATCAAAGGGATTATTTGTATCTAATTCAGAATGAAGGCAGGCAGTCAAAAGCCTGGTAACTAACCCAATGGTCTTGAACCTGGAGTTTAAAGATGTGAGGTCAACAATAGTTACCTCAGTTTTGAAGATGTTCAGAGTGGGCCACTTACCACGAGTAACAGATACCACATGAGGAGTTTATTTACAACCTTTTCAAAAATCCTTGAAGAAGTCAAAGAGGTAGAAGGACACTTGGCATACTTTTTTATGTCTGCAGGACTAAGTGCTCTCTAGCTTATGCTATTGGTAAGATAGATAATTCTTTCAGACAGGACAGGCAGATTTATTGTGGTTCTGTCTTTAGCTGAAATATTCTTTGAGTGAACATTCAGTATTTCTTCTTGGTTTTTTAATAACTGTTTGAAGTTCAATTTATTGAACTACATCTCCTGCTACAGCACCTTCTCTGTATTACCTTTCTCATTCGTACTTAAGTCATGCTTGATTTCATTTGTTTCTTTCCTTATATAGCAAGAGTTGATCTTAATGTGTCTTTTAAAGGAAATCTTCCTTCTCTTTCTTTCCTTTTTTTTTGCTGTCAATATTCGTTTAACCTGTAATCAACTCAGTACACATTATCACTGCTGTCAAGGGACACCATAGAGGACCGTTCTCCCTGTTGGAAGGTGTCTGCAATGCAAACGTGCATGCTTTTGTCAGTCAGATATCCCAGAACAGGCTTAAATTTCAACCTTGAATTTCAGCCTGTAAAGGCTTTTGTTTTTTTTGTATTTAAAAGCAATTTCTGCACCAGCACATTTCTCTAGGTAATTGAAGGTGCTCAGGACTTGGAATTCTAAAACTCAAGTTCTGGGATTGTTTAGCCTGGAGAAGAGAAGGTTCAAGAGGCATCTTATCAATGTGTATAAATACTTGATGAGAAAGAGTGAAGATTTGGCTAGGCTTATTTCAGTGGTATACAGTGAAAGGGCAAGAGGAAATGGCCAGAAACTGAAAACCAGGAAATTCTACTTAAACTTTTTTAATTGTTTGGGGGGGTTTGTTGGTTTTTTTTTGTTTTGGTTTGGTTTTGGGTTTTTTTTACTATAATGGCAATTGATCACTGGAACAGGTTGCTCAGAGAGGGATATGGCGTTTCCATTCATGGAGGTACTCAAAACCAGACTGGTCAGCCCTGGGAAACCTGTTGTAGGTGACTCTGAGCAGGCTGGGTGGACTAGACAAGAGATGCCTTCCAACCTTAACCACTCTCGAACTCTGTGAAAGTGAATTAGTGGTCAGTGTGTAGATGAGGTGCTATAAATGCATAGGAAGAAAACATAAGAGGAGATTTGGGTAAACAGTGGACCTGGACCTTCTCTTTTTTGGTCTTAGTGTGGCCATACATGTTTGTGTATTAATTCAGCATAGACAAATTTTACTTGATGTGCAGCTGCAAATAGCTTCAGCAGAAGAGAAGACCGTTATATTACATCTTCCTTTCTTGGCAGAGTACTGACACTGAGAATGCAGTTAAGGCTATACACTGATTTGTTGGGTCTCCAAGTTTATCTCAAAGCAGATTTGCCTCTGAGCTTCCTATCAATATAGTAATTCCTTATATACGACCTCTGACATGTCCAAGTGTCTCCTTACTTCCAAAAGACAACAGCAGGCAGTGGTGACTCAGCCTGTGTTGTCTGTATATGAATGTAGGTGTTTCATTCTGTATATAAGCATAGATTTCAAATTCAAACTTTTCCTGAACCTCCCAATGATAACTGCTAGACTAGGACACTATTCTGTCTGAAGGTATACCCAAATAAGCTCTTTGGGAAATATGCAGTCTGTCTGAATATACAGACAGACCTTGCCATGAAAAGCTTCTAAAGATAAGGAAAGTGAAGAAGGCTGGACAAAAAGCAGGGAAACAATAATGCCTGCTTCTTGGAGAAATTATCCAAAAACATAAAGATAAAATTGAGGTGGAGTCAAGAGTCAAACTCATTGGTGGAATAATACAATTTAGGATTGCAACTGTGTTTACACAAGGGATTTGCACTATTAGATGACTTTGTTTTATAGTTTTGAAGGTAATAACAAGCTGTAATCTGATGTTGTTTCTTAATAGCATGTTATTCTTGATGAACACCATTTGGGACTGGATATTTTAAAGAAATACTTACATACTTAATGTTGCAATTAGGTAGGTTCCCGTTAGAATTTTTTGAAGTATCTAAACAGGTTAGATTCCTAAATCCTAATAATGTTAATGGAATTTTAATTTAGGTTTCTAAGATACATAGATATTTTGATGATTTTTTTAATATACTTCTGAAGACACTAATCTGCCTTTTGAAAACATTCAGCAAGATATCATTACAATACAGATCTACTAAATAAAACATTCATCTTGCACAGACTGGGCAGTACATAACTTCTGAACCTTGCTGCTTTCACTCTTGTTAAGCTTAGTATTATGCTGACGGTGAGCTGAATTAGTACATGGCCAGCCTGGCATTGAAGAGACGCTAAACAAAATCAACATAATGACTGTGTATTTGGAAATTTGGTCTCTCTGGAGTTATACCTACTGGGCTTTTCTGAAAATGTCATATGTGCACAAAGAATTAAATAAATCAACTCTGTTTTTGTTGCAAGCCATTGGATCAGACTATGGCATTACCTTGAATCTGTGGAAGGCTGGAAGCAACTGGGACAGAAGTTTAAACATCAAGTGTGATGTTGCCATTTTACCTTCTGTGTTAAAAGATGTCTAGGAAAGGGCAGGGTGGATTGAAACACCTCACTGAGTACCACCTGAGCCAAATAAGGTAAGGAAACGATCGTGAAGACAGAAGTCAAGTCTATCTCCTAAAAGCAAACTCTGAGCTAAGTGGTGTAAAAGTAAACTGTCTTTACAGGAGAGGATAGATTATTTGTAAGATCTAAAATTTATGACTTTGAAAAATAATAGCCAAACAGGATTAAAATAATGCAAACTGTGTGGTTCCATTGGTTAGTTATTAATATATTTTATTGAAATTGACAATAAATAACCAAGGTACCCATGGGCTAGGCATGTCCTTACTAAGAGATTTGCCTCCAAAGTCGAACTGACACGCACTAGAAAGAAGATTGATTGAAAGAGAGCTCTGCTACCAGCTGTATATATATGTTCAGAGATGGGGGCATGTGCCAGAGCATTTGGGTGTTGTCACTAGAGGGAAAGGTATGGGTGGGAAGCCTGTAGTAATTGGGTGAAGGATTCTGAGGAAGAAATAGGGTCTTTTTTTCCTTCTCCTCACCCTTTTAGAGCTTTCCAGCATTCTGGAGCCTCCCTGGCTCTTGCCAGTCTCCCCTCTGAGAACACACACCCTTCTTCTCTCAAGTTCCTTCTGGGCAGACCCTTTCAGGTGGCTCTGAACATTGCATCCTGGAGTTCATCTCAGGTACGATAATCAGGGTAGCGGGCCTCTCTGTGAATCCCACCAGAAGCTGGGTCGATGCTGACAGTTTAGCCTCACAAATCCTGCAGGGGGAGGTTCCTTCTCCCTCTTATCCTTTTAAGGTACTTTAAAATGTAGGCATCCAGATATGCTTGCTAAAGCAGATTTAAGGAATAGTTAATAGAGAATGGAGACTTATCTTGCCTAGTAGAAGCACTTTGACTAACTAGCTTCACCTCTTTTGGAGTCAGTGGAAGGAAAGACCCCGCTGAGGAACAATTCAGTCCTGCTGAGAATTAATGTAACAATCTCCGCCACTGCCTACTCAAAGATAGTAGTGATAATTTCAGTCTCCCTCTTTCTTTTAGGGGTGGTAGCTTTACAGAATCGCGGAATCTTTAGAGTTGGAAGGGACCTCTAGAGATCATCTAGTCCAACTCCCCTGCTAAAGCAGGATTGCCTAGAGCACATCACTCAGGAATGCATCCAGGCGGGTCTTGAAAATCTCCAGAGAAGGGGACTCCACAACTTCCCTGGGCAGCCTGTTCCAGTGCTCTGTCACCCTCACCATAAAGAAGTTCTTCCGTGTATCTGAATGGAACTTCCTATGTTCTAAATTCTTTCATTCTTTCTCTCCTATAGGTCCTAGTTTCAAGCAACTGCGATGCTTGAAATATGGTAGCATGGGCAATAGATGCTTTATGGATCCTTCTGAGTGACTGGGTACTCCAGTCACTGCTGTTCAAAAGGAGACTGGACGGAGTAGACAAAGTGACTTCCCCAGGCATTCATGCAGAAATCTCTGTATCCTTCAGAATATCAAGCACTGTTGAATGCAAAAGAGGTAACAATTATTTTTAAAAGCAATAATAGTATCTGATTAACTTTTCTTGTCTTGGTCTTAGCCACTAGAAGGAATAGCTGGATGGATTTCCAAGGGTTTGGGTTTTTTTGCTTGTTTCATCTTCATGTCTCTGACCGTGTTCTTTCTGTGACATTCCTTTTTTTTTTTTCTTGGCAGCCTTCAG
>VXBH01000509.1:104365-114860 GCA_013400035.1 Rynchops niger
ATTGAGCCGCAGCCTGCCATTGAAAGCTCCATTGGTATTTGAACTAACTAATTTAAAGTAAACCAAATATGTCCATAGCGGGCTGCACTGTAACCTCTTTGGTGCTGAAAGATGACTGAAGCGACTTTTTATTTTTCAGGAGCAGTAGATGTAATGAGTCAGCAGCAGCAGTGCGCTCCGAATTCCCCTTGGAAAGTGGGGAAGTCTTATAAGATGCATTTTTGGGAACAGGCCTTTTCCATTTGAATATCCTTTTTCCTAATTTGACTGAACTGTGAAATTATATTATTTCATTTGAANCAGTTTTTATAGCTGTAGGGTATTCACGCCTGTTAACGCAAACTATGTAACAGCCCATGTTCTTAATCTTTGATTCTGTTTGCACAGTCAGCTCCATGTATTTTACATTGAAATGCGATAGATTGGGAAGGATCACAGGCCCGGCAAACACCCTTAGAGAATGCTGCCTGACTGAGACGATTCTCTGCTGTCTGAGATACTGATTATACTTTTACTTTAGGGACCTCACTCCATCAGTCATTGCAGCTGGGTTACAATCGTACAAAAGTAAGGACACTTGGTAAACAAGGAGATAGAAAGAGAGACTCCGAAAATGGAAATAGGGCAGTTCATTAAATTAAATATATCTTCAGAGAGGCTCATTTTGAAGTTTGTGAAGCAGGGTAAAGAAGATTGGAATTGCAATGGGAATGCTCTCTTGGGGTCAAGATTCTTTATTTTCTCTCTGGTGCAGCAGAGTCTGTAGATCCCAGAGTCCAATTTACAGTCCACTGTTGCTATAGTTTAGGAATGGTGTGATGAAGGCTATGGCTGTACAAAAAGAGGACATGCTAATGACTTCCAAAATTATATGTAGCCTCTTAAACACATTTAAAACTTAAGTACAGTTCTTAAATTATGGGAGTATTGAGGCAGTGTATAAGGGCAAGTTTAGAGTTTGTAGGGCTGTAAGGACATATATATTATTTATCTAAGTCTCAGGTCCTGGTAAGCAGTGCCCTGTTGGGCTGGGGTCATGTGGAAATCAGGCAAGTTTTGTTCCTTTTCTCATGCTTTTCTTGAGTAGAGGCAAGAGCACTGTCTCTGAACAAAACTAACTCTTCTTCCCCATGGCAAAGGGCTGCCTGGCAGAATGTGAAATTATAACCTTCTGCAGAAAGGGACAAAGAAGGATTTTTGTTACATTTGTTCCACTAACCACTTGATTTCAAATTCAGAAAAGTATGTCTTGTTCTGTTTGCTTTTACTTTCCCTTAGTCAGTACATTTCTAAACTTTGACAAGTGTTTCCTATGGTGTCTGCCATGGCAACCAAGAAAGCTCAAGTTCCCGTACACGGACACCTGAGTCTTGTTTACGTCTTTTTAACTCTTTAACACTTTGCTAGCAGGGTTATTTTAACAGCATTCATTTTTTACAACTCTGTGGCCATCACAGTTGTCATAAAATATCTATTTATCAAGAAACATGGGACTGAAGGGGATTTTCTGGGTCATTGAGTTTGTTCCCTGCTATTGCAGGCAGCCAGGTTCCCTTTCAGAAACCAATCAAACATTATCCCAGCATTTGAATAATTGACCTCATGATGGCCTTTCTCCTAAAAGCCGAATTCAGTTTAAGGTAAAATGTTCATTTCCTTTTTTGGGTAATAGCTATAATACCTACCTTTATTTTGCACTACTTGGCATCAGGGAAAGATCTCTTTTCTCTGGCGTTTGTGGTTGATGTACCTCCTGTTTGTTTTAATTTTCTCTGCTAGATTTTACTCAGCTTGACTGCTAGCAGTCTTCACTTTTCCTTGAGCCCGCTTGTCTCTGGGATGCTAATCAATCCCTATTCTCATTCCTTTTCTCCTCTCCGTTTACATTTTGCGTTAATTCGGAAGTGAATATTGTTCTACCTGTAATCCTTTCCCTGCAAAACCTTCTCTCCCTTGTTTTTTTTAGTTAAAACTGGAAGTACTGATAAGACTTATTCATACTGTCATATGCTGCATCATTTACAAGATATGGAATGTAGCCTTTTATGTACATTATCGTCATCTAAGAGCAGGTACTACACTGTGTACCTATAAACATGTATGTTACTACTGTATTATTACTTTGTCAAAGTAGGCCATTTTATGACCATGCTTCTATGAACTCCACAGTAGAGATGCAATAGCCACTAAATGTGATTCAGACTCAAGAAATCAAGTCAGATTATGGTTGAAGTCTTCATTTTGAAAATATCAAAATTCACAGTAGGATATACATGGCAGTCTGGCTCTGGGAATTATTTCTTAATAAAAAAACGGTGCCTGGCTATCCAAGAAAATAAACAGTGTAAGCTTCCCCTCTGCAGCGCCTGTTTTGAAACAAGGTGTGTTAAAGAAAGCATCTTCCCCAGGAGTGATGCTCCTTGTTCCACAAAGGTAAGGAGGATCACTTCCTGCATCCTTCTGAGTGCAAGAAGGCGCTTCGGTTCCGCTCCCGAAATGTTGCAGATGAGCTTGTATGAAGCCGAAAGCAGTTGGTGTTATACAAAGAAACAGTGTATGAGGCAGAACTTTTCACCAGGTATGCTACAAGCCTGTGGTTATCGCTACAATTATGGTGTTGTAAAACCTGTATTTTTGATAGTGTTTTTTGTTGGGTATTTTTGTTTGTTTCTTTGTTTCTTTGTTTTCTCAATACTGCTCTGAACTAGCAAGCATAGTTCTCTGGAGCAGGAGCTGTAAGATGACTGCAGTGAAAGTGCATTTCTTTCATGGAAAGAAATCACAACAAATTTCTTCAAACCCATCACCTATATTTGAGCAGGGCTGGCAACATAAACAGATGTGTTAGGAAGGTTTTGGTTTTCTTAATGGGTATCTCAAACCATCCCAGGTTCAGTAAGACAATTCTAATTTGGCAAGACTCCCTGCAGAACCTCTCCACACCCTGCAGGTTTTCACCAAGATCCTCAAAAGCAATTGCCAAACAGAGCTGACTCCAAAGGAAGATGATAAATTCACAGCTGTATAGTACTTTCACTTCCCTCTTTCCTTCTTTTTAGTGACATTTTAAATTGAAATTGGGCATATTTTTCCCATATATGACTTGCAGACTCAAGAAATAGAATATGGCTGTTGACCCTCCATCTTAGCCTTCCTGTTTCAAACATGTTTGGCTTGAGAATGGGTATGAGAGCCAAACCCTACTATTTTTATTCAGAAGAATATGTCCATTGACTTCAGTAGTGTTTCTCGCACAACAGATTGAAATGATCAAAACCTGAGAGTTTAGCCGGTGTGCAGTTATGTAATTCTGTTTTGTAAGTGCCACATGTATGTTTAATGTACCCCTTGGTACATTGCATAAGGGGACACCACGACTAAAAAAAGATAAAGCGGCTCTCACTAAGAGATCCTGTTGCCTCAGTGAGGAACCGAGTGAGTTTCTGTAAATATCTGTAAATACACTTCTCTACCAGCCTGAGATTTTTTCCTACCAAGTTTTACATACTTCAGTGTGAATATATATATGTTCCCTATCCGTCTGCAGTCTCTGCCAAAAGTTTAATGTATTTCAGAGGAATTTTCTTCATTAGCTTCTACTTTCTTTTTTCTTTTTTTTTTTTTTTCAAAAATAGTCCTTATGCTGCAGTTAGTTTTGACAAATTTCTTTGTATTCACGTTCAAGAATCTGTGAAACTTGTGTACTAAGGTGCAGTCATTTACAAAGGAAAGAACAGCAGTATCCTCAGCACGTCAGTGTTGAAAATGATGTTTGGTTTCCTATTACTAGGCTATGAATCATGTGTAATCTTTCAGATTTTAATTCTCTCCGATAGGAGTGGGATGAGGGTAGGTGGGTGGTTTTGAAAAGAAGATATGTAAGTGCCTCATTTGATACAATTTAAGGTCTGTGGTTTGAAGCACTTTGGGAAGAAGTTATCTGAAATTATTATGAGCCCATACTTTGCTTTTATGTTCTATAGCAATTTTGATACAAAAAGTGATTATATTGTCTCAGCCATTGTGAAATATTCTAAATGAAGCTACACCAGCTGCATTCTCGCAGGGCTGATTATTTTCTTTGGATAAAGGGCATGTTGCGCAGTTGCTTGCATATGACTTGTCATTCATATATGCCACATGCCCCTCACAAACAATTATGACGAATTGTGTCTTCTGTAGAACTGTAATACACCAGGGCCTAGGGAAATAAGAGATTTCATGTCTTGAAGTTCACAATGAATATGTTGAGAGCTGTGAAGAGTGCCTTATTGCTCCAGGCAGCTAACTTAAATGTCAGATGATAGAAAGTTAGAGGAAATCAGACTATTTTCTATTATATCTATTCCTGCTCTGGAAAAGCATTTGGGCAAAGATAAGAGAAAATGGGGATTATTTTAGACAAATCAAATTATTCTAAAATTTCTGCAAGACCTAAATAACACTGTACTCCATTCCAAACCAATTGTTCCCAAAATGAGAGTTGGAATAGCCTGTTGGCTGGTGTCAGTGCCTGTAATATACATAGGTCTACCTTGCTCTAATAAGGCGTATGTAGTGGTGAGGAATCTTTATGTTGCTGTTTTCTTCCTTTAGCAGCTACTGGTCACCATATGTATCCTTATGTTCTCAGAGGTAACCCTGAGAAAACATTGTGTGTAAATACATTGCTTTTTCAAAATTAGTTACTGTTTGCAACCTCTTTGCAACCTTTCATAAAAGAGATTTCTATTGATCTAATATAAATGTTAGATCAGCTCCTTTGCTTCTACAAAAAGGTACTGCAATTCCACACACTAATACTCATTCACAGCATTTTTCCATTTAAACACCCACCATGAACTGACATTCATACCATCCCCCTAAGTTGCAACCATGCACCTCTCACATCATTAGCCTGCATGTATACATTTCTTCTCCCACTTATTCTCCCAATAAACTCCTCAATTTATTGTGGTAGCCCAGTGTCATGGTTTAACCCCAGCTGACAATTTAACAGCACACAGCTGCTTGCTCACTCCCCCTCAGCGGGATGGGGAAAGAGAATCAGGAGGGTAAAAGTGAGAAAACTCTTGTGCTGAGGTATAAACAGTTTAATAATTTAAATGAAATGAAAATGATAATGATAATAATAATAAAAAAATGATAATAAAAATTGTAATGAAAAGAAAAATAATAATAAGAGAGAAGTAAAATCCAAGAAAGACAAGAGATGCAAATAGAAACAATTGCTCACCATCAACCACCAATGCCCAGACAGTCCCTGAGCAGTGGTCCCCCGGCCAGGTTCCTGCCTATTTTTGTTGCTGATCATGGTGTCATACAGTACGGAATATACCTTTAGTGACTTGGGGGCAGCTGTCCCAGCTGTGTTCACTGGCGGGTCGGCGTGAGGAGCAGAAAAAGCCTTGACTCTGTCAGAACTGCTCAGCAATAATGAAAACATCCCTGTATGATCCACACTGTTTACAGCACAAATTCAAAACATAGCCCCATACCAGCTGCTATGAAGAAAATTAACTCTATCCCAGCCAAAACCAGCATACCCGGTGATCCCCAGGTATTGCTATTTGTAGGTTTTATGGGAAAGTATCAGAATTACCTGAGATTCAGTAGTTTTGCGTACTGTTATCAGCCTTGCTACTGGCCAGTTGTATGTCTGTAGCCCAGCTAACTCCATCACAAATTCCTCATATTCCCCTCACTCCCCATTCCAACAGAGGCAATGTTGTCTACAAATCATTTTAAGGGTGCTTTGAGGGAGGCAATGCTGTCTACAGCTCATTTGTAAGGGTGCTCAGAATCACTGACGCAAAGATGAAATGATTGTTATTATTTTCTCCTTCAGTGACTTCAAAGATTCCATTAATGTCAAAATTTAGAGAAATGTAGATTTCAAGGCATATAGGAAGGTCATGCAGATAAGTAGTTCAATGTGCAAAGGTAAACGGAGAAGAATTATATCTGTGAGGATATACTGGAAGAATATAAGTAGATTGACTTAGTAAGATAGAAGGTTAGTTGGCTTCTGTGATTGAATGATGTAAAGAAATTTGAGTAGATAAATTTTGGCACACACTAAAAGTTTTGTGTAGTGATATTGGCAGTTTAGAGACATTGCCATGAACAAAAGTACTATACCCATCAGCAACATGGGAAGAAGGCATGGATGCTTGTAGATTCTCTATTAACTATGAGATTAGAACACTCCATGACCTACCTCTGCTAATTTATTTGAAGAAAGAACATTTACAAGTTGGAGTTAGGGAGGCTCTTTAGTAAGATGAAAAGACTGTGTTACTGTATTAAAATCTACATTCTGGTCTTACGTCTAGGATTAATACTTAATTGAGAAGAGAAATCTATTGCTTAAGTATTTCAGTATCTAAAATGATTGGGAAGACATTGGTACTGACAATGTTTAGATGAGAAGAATACTTAATTTACTGGCAGTTATACATTATGAGGGAGCTGAATATGTGCTTCCAGTCAACTTCAAAAAGAAGCTGTTCTTAGAATGACAGCTATATGACACTAGTATGCCTATTTAGTCATATCTTCAAATTATCTTGACCTAAATAAATTCCACAGCCATTTTATCACTCAGTCACAGGCAGTATTTTAAAGGAAATTGATTATTTCTGACAGTGAGAGTTGTAACTTGTAAGCAAGTTGTAGCTTATAAGCAAGCTGCCAAACCTATTTCAAAACAATTTTAGTCAATGACATCATATCTTTTTTTTGGGTTTTTTTTTTTTTTTTGTTGTTGTTTGTTTGTTTTTGTTTGTTTGTTTGTTTGTTTTGGGGTTTTTTTGTTGGTTTTTTTTTTTTTTTCAGATCAAAGGCAAGAAAACAACATTTAGAAGCTGAGATGAATATGCAGCATCGCACAACCTCTGAGTAGCTGAAAGCACTGGAACTTCCAATTATGACATTATGCTGTGTAAAACACGTTTAATTTAGTAACTCATTTAGTTACTTTTGTAATACAACTGTGCATTCTTCTTTAAAGGTTATAGCTATGCTCTGGATAATGCTTGTGGGGATAAGTAGTATCTTTTAGCACATGCAAATTATAAAGTTGGGGGGGAAAAAAGGTTATATTTCAGTTGTATAATCCTTTCTTCTGGTCCGAAACAGAAGTGACACGTTAACACTATGATATTTACTTTGATGTTACGCAGGTAATTTCAGAGGAAAGTGGGTTGGATACTAATGGAATAAATACTCCTTGGGTTTCTATGCAAGGAGGGTTCAGTTTGTCTTTTGCTATAAATATTAATAGCTATAGAGAATCAGTAGCCATCAGTTTTTCTTGGATGTTGTAGCAGTGTTATTTTGAATAATGCCATATATTAATTTATGATTGGCCAGGGCTGATGTTACCCCATCCATTCAGCAATCCAGGAGAAGACAGATGATCTGACTCAGTTCACAGCCAAAGGAATAGAGCGTTAAACAAAATTATTATTTTTTATGATGTTTATCCATAGTTTATTATCATCTAGTCTGTGAAGATGGCTCTTAGGTAGGACACTTGGGTAAAAAGTAATTTGTTGGTTTAAAAAGATGCTTTTAATTTTCTTCCGAGAAGTTCAGGATAGGATTCTCATGTTGCAGGTTGTTCTATCAGTCATGGAAGGTGTTTTCCAATAGACATCCTGAGTGGCTGGAAATATTTTAATATTAGTCTCTTGACTTTGATCCAACCAAGATGATATAAAAGCAGTTAGAAGAGAAATGCAAAGAGAGAATGAAACCATTTGGCTTCATTTCAGGCTATTAAATATTTGGCTTCATGCCAAATAGCTTCTTAATTTCACATAGACTAATATACTTCATCTCCACTAAAAGAGTGGAAGGGAGAAAGAGAAAATGAGGGTAAGATTATCTCTTTTTGTTTGCTTTTTCAACATAACTATTTTTAGCAAATCTGGAGTTAAAAATAGCAAAAGTGTTTTTTTTTTTTTCCCCTTTTCTAATAAAAGGACATTGGTTGTCAAGTCACCAGAGAAGTTTTGGGTAGTCAGATTCCCCGGCTAACATGGCCTGACAAGCAATGAACTCTGTGATGTTCAGAGACAAATGTTAGCCTCCATGTTTTGTAACCCTGCCTCCTACTTTTTGGTGAGCAGAACAGAAAGCACGAGCTGCACAGTGCATATCACACTGAAGCAGTCTTAAACAGATCAGTTTTCCTTTGGGGCACTCATGAAAATCCTTGCATTGTGTTTGTGAGGGAGTGTGGGTTTGAATCACAAAGCTACAACCTTTGAGATATAAGTTTGGGGCTTGAATAAATTCAGATTCTTTAAGGACAACTTGTTCATAACTGTGAAGTTTCACTTTGCACCCAAACCGTGTAGAACTGTGAGTTGTGCATGATTAGGATGCAGCAATAAGAACTATGATTCATTTGCTCCAGTTTTATGAGTCTTTGAAGATTATAGATGTGAGGCTTTTGTTGGCTATGATGTGTTTTATATAGTTTCCGGGTCTGTTGCAAACTGTCCATGTGACTAAAGTATCCATGAAAAGGCATAGTTTGAGATCAGTAACTTTTGTTAAAGACAAAGACTTGAGTTAGCTCTAGCTACATATAAGCATGCAATGTCATACCTACAGAAGTAAGGTAGTCAGATCTATGAAGAAGATGCTATTCAAGGGGACAAATTCTCCCTGGAAGCACTTGTCTCTTTCCATTGTCTGGGACTAGGTGCCTTAAGTGCAATTGGATAGCTGCGATGCTGCACACAGTTGCGAATTATTTTCACTCAGCTCATCAGGAGGAAGTGCCAGTTGTCAATAACCATTAAAGGCTGACAATTGCTGCTGAATCATTGCTGTCTTATGGAGGATGTCGCACTATGGGTCAGGGAAGTACTTGTGCATATGCTGTGACCTGCCTTTGGCATAGGAAGACTCCAGTTTTTTTATCATGATTTGTGAATCTTTGCTGTAGGTTTTCCTATTACCTTACATTATTACTGACCTCTGAGCACTAAATAGAAACCAGTGTTATTTCTGTTTGCATGGTAGCTAAATTTTTCTAAGAATAAAAGAAAGCATCTTGAGGTAAATAAGGGAAACCTTTCGGAAGCTATCAGTGATTAAAAGAAAAATTATGCAAAAATAATATCCATTGGAGAGGCTGTAAATTAATGTTTGAATGGGAAGCACAGCAGAATATGGGACTGTACCCATTGTTTTCTTTCACAAATAATTATGTAGACACAAGCAATTTTTCTATTTTCAGTTCCAAAATTATGTGATCTCAGAGGTTTTGACAACTCTACACAGGTTAGTAAATGTCTCTTGCTGCTGAAAATGTGTTCAGCACAAGGAACGACCATGGAAGAGTTCATTGCAGACATTAATTCCAGAAAGAGACTGTGAAGTTGATGTTATTAAATATTTTCACGATTGATGGAAGTATACTCTGAAAACCTTATCAGCTTTAACCATTTGATTTTGACTTTATCTGCAAAACCAGATTTGGGCAGCGAAACAGAGCAATTGTTTGAGAATTGTCAAGTTGCAAACTTGTTAAATGTGAGAATATTTTTTTCATGGCTGGCTGCAGCTGCAGTGAGAAATTGCACAATTGTGTGCCAGTTGTTATGGGGTGCTGATGGGATGCTGAATTCTTGCAGTTTCCCAGGTCCCATTCAGAGCAATATGGAATGTTTCCTTACCTTTCACTTACGATACTGCCTCTACCAGGTGGTGTATTTTTCAGTTAGAAACTGCAGATGTGATTTAAGGTTCACTGCCATTAGAAGAGACACTTCTATTAACTTGGTGTGGGGAACCTTACTTCATGTCATTGAGGACCATCATACTCTGAGATGTCAAAGAATTCATTCTGTATAGCTCAAATGGAGGAGGAGGGTCATACTCTAGGGATGAAATGCTATTTGGTGAACCAGCACAAAGCACGTGCATGATAACATTGTGTAGTGAAGCATAGAGCTACCATGGTTATGAAGTCAGTACAAAAACTCCTATAGACGAGGATAAAAAAATATAAGGATCGGCAGATGTGCTGTGCTTACGATTTGCATAGGAATTGCTACTTAATAGAACTAGGAAAAAAATATGCATTTAGTGTATAGGTATTAGGTGGATTCTATTTGGGACAGTTTTTCATTTGTATACTGCCTATTACTGCATTTATTTATAGCTGTATTTTAGCATACTGCTAAACCCTCTATAATGTATATATAGTATTGGAGGGGAGGTTTTTTTAGGAAAAAAGATAAAGCTAGTTACACATTTTCAGTGCTTCTGAGCACTTTGTTTATTGTAGAGTCAGAGGACACAGATGTGGACATGGTTTAGCGATGGACTTGTCAGTGCTAGGTTAATGGTTGGACTTGATGATCTTAAAGGCCGTTTCCAACCTAAACGATTCTATGATTCTATGACCCACAAAGTGTCCATTCTGCTGTGATCAAGGAGGTCATGTTTTCTCTCCTCTATTTTTTTTTTTTTT